>QGSO01000840.1:0-174990 GCA_011037825.1 Carya cathayensis
AAAATAAATGACAGTAATTTAAATAGACAGAAATTAAATGTGCAAGGAAAATATAAGACATTAAACTGAAATTAAATAAAAACAGGAATTGTAAGGAATAAACTTGATGTTTGGAAATGGAGACTGCGTTCTCCAATCCAAAAATCTGAACTTCCAGATAAAATGATTTCTCAAATAAAATAAACGCTCTAAATAAAATGCATCCTAAAAGAAATTGAACTCTCAATTAAATTAAAATTTCAAATAAATTACACACTCAAATTGAATTTGAGCTCTAAATAAAATAAACACTAAAAGAAATTATTTCCTAGATGAATACAAAGAAAGCTTGCTTTAACATGGAAAGAAAACTTGCTTCCTTAAGTTTCAAATTAAAGCTGTAAAATAAACTGATGCTGAATGAAAACTAAAACAGAAGCATGAAACTGAAAAATGAATTAAAATGAACAACAACTGCCGAATGAAATGAGAATGAAACTGAAAAATGAAAGCTAAGTTTTAAAGTTCTGTCTTCTCTCCTTCGTCTCCACTGCCTTGATGCCCTTTCTCTTCTGAGCTCTCTCCTATTTATAGGAGAGAGCATCCTACCATTTCTCAAGAGTGGGTGGCCTAACTTGGGAGTGGGTGGCCTAACTTTGAAGAATGGTGGAGTGGGTGGCCTAACTTGGGAGTGGGTGGCCTAACTTTGAAGAATGGTGGAGTGGGTGGCCTAACTTGGGAGTGGGTGGCCTTTCTATCTTTCTGCATGTGCTGATTTTCTGCTTGCTCCCTTGAGTTCCAGCCGTGAGTTCCATTCTCTTTTAGTATTTTCATAAATGCCCTGCAGTACATAAAAAATATATTTCTTTCAAAGGCAAATATAGAACTTTATGTATATAAAATATTGACATCAATTAATTTGCATTCAATATTAGAATTTGATGCATAATTAAGTGTTCAATCTTTATTTGATAAAATAAATCACCCATTTAAACAACTTTATTATGCAATTCTAACCTTTTATCAACAAGCTAATGAGTTCCAAATCCCTTTTTAGCTCACTAACCTGAGCCGTGGAGATCAAGCTATTTCAGATTATTTTAGCAAAGTAAGAACACTTGTTGACACTCTCACTGCTACGGGTAGCCATCTCTCCAAAAAAGAAATTGTCACTTACATTCTAAATGGTCTGGGTTCTCCCTATGAGTTCTTCACTACCTCTATAACTACAAGATCTGACCCCGTGACCTCTCAAGAGCTTTATCATCTCCTGCTTATTCATGAAAGTCATTTGAACCATACCTCTCGTAGCACAAACCCGTCCTCCCCTTCTGAACCTTCTGCAAATTTTAGTGCCAAGAATCACTGTGACCAAAGAGGCAGGGGCTCCTATCGTGGAAATAGAAATAACCATGGACGGGGGAGGTACCCCAATAGCAGAGGATGTTTCTCTTCAAACTCCCAACCCAATCACTCCAACAGACCAACATGTCAGGTTTGCAATAAACCTGGACATATTGCTCTCCAATGCCATTTTCGGTTTGATCATGCCTATCAATATGACCCACCCCGTTCATTCTCTGCCAACTACACCTCACCTTCAGCCATTCCAGATTGTACATGGTACCCTGACAGTGCAGCCACTCACCACATTACCCATGATATTTCTTACCTTAATCTTTCATCTTAACCTTACGGTGGAAATGAGCAAATAAAAGTTGGAAATGGAACTGGCCTTCCAATACAGCACATTGGTGACTCTTCTTTCTCTGTTAATTCCTCTTCTTTTCATTTACGTAATCTTCTCCATGTTCCTTCAATGACAAAAAATCTTGTCTCTGTTTTACAATTTTGTATTGACAACTCTTGCTTCTTTGAATTTCATGCAACCCATTTTTCGGTGAAGGACCAACTGACTGGGAAGCTCCTCATCAACGATCCAACTCGTAATGGCCTTTACCATTTTCCATCTTCCATGCAACTATCTTCTCCATCTGTCTATCTTGGTGAAAAAGCTTCTCTTAACTGTTGGCATCAAAGGCTTGGACATCCTTCACTCGACACTGTCTCCAAAGTCTTGCGCACCACTTGCTTGCCTTATTTCCCAACCGATTCTGCTTTTATTTGTCCCGATTGTCCCTTGGCTAAGGCCCACTAGCTTCCATTTTCATTAGGATCTACTACTTTTGTTAAGCCATTAGATCTTTCATGGGCTGATGTATGGGGCCCAGCTCCCCTCTTTTCAAGAAATGGCTACGAATATTACTTGAGTATAGTTGATCATTTCACACGATTTACTTGGCTTTTTCCCATAAAAAATAAATCGGACGTGCTCTCTATCTTTACTTCCTTTATCACATTTGTTGAAAGATTTTTTAATACTAAAATAATCTCTTTGCAAATTGATGCCGGAGGTGAATTTCTACCTCTTAAAAATCTATGCAAGACTCTTGGGATTGTACACCGTTTTTCTTGTCCCCACACACATCAACAAAATGGTCTTGTTGAACGAAAACATAGACATGTTGTCAAAACTGGGCTTGCGCTTCTAGCTCATGCATCTCTTCCTTTATCCTTTTGGGACGACGCCTTCGAAACCGCCACATACCTTATTAACTTACTCCCTACTTCAGTTTTACAAAATCGATCTCCTTATTTCATGGTCTATCACAAACCTCCTGATTATAATTTTTTAAAAGTTTTTTGTTGTGAATGTTGGCCTAATCTTTGTCCATATAATTGACATAAATTGGGTTTTCGTTCAACCTCGCGTATATTTCTAAGGTATAGTTCCTCTCATAAAGGATACAAGTGTTTTGATCAGCATCACAATCGTCTTTACATTTCATGGGATGTCATTTTCAATGAAAAACACTTTCCTTACAAAAAGCCCATCTCAATTCATCCCGTTTCCAAGCCCACCATTAAGGGTGAATTCGGTCCGGTCCGGTCCGGTCTGGAGAGATTTTACGGACCAGACCGGACCTATTCGGTCCAGGGTTTTCCCACCCTGGACCGGACCGAACTTCATACGGACCGGTCCGGTCCGGTCCCATTCGGTCCGGTCCGGTCCGGTCGGTCCGTTCGGTCCACCATTTGACTTTTTTTTTTTTTTCAATGACATTTTGTTTAATATTTATGTAATTATATTGTGATATATTTAATATATATACATATAGTATACTATTATATATATATATATTAGTAATACACTACTACTATTAGTCTATTAGTAATAATACTATAACTAATAACTATATGTAATAATAGTAATATATGTAACTATATGTAATACTAATAACTAATACTATTAGTCTATTAGTACTAATAACTATACTAGTACTAATACTATAACTAATAAATATATGTAATGATAGTAATATTATATGTAATACTCTATTAAATAATAGTAATACTCTTATTACTAATACTCTATGTAGCTATAGTGATTTAATACTAACATATTACATATTAAACTAACTATACTAATACTATTATAAATTTACAAATATATGATATATTATAATTTATACTATAACTTTTATAATATGTTAATACATTAATATATATACTAGTACTATATATATTTTTGATTAGTTATACTAGTATTATATATTATAGTATTAGTTTTAATTATAGTGATTAGTATAACTATATAATAGTAGACTATTAGTATAACTATATATTAGTATTAGTTATATTGTTATAGTGATTTAGTATAATATTATTAATAATATATTATAGCATTGATACAAATACATTATGGAATATATATTATTATATAATATATGGCAACACATTGATACAAAATACATTATGGAATATATAATACATATTATAAAATTATAAATATATTATAATTTATACCCTTACTCTTAATACTTAATAGTATTAGTAATACATTAAAAAATATAATAATACTTTAATACTAAATATATATAGTTATAGACTTATAAGTTATAGTGATTACTTATTATAATTAGTATAACTATATAATAGTATTAGTATTAACCTATTAGACTACTGGTAATATAGTATAGCTATATATTAGTAATATTAGTTATAGTGTATTAGTGATTTAGTATAAGTTATAACTATATTAATTATTAGTATAAGTATAAGTTGTATAACTATAGTCTATACTCTATATTAAACTATTAGTATTTATTTTATTTTTATACCGTATTAGTGTCTAGATTATTAGTATTAGTAATTTAGTATAAATATTTGTATTAGTATAAAATTATACATATATTGTAATTTATACCATAACTCTTAAGACTTAATAGTATTAGTAATTAATAGTAAATACATTAAAGAATATAACAATACTTTAATACTAAATATATATAGTTATAGACTTATAGTGATTACTTATTAGTATATAGTATAGTTAAGTTAAGTGATTAGTTATTATAATTAGTATAGTTATACTAATATTAGACTATCATTACTATATTATATTTAGTATAGTATATTACTAATTACTTAATGGCGAGCTAGTGATATAATTAGGTTAGATGAAAATTATAGTTATAGTATAGTTATAGGTTAGACTATTAGTAATATAGTATAGTTATAAACTTATATATATTAAACTATTAGTAATATTATTTATAGACTACCCACTTAGTTTTTAGTATATGTTATAACTATAGTCCATATTAGTATAAGTTATATAACTATACTCTATATTAGACTATTAGTATTTATTTTATTTTTAAACCATATTAGAGTCTAGTGTCTTCTAATATTAATTTACTCTATTAGTATTAGTAATTTAGTATAAATATTAGTATTAGTATAAAATTCTAAATAATAGTATTAGTTAATAATTACTTAATGGCAAGTTAGTGATAGAATTAGGTTAGATGAAAATTATATAATTAATTATATAATCAATATATTATATATATAAATTATAAAAAAAAAAAAAATTCATTCGGTCCGGTCCGGGGTGAAAAACCCCTGGACCGTGGACCGGACCGAATGTATGACGCCCCCAAATCCCCACGTGCCAATACGGGAAAATTGAGACGTCCGGATGGTGACAACACGGGTCACCACCCTATCGATGAGTGCCAAGTGTGTGTAAGCGACACATGTGCACGAAGAAATACGCAGCGGATAGCAAAGACATATACTAAGTACCAGAATTTTTTTCTTAAATAAAATACAAAACGGTTCAAAGGTACATAATAAAATATTACAAGATATAAATATTGTTTCAAAGCCAACTACGAAACATAAACTTCAGCTCAGAACTCCGGCGGAGCCGCATCCTCGGGCTCAGCCTCCTCCTCCTCCTCGAACTCTGCACCAAAATCTACGGTACCAAAAATGGTGCCGCAGGTAAGTAAAATCCAAAACACCACTAGATAAAAACATATTAAACTCAAACAACAAGCATGAATGAATGCCAATGCACAAAACTCACAAACCATATTTTCCACGCACGCCAAAAACCCATTTGGTTTAAAAACATGACCTTTAAAACCAAGCCTCGCCATTATCCCAGATAATGGCCCAAACCACCATTTTCCCAGAAAATGGATCACAAGTCCATCGCCATTTTCCCAGAAAATGGCCCGTATCCGAAAACCATAAAAACCAACCATAGGGATCATCCGCACACTCTGGCTCTGTGCCACACCGCAGGTAACGTCTACGCGTGTGACACCTACACGAGTGATGCCCAGACTCGCGCCTCCACCTCGCGCGTACCTGGCCAGGCCATCCTCTAGTCCCCGCCACTAAAAGGACCACGGAGTCGACACGACAGCGTTACCGTATCGTGCGATCCGGTCGTCGCCCAGCGACAACCCAGGGGATGTCACTCAGTATTATCCACTCCCGAGTGACCAGAGGAGCTCCACCGAGATAATAACCCATCCCGGCTTGGGCTCGTGATACGCACACTCCCAAAAATCCATTTACGCCAATAAAACAGGATTTTCTCAATTAAAATAAAATACACGTGCATGTATCATGTAAATGCCAATTTCAATGCTCGACAAATAAAATCAACCATAGCACAACAAATCAAGCAACTCCGTCCTCCATCCACCCGACCCCCGAACTCCTCGGACTCAGTCCGGAATCAGCGAACCAACCAAATA
Source organism: Carya cathayensis (assembly GCA_011037825.1). Classification (NCBI taxonomy): domain Eukaryota; kingdom Viridiplantae; phylum Streptophyta; class Magnoliopsida; order Fagales; family Juglandaceae; genus Carya; species Carya cathayensis. Next base: position 6,099 of record QGSO01000840.1, read on the forward strand.
AATTATTGCAAGAGTAAAATATATTTAAATCTAAAAGTAGAGCTTGGAAAATACTTACAGCGCTATATAGGATTTTTAGAAGGTTCGGCGCGAAGCGAACGGCGATGCGAAAGCAACGTAACAGTGCAAATGCACTGTTCCCGTGGGTCGCAAAATACCCACTTTTGACCGGGGACAAACCAAGACACCAAATTGATAGGGAATGGTCTAGGGATGTTTATGAAGCTAGTGGAAGTGAGTTTTGGCCGTGGGTGGCGGCGAAAACGCCGGTAGAAGCGAAAAAAGGGCAAATCGGAGTTGAGCTCGTGGGAGCCGCTCCGGTGACCGTTTGAGGCCGGGGATGGGTGGGTTATGACGGCAAGGAGTCGGTGATGAAGTGGTGAAGAGGTGGTGGCGGAGGAGGAGCGACGGACGGCGGATCGAGCCAAAAGCGTGCGGCTTGCAGGGGGTATTCCGGCCAAACGGCCGGCCGGTTGGGGCTGGAAACCGGTGGGGGTGATCACCGGTCGGAGGGGAGTCGACCGGTAGGGGCAGTGCCGGCCACGACGCCGGCGAACGGTGGGCCTGGGTGGAGGCCGGTTGCGCGTGGGTGAGGAGAGAGAGAGAAAGAGAGAGGCGCGGGGAGAGAGAGAGCCAAACGGGGAGAGAGGAGAGGAAAAAAAAAAGAAAAAAGGGAAAAAAGAAAAAGAAGAAAAAGAAAAAGAAAAGGAAAAGAAAAGATGGAAGAAAACAAATGAGGTCCAGTCCTCACATCGGAAGTCCAAAGACTGATCAGCCGAAAACGATATAAAAACATAAAACGATTAAAATGAATTAAACACTACATCAAATAAATAAATAAACACCAAGAAAATATTTTAAACACATCGTTAAGCTAAAATAAAATAAATAACTAGTAAAAACCAACTATTAAATTTTTAAAACAAAAAACAAGCCAAAATAAATTAATCGCAATTTAAATTCAACCGCCAATAAAATCCAATTAAAACCCGATAATTTAAAATAAAAGCACTATAAAATATTTAATTAAATTAAAATATTCCTTCAGTGAAAATACACATAAAAGCGGGTCATCACAGAATGACTTCGGTCCACTCAAATAGGACCGGGACCAGACCGGTTTAACCGGTCCGGTCTAAATTGGCCGGTCCGGTCTGTTTTTCCGGTCCGGACCGGCCGACTTTCACCCCTACCCACCATTTCACGGGGTCCCATGAAATGGACTCACTTCTGTTGTTGATCGTTGCCAGTTTGACTTCTTGCATTGAATCCCGGAGGGAGATCAACAAGTTGTTTGGATAGTCATCTTTTATTACAAAATTTGTAAATAATAATCAGATAATTTATAAATAATAATAAAATATTTTAAATAAAATTTTTTATTAATTTTTAAAAATGGAAATAGAAAATAGAATAAAATATTTTAAAATTTAAAGATTATTATAATGTAATTTTTTTTAATATTATTTTATTTTGAAATTTGGGAAAATTAATTTTTTTTGTATTTTATAAAAACGTTTGAAAAAAGTTGTAATGACTAGTAATGTTTAAATGAAAAAGTATGAGAGAGAAATTAAAAATTATTTATATTTGAATAATTTTTAAATATTTAGATGAGATGAGATGAAACCAACTAACTATCAAAACCGGATTTAAGTTTTGTTAATTTGAATACTAAAAATATCTCAGATGATCCATAAATAATAATAGAAATAATAAATTAAATTTCCATCCGCAATGATGCCTAATTACAAATAAACTCGAACTCAATTCTTATTCATATAAGAATTAATTAAAGAGTCATAACTATTCACTTAAATTCAAACTTGTAATTCCCAGTCTTGCCATCTCAATACACTACAACAGCCACTGATTATTCATGCCTCTATAGTTAATGTTGATGCATATGGTATTTATCTGGAAGTTTTCTTATACAATATACTAAATTATAGTATAGGCTTAATAAACTTTGTTTATTTTTATCTTTTGCATTCAATAAAGTATAGGTGTTGGAGCATAGCATCCACGATTGAATAAATGAAATTGAAGTCTAAAACAGCACGTGTTAAAATGAAAGAAGAAGAGAGTTAGTCAGTTAGTTAGTTAGTTTATTTTCTTCTGGTACTTGTATATAAATACAGAGCCCCATTTTGTAATTAATTCATTCAGTCAATTTCATAAAAGCATTTTTCTCAGTTTCCAAGTCTCTCTGCTCCATCTCAAGTTCCATTTTCAAGCTTGATTCATGCCTTCATCTGGAACTTAACATGGTATCAAAGCTATGCAACTATCTTTGACTTTCTTCTTGAATAAGGAAAATACTTTTGCCATACTTGGCAATGGAAACACAGAAGTAATTGATTCCTAATCGAAGCATAAGAATCGTTTAAACCAACCAAGAACTTTAAGACATAGTCAGACTGTTGTCTCATTAGCAAAAAATCAAATAGGTTGCAGGTACATGAGACCATCTTCCCGCAGCTACAAGTTGGAAATGGTCTGTAATTGCGATATTCATCCCATAGTGTCTTGAATGAATTGAAGTACTCAATGATAGTCAAAAAACCTTGAGTAATGGAACTTAGAGATTTTTCAAGATGAAAAACTCTAGGATCATCACTTCTCAAATATTTGGTTTTCAATTCATTCCATAGATCGACAGCAAAGCCAACATAAAGCAAGCTATTTCTTATTTCTTTCGATATAGAATTCATTAGCCAAGAAAGTACCAAATTATTGGCTCACAGCCACGTAGTGTGAAGAACATGTTGATCAGCAGGAGGAGCAAGAATCAATCCATCAATGAATGCAACTTTAAGTCCTCGAAATTAAAGCTAGTCCCCCACTACTCCCTCTACTGTCTATAGCAGCTAGACATCCATCAAACTTCAGGTTGTTTCGAACCACTTCAAGTCTTTCCTTAGAACATTTTGTTTCCATGAGAAAAATCATGGTTGGGCCCTTTTCCTTATCCAGAAGGTTAAGGGATCAAATTGACTAAGGGCTCCCAAGCCCTCAGCAGTTCCATGCTAGGACATTCTTTGGGTTTGGCATGGCTAGGGACCAGCCTCTGCCATGGATGTGTTAGTTTGATTTGTGTTTTCCAGCCTCATTTGTTTCTTTTGATCATGCTCCTCTCGGTTGTTGTTTATAGTTCCTCCCCTCTTGATACCGGTTCTTAGGAAGTAATTTGAGATGTTAGCCAAGGCTTCCCTCTCATTTTCTACTTTGTTTGAGCTCCTCACACGGGATAGTCTCTTCCACTTACTGGTTCTAGGATCAATAGGGATCATGTCAGGTTGCATGCTAGTGTCAGTTCTAGGTGGGTGGTGTGTTGTTTCTATGCTTGTGTCTACCTTAGGAAAGGGGTCCATGTGATTGTTCAGAAAGCCCCTCCCTCCATTTTCTTTTTCCTCGTGACCCTCTTGAACCTTGCCCTATCCCTTTGTTTCCCATTAAGAGTTAGAGCCTTTTGATCAGATTCTAGGTGCATTTTAGTGTAAATAGCTAAGGAGCTTTTGGTCCCTAGTCCATATTCGATAGTAAACCACATGCTTTGAGTTGTAAGGGTGTGGGGTTGTAATACCCCATATGATAAGGATATGGGTAGGTGGTGTATGGGATCCCACATTGCTTGGGAAGGAAAAGTTCATGCTCTTTATAAGGTTCCAATGGGGCTCCAATTGTATCATTGACTAGTCCTTTTGGAGTATAGGCCATGTGGTTTGGGCCTTCCATTGGGGTGTTACAGGGGTCCTGTTGGTTGACTTCCGTGTTGAGTTCTATTGAGGGGCCCAAGACTAAACTCTGTACTTTTACTGCCATTTGAGGTTTACTCTGTTGTCGAGACGACTTTGCAGCCTTGGGTTGATGTGTCGAAGTGTACCTTTGCTACTTTCTTCTGCAGGTATGCTAGAAAGGCCTGTTGGTTCATTCTGTTGCTTGCCCTAGACTTTTCCCTATCACCACCTTCCTTCTCGCCATGCTGCCCACGTTGTTGGTGGCTGTTTCCTGGTGTACCATCGTATCTACACCTATCGAAGATGTTTATGTTCATGGGTTGAGCTCGAAGCCATGAACCAAATTGCTGTGGAGGTTCTTCTTCACTCTGTTGATCATTTCGTGGTCTCAAATAGGACTTGCCTTTATGTGCCAGTACACCATATTGAAAATAGAAATTTTGTAGCCTTTCGTACTTGAAAGGGATCCAGTGTTGTTTGTCTTCAAAAACAAGCCATTTACCTAGCATCAGAGGTTTGTGGAGATCCACTGCTACTCTTACGCGAAGGCACGTTCCCCCTGCACGTCCATCTGATCCTGCTTCAACCCTGATAACAGGTCCAATCGAGGAAGCAAACTCCTCGTTGAAAGCCTCTATCGTGGTAACTAATGGTAGATTGTGGAGCTGAACCCACAAAGGTTCATGTTGAAAACGTGGTGCATTGATAAATAAGGTTTCATCCACCTCTTGTATTGCTAGCAGACTTCTATCAAAGAACCAGGGACGTCCACTGAGGACCTTTTCCTTATCTGCCCTTTTTTGAAACTCAATAAGGAAACACTAGTCGCCTAGTTCTTTGAAGCTAACCCTTCCTTCCAGCCTCCACACTTGGGACATGGTGACTCGAAAGGCCTCGCTATTGACATTCTTTTCCACCATTGCCTTCCCTACAATGCATTGTTTACCAAGTTCCCCTATCCCTTCATAGCTTTCTTGTTTAACATGAAAACAAACGCTCTCCTCCTTAGACAGATGCATATTTTTCCCATCGCTTGGCTAGCTCCAACGATGTATCCATTGTAGGCTAGAACCACAATCAGTAACTAGAACACTCAAAACTCACAAAGTGTGAGACCCGGACCTTTGAGAGCTCAAAGGCACTGGAGCCTTACTCTTTTCTCAAAACGAGAGAAGCAAGGCACCAATTGCTAAGGAAAAATTGCATGTTCCACAGCCTTCTCTGTATGTTTAGTTTTTAAAGTCCAAATGTTGGTATATCTTGTTCCTTTCTTGTGTTTTTTTTTTCCATTTATGGATTTTGTTCTTGTCAAAACGGGTTCTGTACTACTATGGCCTTATGCTTAACCACTTACGTTACTCAGATCATCCATTGGGGTTATGAATATAAATAGAGAAACTGGAATAGAAAAAAATGATCCTCTATTTTACTGATTGAGAATATGAATATATATATAGGTTGATAAATATTTATTTGTTGAATGCTTGCAGATGGTTCAAAAGACTGATGCAAGCTGTTCAAACTTCCAACTGGTATCTGAAAAATGGATGTACGTGCAAGAAATATTACTCTTGTTCACAGGTTGAAGGAGGACAAGAAATTCTAATCCAAGCAGCGATGGATGGCATTTCTCATAACAAATAATTGGCTCTAATTCTCAATGAGGTGGGCCAAGAGCACAAACATTAGGTTGCGTTCAAACCCCATATATTTGTTGTCTTCACAATGGCTGGATCATGGATTCTTCTCTACCTCAACATACTCTTCTAAAATTGCAGCAGCAAGTTGTTGTTGGCATGCCAACATTGCCAAGTCTTTCTTTATGATTTTTCTATTCATATCAACATAATCAATGTCTGGCTATAAACGACACCTTCTGATGGTAATATTTTGGAGCCCAATGCTTGTAAGAGTTGTCAACACAGTGCTTAAGAAATATTTATTTTTTCCACTGTTGATGTAATTTGTCATTTATTTTATCTGATTGTAAATTTGTAAATTTGTTGAAGCAAGGGCCCTATATTCTGCTTCTGTAGAAGATCTGCTGATTGTGGCTTGCTTTTTACTCTTCCATGAAATTAGTGAATTACCTAAAAAAATGACAAAACCTGTTACACTCCTTCGAGTGTCAACACACCCTGCCCAATCACTGTCTGAGAAAGCCTTGAGCTGCAATTCTGATGAAATTGGGAAGAATAATCCTTGTCCAAGAGTTGCTTTTAAATACCTGAGAACTCGAATGGTTGCTTGATAATGACTAACAGCTGGTTTGGCTAGAAATTGATTAAGAACTTGGACTGAATAGGCAAGGTCAGGTCGAGTTATTGTTAAGTACAACAACCTCCCAACTAATCTTCTGTAAGTTGAAGGGTCTTCATATAAATCAGAATCTGCAGCTGTGAGCTTCAAATTCGATTCCATTGGGAAAGCTGCAGGTTTTGCACCAAGAACTCCAGCTTGTTCAAGTATGTCTAGAGCATACTTCCTTTGGCAAATTGATATGCCAGTTTTAGATCTTGCCACTTCCAAACCGAGAAAATATTTGAGTTCCCCCAAATCTTTAATTGTAAACTTATCATGTAGAAAAGTTTTGAGCAATTGTATTTCAAGCAAGCTGTCACTTGCCAAAAGAATATCATCTACATAGAATAGTAAAGCTATGAATGAGGATTCAGATTTCTTGATAAACAAAGAACAATCTGAAGTACCTTGAGTAAAACCATAATCAAGCAATGCTGTGGACAGTTTGGCAAACCATTGCCTAGATGCTTGTTTCAAACCATAGAGACTCTTTAAAAGCTTACAAACTTTATTTTCTCCTTTGACAACCAAACCAGGTGGCAACTCCATATAAACTTCTTCATGCAATTCACCATATAAAAAAGCATTATTAACATCTAATTGGTGAATATGAAAATTTTTAATAGCAACTATAGCAAGCAGCAGCCGAATGGAAGTAATCTTTGCTACTGGAGAGAAAGTGTCAAAGAAGTCCAATCCTTCTTGTTGAGTGTAGCCTTTAGCTACCAATCTAGCTTTGTGTCTTTCTATAGTTCCATCTGCCTTATACTTGATTCAAAATACCCAGTTACAACGTATGGTTTGTTTATTTTTAGGAAGAGTAACAAGTTCCCAAGTCTTATTTAACTCTAAGGCATTTATTTCATTTTGCATTGCAGCTTGCCATTCAGGAATTTTAGCAGCCAATTTATAACTTTGAGGCTCTTGTGAGGGCTAAAGGATACTAGAAAATCTTTATGAGAACTGGACAATCGATTTGCAGAAAGAAAATCAGATATGGGATATAGAATACCTTTATTATGAGAGCAATCATCAATAGCAGATGAGTGAGTTGCATTTGGAACTTGTGAAGCAGTACCACAATAATAATCCTGCAAGTAATTTGGCATTTGTTTAATTCTTGAGGATTTTCTAAGAGTTTGTGAAGCTATTTGAGGAACAGATTCATTGTCCAAAGATAGTTGAGTATTTGCAAGAGATATTTGAGTATTTGCAAGAGTCTGGTCTGAAGATGGTTGAGGATTTGTAGGATTCTGATATGAGGTGAGGCTAGGATTTGATGCAAAAGGCTGGTCTGAATTAAGGTTTTGATTAGAATGAATATCAAAAGAATGAGAATAGGAATCTGAAATAGAATTTGTTGGAGGAAAAAGAAAGGTATGTGTTTTAGGATTAGATGGTAAAGCCTTGAAAGGAAAAACATTTTCAGAAAAGACTACATTTCTATAAATGAATACGTTATTTGTGTTAAGGTCCATTAATTTGTAGCCTTTTATGTCAGAAGGATAATCTAAGAATATGCATTTTGTAGCTCTCGGGTCAAATTTATGTCTATGATTTGTGAGTGTTGATGCAAAGCAAAGATAGCCAAACACTTTGAGGTGAGAAAGATTAGGTGATTTATCAAATAGCATTTCGAATGGTGTTTTGTTTTTGAGAAGGGGAGTAGGAATTCTATTTATAATGTGTGCTGCAGTTAACACACATTCACTCCAAAAAGTTAGAGGCAAGTTTGCTTGAAACATTAAAGCTCTTGCAGTGTTTAATAGATGTTGATGTTTCCTTTCCACAACTCCATTTTGTTGTGGAGTTTCCACACAACTTCTTTGATGTATAATGCCATTATCATTATAGAATTGACTTAAAAGGAATTCAGGTCCATTGTCTGACCTTACTATTTTGATAGAAATACTAAACTGAGTTTTTATCATTTTACAGAAATTTTGGAGGATAGAAGGAACTTCAGATTTCAGCTTGAGCATGTATACCCAAGTACAATGTGTATAGTCATCAACTATTGTAAGAAAGTATTTGAAACCAAAGTAGGAAACAACATTGAAGGGACCCCATATGTCACAATGGATCAAGTCAAACATTTTATTTGAACTGGTTTGAGATACAGGAAATGAAAGCTTTCTTTGCTTTGCTAAATGACATACATCACAGACATTAGTAGAATTGAAAGATATAGATGACTCTAGTTGTCTAAGAAAAGGTAATCTTGAGTAAGAGACATGGCCTAATCTGTAATGCCAAGTATCTAATTGATTTTGAGTAAGAGCTGAGACAAAAGATGAAGAATTAAACTTGGGTTTATTGCAGGTAGCAGCTTTTGAAGTAGCTTGAGATAGGTGGTACAGTCCATGTTTCTCAAAGGCAATCCCAATCATCTTCTTTGTTGATTGGTCCTGTAAAAGGCAATAGGAGTCAAAGAAAGAAACACAAATATTAGACTGCTTTGTTAGTTTGGAAACTGAAAGTAAATTGAATGAGAAACTGGGAACACATAACACATCATGCAAACATAATGTGTTTTGTGAGACAAATATTGCCAATGTGTGAAGCTGGAACAGAGTTTCCATTTGGCAAATTTATAGAAGTATTGATTGATGTAGGTGGCGAAGAATATAATAGTGGTGAACAGATCATATGATCTGTTGCACCTATATCCAGAATCCATGAAGATACACATTGTAAAGATAAAGAAACAGAATAGCAAAGGTTTGAAGGTTTACCAGAAAACTGTGAAGTAACAATGTTTATAGCTGGTGTACTTGTTTGAGTAGATATTGGAGATGAGTTAGAATTTGCAAGTGCTAGCAATTTATTGAATTCCTCAGAGGTTAAAGAAAACTTTTGATCTTTGTTACTGTTTTGAATATAGACCTCAGAGGTTGATATAGCAGCATGAGCAGTGGGTGAATTTCTCTTCCCTTTCAGTCCATTCCAGCCAGGAGGGTAGCCATGTAGTTGGAAACATTTCTCTATTGTATGTCCATTGTACCCACAATGAGTACAATATATAGAGGATCTTTTCTATTTTTCTTTGGAAAATCTCGATGGAATAGATGGCTGATGATTATGTTTTGCAAGAAAAGCATGGGTTTCATTGCTGACAGAATTGTTGAGTTGTCTCTGGCTTTCCTCTTGAAGTAGTAAAGAGAATACTTTTGCCATACTTGGCAATGGTGAAACCATAAGCAATTGGCTTCGAATTGAAGCATAAGAATCATTCAGGCCAACCAAGAATTTTAACACATAATCAGGTTGTTGTCTAACAAGCAGAAAATCAAACAGGTTGCAAGTACATGCTGCCATCTTTCCACAGCTACAAGTTGGGAATGCTCTGTAATTAACATCCTCATCCCATAAGGTCTTGAAAGAACTGAAATACTCAGTGAGAGACAAAGAACCCCGAGTAATAGAGCTTAGAGATTTTTCAAGATGAAAAACTCTAGGACCATCTGTAACAGCCCGCTAAAATAATCAGTTTTGGATTCTTTCCCGACAGTAATCACATCTCTCTCGTCTTTACCCTCATCTGGAATCACACGTATAGATTATCTTTTCCGTAAATCACGTAATTTGTTCTTCACCGACAGCTGTAAAATCATGAACAGTTTTATCCTAAGCGTTGTACCTCGATGGCGTTTTCCCGGATCTTATCCATCGAATTTCAAAGTATTAGATAAGCTTGTTTTTAAAGTAGCACAATTATAATAATTTAATGAGCTCTGAAAATATTATAATTGTGGATAATTACTTAGATTAAATATTTTAGTTGTTTTAAGATATTAAGATGTTTAATTTTACGTTGAAAACTCTTATTTAAATTAATTGGTTTTATCATCTTCGATTAATTAACGGTACTTTATCATTTTATATAATGATGAGGAAATATTATTTTATAAATTTTAGTTTATAAAATAATATTCTACCTTAATTCATCGTGGTGTTTTATTTAAAGTGTTTTATTTAAAATAAAACATTTACGCGTTTTTAATCAGTGTTTTAATTCACCGTTGAATTATTTGAGGATCCCAAAACGTAGGATTGAAGTTTATTACCTAGGCTCCTACCCTTTTTCCTTCATTTTTCCTTTTTTCTTTTTTTTTCCTTCTCTTTCCTCTCCTTCTCTCCATGGTCGACTTACACCCTTCCACCATAGCTGATCGGTTCTAGCTTCCTACCGGCGCCACCTCCGGCCGCCGTGCCTCACCTCCACCTCCGGCATGTCCCTCCCTCACCGGCGAACACATCTGCACCGGAGGTGTGCAACGCCGGCCACCAATTCTCTCTCTCTTCCCGTGCTCTTCCTTCTTGTCTCATTACCGTCGCCGCCCCTTTGACCGCCCGTTTCTCCGCCGTCCGGTGGAGGTGTCGTACACCACCCCCGCCATTTTCTTCCCCTCTTACCGGTGAACATCCCAACCAAGTTTCACCTCCATCCGAGCCACCGTTAGCCACCACTCTCGCCTCCAACAAATGTGTCTCTAAGGATTTTTCACATTTTTGGACCACCATACGTGGCCAAATCAGCCACCAAGCACCACCAATGGACTCACCTCATCAAGGGCTTCCTCCCCATGTCTTTCTTTTTCCCAAACTCTCATTTTTTTCATATGGGTTTCTCAAAACACCCGTTCGGTTGCACCAACATGCGCCGCCGTACACGGTCACCCGTGGTGTTTCACCACCACCATCTTGTTCCTCTCATCCTCATGAACCTCCCCAAGAAATTTCATGACCAACGGAGCTTCGTAGAGCCCTCACTCTCCTACACTCTCCAAGGCCAAAAATGGTTTCAAACGGCCGATCCGCCGCCGTTAGCCACCGTCGGACCACCACCTCGCTACCACAGCTTCACCACATGTTCATCTACCTATCCCTAGCTTGCCATGAAGTTCTATGAAATTTCGCTACCTCGCGTTTCCGCTCACTATTCGGATTTACTGTTCACGGCGTGACGTCGCCATGTTCCGCCACCTTTGACCATCACAAGGCGACCGTGAGTCTTCCAAGACCACGCCTAGCCTTTCTCAAGCCCAAACTACCACTTTATGTGGTGGACAGCCACCGTACGCCGCCACAAGGCGACGCATGTTCGTGACGAACAACGAGCGACGCACGGGTATCCCGTCGATGGTATAACCTTCTATCTCTAGTTATTTTACGTTTAAAATAGTTAGTTGGTTGGTTTGTGAATTGTGTAGTTGTATTTGTGGAGTTCGTTGCGTAGTTGTGAAGCGAAGTGTGGTTGTGAAGTATTGAGTTTGATTGTGTATTTTGTAGATAGTGCTGTGAAGTATAGGCGTGAGATGGATGCCGTAGATGTGATACAGCGGGTTGTGTGAAGAGAATATGCGTGTAGCGTATTCTGTGTAATGCAGCGACGCGCCGCGCGACGTGCGCTGTAGTGATGTGTGTCGTAGAAGGAAGGGAGTACGCATTTAGTGTACTCCGTGTTGTATGGCGATGCATCGTGTGATGTGCATCATGTTGATGAGTGTTGTAGCGAAGGAAGTACGCGTAGCGCGTACTCCGTGTCGCGTAGCGATGCACCGTGAGACGTGTATCGCAGTGATGGGTATTGTAGTGTGGATGGAAGAGAGTTCACGTGAGTGTACTCTGTATTAAGTCGTGATACATCGGATGGCGTGTCACGAAGGGTTGAATGGCGTAGCAGAGAAGTGTGGAGCGTATGGTGTAATGTTGGGAAACTGTATGACAGTGTCCCGAAGCAGTGATGATATGGATTATAGTCCGGGATGACTGGTGTCATCTTGTGGTTGACTATGGCTAAGAGTATATGGATTGAGAAATGAGTTGTTTGTTTGGTTGTTATTGATAATTTTAATGAACTTGTTTTAGTGCAAAGGCTTTCTGAAGTCAATTTATCTCTTCCGAGTATAGTGAAACCTCAAGTTGGCCGTGGTGTTGCAAGTGCTTACAATATGGCAATTGAGTTCAGAAGTGAAAATCTTAAGGACTCGAGTGTTCCTCTTCCAGCTGTTGTGCAGTTCCTCGTGTCTCGCGCTCTATTCTCATAGAACGCGACGATCGAGGTAAGTTAGCCTCTAACTTACTATCAGTTTATTGTGTATGTGTGATGGGTAAGAGAACTACAATTTATGTATGTATGTTATCGTATATGCCATGTCATGCTATGTCATTACATGTTTATCTGTTACGTATGATTTAATCTCTCATGAATAATTATCTGTTAAATAATCTTTTCTGCCATACAATGATGTATGTTATAAGTATGCCATGTTAAGTATGCCATATGATACATGTATGCCATGAAATGTTTATGATTAAATCATATTATGCCATTTACAAGTATACGCCATGTTAGAAAAGTATATGATATTAAATAATATCACATGCATTAAGAAAGATAAGACATGTTATGTTATAATAATGCGTGGGGCCACAACAACTGTGGAGTACGTATTATATTTATGTTATTTATAATGCGTGGGGCCACAACAACTGTGGAGTACGTATTATATTTTATGTTATTTATAATGCGTGGGGCCACAACAACTGTGGAGTACGTATTATATTTTATGTTACTTATAATGCGTGGGGCCACAACAACTGTGGAGTACGTATTATATTTATGTTACTTATAATGCGTGGGGCCACAACAACTGTGGAGTACGTATTATATTTATGTTATGTTATTTATAATGCGTGGGGCCACAACAACTGTGGAGTACGTATTATATTTTATGTTATTTATAATGCGTGGGGCCACAACAACTGTGGAGTACGTATTATATTTTATGTTATTTATAATGCGTGGGGCCACAACAACTGTGGAGTACGTATTATATTTTATGTTATTTATAATGCGTGGGGCCACAACAACTGTGGAGTACGTATTATATTTAATGTTATGTTACTTATAATGCGTGGGGCCACAACAACTGTGGAGTACGTATTATATTTATGTTACTTATAATGCGTGGGGCCACAACAACTGTGGAGTACGTATTATATTTTATGTTACATGAAGTATGGGGCCACAACAACTGTGGAGCATACACTACATGAGACACAGCAATTGTGACATGTAGAATACGTGGGGCCACAACAACTGTGGAGTACGTATTATATTTTATGTTATGTGAATTCATGGGGCCACAACAACTGTGGAGCATGAAGTATGGGGCCACAACAACTGTGGAGCATACACTACATGAGACACAGCAATTGTGACATGTAGAATACGTGGGGCCACAACAACTGTGGAGTACGTATTATGTTTTATGTTACTTGAATACGTGGGGCCACAACAACTGTGGAGTACGTATTAATGCACGTTATTAATCAAGACAATTAAATAAGATTCCAAGTTTATGTTAAGTCAAGTTTCAGATCAAGTTCATGTTATGTTATGCTCACGTACATGTTATGTTCATGTTCATGTTATGTTCCAAGTTCATGTTCACATCATGTTATGTTCACGTTTATGATACGTTCAAGCTCACGTTCATGTTATGTTATGTTCATGTCCATGTTATGTTTCACGTTCATGTTATGTTGATTGTTCATGTTATGTTTTAAGCTTAAGTTCATGCCATGTTAAGTCAAGTTCAGTTCACGCTTAAGTTCTGGTTAAGTCATGCTATATGTCAAGTTATACTATGTTTATGTATGACTATAATTATGCATTTATGCTTTTACTGCCATGCATGCATTTTTAACCTGTGTATAAGTTTTATGTTAACTTACTGAGATTTGTAATCAAATCTCACTGTGGTAGTCCCAACTACCATTCCCCCCGAATGGTAGATCTTGTTACAGGACCCAAAGGAGAATTGGAATCTGACCAACTGAATACGGTCGACTAGGCCACGGTGCGATGTTGATGATGGTATAGTATTTAACTTAGGTTAATACTTGTACTTTTGGAGTTGTATCTCAAGTATTCTTTTGATCACAACCATTTTAGACTAGTGTGGTGATCACGGCTTTTTAGTATGCCTTTATGTATGAAATATGTTTCAAGTATTTGGGATATTTTTAGTTTGGTGCATAGTATTGCTAAAGAAAAAAATTATCCACTGCGAATATTGCATAATGCTAGATGCATGTTAGGAACATTGCATCTTATATGTCATGAACGGGGGCAGGTAACCTTGTGTTGCATGTCTCGACGTTTCAAATGTCCGTTCAATCCCAAGCGGAATTTGGGGGCGTCACACCATCGCTTCTTAAGTATCTGATTTTCAACTCTTTCCAAAGATCAACAGCAGATGCAACATAAAGAAGACTATTTCTTATTTCTTTTGAAATAGAATTCATTAACCACGAGAGAACTAAATTGTTGGCACGTAGCCAAGCAGTGTGAAGAATATGCTGATTAACATGAGGAGCAAGAATCGTACCATCAATGAACGCTGCTTTGTTCTTGATTGTTAGAGCAATGGTGATTGATCTACTCCATGTGATATAGTTGTCACCAACAAAGATTTCTGAAACAAGTAATGCACCGGGATTGTCACTTGGATGCAAGAAGTATGGACTTGATGAATCATCCGAAGGATTGATTGTGTGAGGAGAAGTATGAGAGTGGATAGAATCTTCATCATGAGAGGACAGTTTTGGAATTTCTTCAAGAACTACAAGAAATGCAAGAAATGGAAGAAAGTATGTAGAAGAAAAATTACAAAGATTTCATAGCAAAATCTTTGTGAGATTGTGGAAGCACAATGATTTTCAATCTGATACCATGTCAAATCTTAGATGAATTGAGGTTTTGACTTGTAAGAAAGAAATATGGAGGCGAAGGCAGAATAGTTGAATTGGAAAAATGCTTGAATGAATTTAGTAATAACAGAGTACTCTTACTATATTTATACAAGATAAAGTGAGAAATAATAAACTAACTGTATTAACTAACTCTTCCTCTCCTCTTCCAAGTTAACACATGTAGCTTTAGATTTTAACTCCATTTGTTCAATACGTGAGGCTATATTCCAACACCCATTTTTATGTTGAATTACAAATTTTATACCAGTAGTTCGCAAGCATCTCTTCTGTAGCTTCGAATTTCACATCCACTCTCGGCAACTCAATGATTTAAAAAAAGAAAAAACTAGGAGACCAGTTCAGTAGATTGCAAACCTGCGATGTACAAGAAGTGGAGGAAAATATATAAATTTATAAAAATAACATTATATTTTTATTTGGCTTGGCAAAAATTTAAACACTAAAATGGACTTATTATAATTAGTGTTCAAGATTTCCAAACGATAATATGTTGTTGGATTATCATCCCATAGATTACGTTGTTATATATATATAGATAATGTAATAATATAATATATATTTAAGTTAACAAAGGCCTTTTACATTGTTGTACTCCTAGATATCATCTCCCCTACCCAAAGTGCATTTGCTCCTCGCAGACTTATAACTGATAATGTGAAAGAAACCTTCAAATCCATGTACACAATGGAGACCAAAATGAAAGGTAAAGAAGGGGGTTTCATGGCTCTAAACCTTGACATAAGGAAAACATACGATAGGATTGAATGGAGTTTTCCAGGGGCTATGATGGAGAAGATGGGTTTTTCCTCATTATGCAGTGTGTTTCTACAGGAAAGCTTCACTCCATCTAAGGGGGATTAGGCTGCGTGATCCACTTTCACCCTACCTCTTCATCCTATGCATTGAACCTCTCAGCAATCTTCTCAACAAAGCTAAAAAGTTTGGTTTGATCATTGGCCTTCCTTTGGCTAGGGTTCAAAGTTCATATTAAGCACTTGTTTTTTGTAAACGATAGCTCGCCTTTTTGCAAGGCAAGTTCTTTAGAGTGGAGGAGACTATTCATTCTGCTGGATGTACATGAGAAAGCCTCGAGTCAAAGGCTAAATAAAGAAAAGAATTCCATTTTCTTTAGCAAGAACACCAGTAAAGAAACAAAAGAAATCATCACCAGTATAGCAGGCATCAAAGCCACTAATTCCTATAAAAAAAATACTTGGGCTTGCCAACACTTGAGGGGAGACCTAGAGCCAACACTTTTAGAGGGTTACTTGATAAGATGAGAACTAGATTGAGTAACTAGAAAATGAGGTTCCTCTCATAAGAAAACAAGGAAATATTGCTCAAGTCAATTATTGAAGCTTCTAAAGCATTTGTTACAAGAGCTTAATAGGTTGATGAAGAACTATTGGTGGGGTCAACAAGCTCATGAGAATAAAATTCATTGGGTGAGTTGGGATCAAATAAGGAAAGCAAGGAATTTAGGAGGACTCGAGTTTAGGGATTTTGAAAATTTTTGGATTGTGATTCTAACAAAGCAATGTTGGAGACTTGTTACCCTTCTTCTTAGCTACACAGGTTCTTAGGGGAAAGTACTTCCAAGCAACTATATTCTCAAAAGCAAAGCTAGGAAGCAAACCTTCCAACATATGGCAAAGTTTCATGGCTGCAAGGCCTCTTCTTGAACAAGGTATTTTCTGGAGAACAGGAAATGGCCCATCTGTTAGTATATGGTCTGATAAGTGGATCCCTCAACCAAATACTATCAAACCCCAAAGCTCAATTAGATTCCTCCATGTTGATACCAAGGTTTCCAATCTAACTGACAAAGACACAAATAAGTGGAATGCCTTTGGTGGATGTCATTTTTCAAAAAGATGAAGCTGGCCTTATCAAAACTATACCTATGAGCCCCTGCCACAGACCCGACAAACTATTCTGAAGAGGCATTGTCGATGGTTTATACTTTGTAAAAAATGCCTATCACCTCAAAGGAGAGCTTCAAGATTGAATCAAAGGCCAGTCCTCAAACCTGCAGACAAAGAAGGAAGACTGGACAAGGATATGGCATCTAGCCATTCCAAATGCAAGCAAAACCTTATTGTGGAGAGCGTTTTAAATGTCGTGCCTAGTAGATCCAATCTTCTTAAAAAAATAGCTGTTGAAAATCCAATGTGCCCTATATGTAACCAAGATTTTGAAATAGTGGAGCATGCTCTTTGGGAATGTATTTCAGCCCAAGATGTGTGGGGCCAGTGTGCAACTAGGATTTAAAAAAGTATCATGCTTAGGCAGGCTGCCAAGGACACAATGGAGGCAATTCTTAGTATTTTAGAAAATGAAGAAATGGAAGAGTTTGTTGTGCTATTATATCATGGAAAATTTGGAAAAGAAGGATTGAATTTGTCTTCAAGAACATTTTTACACATTCAAACACCGTAGTGCAACAATCCAAGCATCTGTTGGAAGAGCTCAGATAGCTTAAACAACCTACTAGTTCTGATGCTACACAAGAAGATCTGAATGATAGATGGGAGGCTCCTCCTCAGGGAGTTTTCAACTAAATTGGAATGCTACCTTGGATAAAGTATATTGTAAGGTGGGAATTGGTGCCATTATACTTGATTGGGATGGTGCTGTGTTGGCAACTATGAGAATGAAGAGATATTTTTCACGACCCTCTGAAATCGTATGCAGCTCCTCAGGCCACCATAATTTGCAAAGACTTGGACTTCAAGAACATAATCCTAGAAGGTAATGCAATGCAAGTGGTCAATGCAATCCATAGCTTAAAAGAACATGGCACTTGCACTGGGATACTTATGGCAGATACAAGAACAATACTAGCAACTTTTGATACATGGCTAGTGAAGAACACTAGAAGGGCAAAGAGTAAGGGTGCTCATGGTCTAGGAATAAATGCACTTGGCATCCTTGATACTTTAATTGTATTGGAGGATATTTCTGAATGTGTCTTTTATAGAGCATTATAAATAAATTTTGGTCGTTTATCAAATAAAAAAAAACACGTACATATTTAATCCCTATTAAGTGTATCAATAATGATACACCCACACAAAATTTACCAAAGAGCCTTCCACGTGCTAATGTAGCACTTACACGTGTACATGCCACATCAGCTAAAACAATAACTGCTACGGATTGACTTTTGTTAAAGAATATATAAGAATCTAAAAATATTGAAATTTCAAAAATCTCTCATATGCTCCAGAACCAAGCCCCACGTAAGCCAAGCTATTTGAGAACCAAGTTCCCACGTGGTCTGATCAATTTGAGCAAGGGTTAGATTACATTCTTGAGACCCGAGCTCCCACGTGATCTAGTCAATTTGCTCAACACTTTACTTGCTCGAGAGTTCCCATGTGATCCAACTTATTTGATTGAGAGAAGGATTACATGCTCAAGAGTTGAGCTTCCACATGATTCGACGAATCCCCGCAACACTTTATAGCTAGGCTTGGGAGCTCCCAAGTGATTTGACCTTTTTTATCGGAGGACAGATCACATGTTCGGGTGTTACGCTGTAGATATGTTAACTAAGATTGTTACACTTGAGAAATGAAGTTGTGTGCAACTTAAGTTAGTCTTCCAGCTTGAGGACATGAGCCATGAGTTGCAAGGATGGAGATTTCAATTTAGGAGGTAGGTGGTTGATATTTGTAGTTGTATCAATCTCCAAGTGAGATATTGTTGTGCTTCTGTGTGGAGTTTGGTTCTATTCGTGGCAACCCGATTGATAACCAAATTCGATAAGGATCTATTGCGGTTTTTTGGCGAATCTTCGATGAGGCTTGGGCCGATAGGTCAATTTAGACCCATCTTATCCAACCCAACCCACTAATTAGGATTTACTATCTATTGTATTGAATTATTGTATGCGTGCCACACTGTATATTTGATTTCATCTTAAGTAAAATATTTTGCATCTCTGTGGCCATAGGCACGTTGTCATGAAACACATAAATCTTCTGTCGTGTGTGATAGATTTCAACTTTTGCTTTACTCTTTTTCCTAACAAGGTGTTTGTCAAACTTTCCAAGCCACCAAGTATTGAGAGAGGCCTTCGAACATGAAATTTTTCCTTATTAATTAGGATATTTTTGCTCTTGACAAACTTGAGGAATCATTAGGCTTCGAAAGAGTGGATGTTGATCCGATGCTTTTGTAATGACCCGCAATTTTCTAGCTAGTAGGGGGACTATAGACATAATCCTAGACTTCCTAGTATCATTTGAAGTTTACTATCATATTTAGTAAAAGTGAGAAATTTATTTGATCCTCCATTTGGTATATGATGCCGTGACCTTTGTCTTGATTAAGGATCGTTGTCTTCGAGTATGAAAATGTTCCTCCTGGCCAAATAGGATATTTATGATTATATTTTGCTGATTTATTTCTTCGGAAAAGTAGTAAATGATTTGCTCAGATCCTCCTTTGCACCAAATGGGTAAAGATGAAGAAGGGGAAGGGATTTAACCAATGTAATAGCCTTGGGAACCAACTTTAGTTGGGACTAAGAATATGAAGAGGTATGTTCTACATGCTTCATCCCTTTTTTACCTGGTGTAGAAAATTTTTTTATTTTTTTACTGATTGAGAATATTATTTGTGCCTAGTGTTGATTCTTATAAGCATCATAGTAGTTCTAGTATGGACTCTTTCCCTATCTATGGGTACCTCTCTGATGAATATTTCTTCAATATTGGATGCTTGCAAATGGTTTAAAAGACCGATAAAGTTGTTGCCGCTTCCAAGTGTCATCTGAAAAATGAATGTGAAAGTACTGCTGCTTTTCACTTTCCAAGATTTTGTTTACTGTCATTGCCTACATTTGCCATAAACACTTGGGTCGTGAAATGGACATCTATTCAGCGATTTTTCCTGCCACCAAGAACTACTGTTTTTTGCCCCTAGATGTTCTTTTATATTCATATGTTAAGAGTGAAAGTGCAAAATTGTATTGGTTCGTAAGCAACCAAATGACACATTAATCTACAAAAGCATGCATACTTGACACTTCTGGTTTATTGGTGTTAGGGGGATTTTTCCTTGGGACCTCAAGCACAAGAATACATGCCTAGACTAGGTGTTAGAGGAGATTTTTCCCAAAGGGCCCGATTCCCAAAGGTTTGCACCCGCCAAGTCACTAGGCAACCGGATTAAGGGTTCCAGGAAGACCCCCCCTCCACTCAGGCCTAGGGCATGGGCGTCCCCAAACATAGGTATAAAAAAAACCCTCATATATTGAAATGGGGCTTGTATATTCTAGACTCAGCTCACTACAACTACCTTTGAACTCCCTCCCTTAAGCGTTATTGACTTAGGCATCAAAGGCTCCCTTCGGCTACCACCCCAACTGCCGGATCCTAGATTTCCCTTTGTGTTTGCAGGCCCTAGATCAAAGATCTGAGTTGCCCAGGGGCACAACCCAATAGCGTACGAAATACGATGTCAACAATTTGTATTTATAAAAATTGTTCTTTGTGAGTGATGTTGCAGTGTGTCTTTGACGTAAATATTCTATTAAAAAAGGATTACCCCTCATAATATCAAGAGATCTGATGCATGGAACAGAAGGACCAAAATGATACACTTACTATGCCTAGGTGGTGCTCTAATCCCACTCGCACCACCGGTTTGTAGTGGATGTATAATAATCTGGGAAGAATGTCACCCTAGGCTTGGGTGAGTTTAAAGCTTACTGCACCATTGACCCCGAAAATGTCTCTTATTTGTTTTTCTTGGCATCATGTATCAATCACTTGTTCATTCAGTATGATCTTATGTCAACGTAGGAGGAGGAGATTTGTTTCTGATCAATTATTCCGGCCATGTCCCAAGACTGAAAGGACGTACATTGGTTTGAACCTTTTATATGTAGACAAATCAAATTCCTTTAGTTTAGTAAATGAAAAATCAAGTAGGTTGAGATTCTTCTTATTCAAGAACATGCCAAATCAAGTAAGTTTCTCTACTCTGCAGTCCATATATGTTTTTGTGTACTTGTGTTCCATCGGGCATGTTAGAATTGCTAGCTCCGAAATAGGTTGAGATCCTTCTTATTCTTCCGGGGATTGTTAAGGGACCAAAGGTTAGCTGAAGATTCCAAATCAAAGTAAATCCCATTTTATGTTGCATTCTTTTGTAGCTTTTGTGATTACGAAGTTGTGCAAAACATTACCGCTTTAGCATTGCTTTGTTTGGTTTGTTTACATATAAAAGATTGCATTCCAGACAATTACACATGATTAGAACCATGCATATGTCAATAATAACAAATAATAATTTGTTCATCAGTACTGTTGATATATTTTTGTATTGAGTGTTGATGTCAATAATATGGTTGAATGACCCACGAGGGCATTCAGAAGGGGTCGTCCATTGCTTGGAATGCTCATCCATGACTTGTACAGTAGATAAATGTAACGCCTCGTATCTGGATTGGTTGGAGAATTACTATATGTCACCTATAATCATGTTTGCCAATACAAATATAATCTCCAAAGATTTCAAATAAAACATAAATTCATCTTTTTCAACTTAATACCTAAATTTCCTCCACAAGGTCATCAATGCAATAAATCAAATAACATAATTAAACGTTTCCATAATCTTCCAATAATCTCAACATAATAAACTGACAACTCTATAAGTCTCACAAAGCCCAAATAAAATAATGAAATCTATATAATCAAACAAAACTCTTCTATTAGCAATGGTACCCTTAGGTACTTGACTCCCTATCCTAAACTAGCCTTGCTCAATTTTCTATTCCTGATCCCAAACAGAACCATCAACATCATTTGAAAATATTGTAAAAGATAACGAGTGAGTTATCAACAACTCAGTAAGTAAAGAACATATACTAGTATGTAAACATGAGCCTTTTCAGAAATTTCAGTATGTAGAAACAAAACATTTCATTTTCAATATACAAATCTCAAAAACGTGTTATCAGAATATTAGAGCAACTTTTCAAACTTTTCATATTCAAAAATCAACTATTCATATTCAAGATCCTTTGGCATAACAAAACTGAATATCTTCATCTTATCATGGCCAAACCAGGGTGGCCAAACTAGGCAGTATCAAAATGTGAAACTCTCTCTTATTTATTCTTGGAGTCCCAAGTGAGCACATTGAAAAAAACACGCAAAAAAAATTACTTTGTATCTAAAGTGGGTAAATGATAAAGTGCTAAAACTGCAATATTAAGTTGTTAAAGTGATTAAATTATTTAACTAAAAAATGAATTGAACACTTAATTATGCAGCAAATTATAAACTGGAGTCAATTGTTAAATCATGATATTTTACCCTTAAAAAGTTTGTAATGAAGCAGAAAACACTCACACCATGCACTCGGACAGCTTACACATGCATGAAAGTATCACACACCACACTTGCAGAAAATAAATGCAGAAAAAAAAGAAAGGGAAACTCACGGCTGGAACACATGCAGAAACCGAACATGCAGAACACAAACAGCACACATGCAGACTTCAATGCAGAAAAGCAGAAAAATAATGCAGAAAAAAGAATGAAGAAGCAGCAGCAGAAACCTGGAAATGAAACTCACGGCTGGAACACTTGCAGAAAGTAGCAAGGCACATGCAGAAAATGCAAGAAAGTAACATGCAGAAAGTGAAAGAAACACATGCAGCAAACTCAGGAAGCCACTCACGCACATGCAGCTCACGGATGGAGTTTTTTTTGTTTATAAAAGGAGAGCTGAACGGGAGTAAAGGGGAGCCCTCTTCAGACGGTGCAGCAGGCTGTTTTGGGGGGAAAGTAGTTTTTTTTTTTTCGGTTTGTTTCAGAGTTTTACGTAAGAGAGGAGGCTTTCATTACTTTTTTTTTCGGATGGAGGGCAGCAGAACTAGGCGGTTTATTTTTCTTTTCGTTCAAAGTTTCTGCTGGTTTTTAGTTCAACATTTGGATTTCTTTGAGTTGGTCTTTTTCTTAGTTCTTTTGTTTAGCATTTATTTTATTTATTCTTCTTTTCGTTTTCGGCATCTGAAGTTGAGTTTTACTTCTTAGTTTTGTTAATTTAGAGCACGGCAACTTTAGTTCTTTTTTTTTCGCAATATTAATTTTATGCTTGTTAGCGTGGCGGTTTCGTTTTAGTTTTCGTAGATTATTTATTTCTTTAATTTAGTTTGTCTTATTTCTTCGAGCTGATATTATAGACTTTTTATTTTTATTTCATTCTAAAGTTTATTTGTATTTTCTTAGTTTTTGATATGGTTCCACTTAGATTTATTTTTGTTACTAAAAATATCATGTGTAACTAATTACTAAAGCTTGGGTTGTGGAATGAGATTTAATTTATTTTAGATTCTAGTTTGATGCAATATTTTGTTGTGTAATGTTGATTTCACTAAATTACTAGTCGGATTCAAAAGGAAAATAGATTGCGGCTCTTGCTCTTGTTTTGTTGTTGACGTAAGGCACAACAAAAGCTTGAATTTATCAAGGCTTCTTTCGATTGATTATAAATATAAATTTGGCTAGTAAATTAGAAAATTTCTTGAAAAAATATTGCAAAAACTTGAGCTTAATTTTTATCTTCCGAATATCAATACCTTGACTGGATTGTTAATCGAGAAATTATCTAGAATCTGAAATAAAAAGAATCTCAAACCCAACCCAAGTGTTTGTTTTATTGTTTCTTGCAAGTTTAATTCATTTGCTACACATTTTCTCTAAGTCTCTTAGTTTTAGTAATTTTAGAAACATAGATCCACATCCATTTTCATCTTTCATAATCGATACATCCTTTACACAAAGAAAATCTCACAAACGCTTTGATATGGTTGCTAAATCTTTTTCAGGTCCTTATTCCAACACCTATAATTCGAGATGGAGAAATCACCCCAATTTTAGTTGGAGAAGTGATCAAGCTGCTTTACCTGCACCCAGCATAGCTGGTCCTTCACAAATTGTACCCTACACTACTCCAGGAGGTCCAGGACCATCTCAATATGCCAACCACATGTTACCAATTCAGAAAAAGAACCTTGAAGACAATTTCCAGCAATTATCCACCAACTTTCAGCAGCTGTCCACCAATTTTCAGCAATTCATGCAAAGCCAAGCTGCTATCAATAGTCAAAATTCCCAAGCCATTGCTGACATTCGAGGGTCAGTCACAAGATTGACCATAACCATGAGCGCTCAAGAGAAAGGGAAGTTCCCTGCACAATCTCAGCCTAATCCACAAGGCCAAAACCAACAATTTCAAAGTATGGCAGGAGATCCAAATGTCAAGTAAGTCAAGGCTATTACAACCTTGAGAAGTGGTAACGTGATCGGCATCCCAGATCAAGAGGTAGAAAAGAATGGTAACATTTCTAACCCTCCTTCTGAAAATGAGGCACATGATCCTTTGGAATCTAAAAGTGTCCCAAGCACTACACTTGCACCTTTTCCTCAAAGGTTAATCCCTTTGCACAAAGATAAGCATCACGCTGAAATCCTTGAAATTTTTAAGCAAGTTAGGATAAATATACCATTGTTGGATGCTATTCAACAGATTCCTACCTATGCTAAATTTTTAAAGGATTTATGCGCCGTGAAAAGAAAATTGAATGTGCAAGAGAAAGCTTTTCTTACTGAGCAGGTTAGTGCTATTATCCAAACCAACACTCCCCCCAAATACAAGGATCCAGGATCCCCTACCATAGCTTGCATGATAGGGAACTCAAAAATAGGCCAAGCATTATTAGACTTAGGTTCAAGTGTGAACTTATTGCCTTATAATGTTTATGTTCAGCTTGGATTGGGTGAGTTGAAATCTACTTCTATCACATTGCAGTTGGCTGATAGGTCTTTAAAGATTCCTAGAGGTGTTGTGGAAGATGTTTTGGTTCAAGTAGACAAATTCTACTATCCAGTAGACTTTGTCGTACTCGATATGCAATTGACTAATCATTCTACTTTCTAAGCACCGGTTATCTTAGGAAGACCTTTCTTGGCCACTTCTAATGCACTCATAAATTGTAGAAGTGGAGTTTTAAAATTGAGTTTTGGAAGTATGACCTTGGAGATAAATATTTTTAATCTTTGCAGGCAACCGCAAGAAGTTGAAGAAGTTCAGAAGTGAATTTGCTGGAAAATTTCATTGATGAAAATTCTGCACATTACTTTCAACTTATTGATTCTTTAGAGAAATTTGAAGAAGATTTGAAAATATTTGATAATATTAATGACTCATCTCTTGTTTCCTCAATAGGTCAGCAAGTTACACAACCATGGAGGCCAAAATTTGAGCAACTTCCACCATTGACATCAACTCTCAAACCTTCGGAGGAGTAATCCCCAACTTTGGGCTTCAAACCTCTTCCATTAGAGTTGAAGTATGCTTTCTTAGGACCACAAAGCACTTTCCCTGTGGTAATTTCTTCTCACTTAACTAGTGAACAAGAAGATAAATTGCTAGATGTGCTTAAGAAGCATAAAAAGTCTATTGGATGGACAATGGCTGATATAAAAGGTATAAGTCCCTTGGAGTGTACCCATAGGATTTATTTAGAAGATGATGCAAAACCTTCTCGGGAAATGCAAAGAAGGTTGAATCCCACAATGAAGGAAGTGGTTAAAAATGAGGTGTTGAAATTGCTTGATGTGGGTATCATTTACCCCATCTCGGATAGCAAGTGGGTAAGTCCCATTCATGTAGTTCCAAAAAAATCTGGGCTTACCATTGTTAAAAATGATCAAGATGAATCGATTCCTACAAGAATTCCTACTGGTTGGCGCATGTGTATTGATTATAGGAAGTTGAATGCCGCCACTAGGAAAGATCATTTTCCTTTGCCTTTCCTTGATCAAGTGTTAGAAAAAGTCGCTGGACATGCTTTTTATTGTTTCTTAGATGGGTTCTCCGGTTACTATCAATTGGAAATAGCACCAGAGGATCAAGAAAAGACCACCTTTACTTGTCCCTTTGGTACTTTTGCTTTCAGGAGAATGCCTTTTGGTTTATGCAATGCACCAGCAACTTTTCAAAGATGCATGCTTAGCATTTTTTCTGACATGATTGAGAACACTCTAGAAGTGTTTATGGATGATTTTTCTGTATTTGGTGATTCATTCGAGGTTTGTTTAACCAATTTACAAGCTGTTTTGGCCAGGTGTGAAGAGAAGCAGTTGCTACTTAATTGGGAGAAGTGCCATTTCATGGTGCAACAGGGCATTGTTCTAGGACATGTTGTTTCATCTAGAGGACTTGAAGTAGATAGAGCAAAAATCGATTTGATTTCTAAACTTCCTACACCTAAGTCAATGAAAGACATTAGATCTTTTCTTGGGCATGCGGGTTTTTATAGGAGATTTATCAAAGACTTTAGCTCTACTTCTAAGCCTCTATGTAAGCTATTGATGAATGATGTAAAATTTGATTGGACACCCGAGTGTCAAGAAGCTTTTTGTCGGCTTAAAACTTTGCTAACCACTGCTCCTATTCTTCAACCTCCTGATTGGTCACTTTCTTTTGAAATCATGTGTGATGCAAGTGATTTTGCTATAGGAGCTGTTCTTGGACAGCGTAAGAACAAACTTCCTTATGTCATTTACTATGCAAGTAAAACTTTGAATTTTGCTCAAAAAAATTATTCTACTACTGAAAAAGAATTACTTGCTGTAGTATTTGCTTTAGAGAAGTTTCGTGCATATATTCTTGGTTCTCCTATAGTCATCTTTACTGACCATGCAGCTCTCAAGTATTTATTGACAAAGAAAGATGCAAAACCAAGGTTGATTAGATGGATACTTTTACTCCAGGAATTCAATATCATCATCAAGGACAAGAAAGGAGTAGAGAATGTGGTAGCCGACCATTTGTCTAGGCTCACAGTTGCTGAAACTGAACAACCAACACCTGTTCTTGATTCTTTTCCTGATGAACATCTTATGTTGGTTGAAAATTTGCCTTGGTTTGCTGATATAGTTAATTTTCTGGTGACAGGACAAACACCACCTCATTGGAGCGCTCAAGATATACGAAAATTCATGCATGAGGTGAGATCGTTCTTTTATGATGATCCTTACCTTTTCAAGTATTGTCCTGATCAAATCATTAGAAAATGTGTGCCTGAGCATGAAATGCAAGCTGTCCTTTCTTTTTGCCATAGTGAGGCGTGTGGGGGTCATTTTTCTGCACACAAGACAGTTGCAAAAATTTTACAAAGTGGTTTTTATTGGCCTCATTTGTTTAAAGATGCATATAGTTTCTGCAAGACTTGCGAGTCATGTCAGAAATTAGGTGCTGTCACGAAAAGGAACATGATGCCTTTAAAACCCATTTTGGTCATAGAGATTTTTGATTGTTGGGGAATTGATTTTATGGGGCCATTTCCTTCTTCTTTTGGTTATTTGTACATCTTAGTGGCCATTGATTATGTTTCAAAATGGGTCGAAGCCATACCATGTAAAACAAATGACCATAAGGTGGTGCTTAAATTTTTGAAGGAAAATATTTTTGCTAGATTTGGCATGCCTAAGGCCATCATAAGTGATAATGGCACCCATTTTTGCAACAAGCCTTTTGCTGCCCTCTTGCATAAGTATGGCATTCACCACAAAGTTTCTACCCCATATCATCCCCAAACGAATGGCCAAGTTGAACTTGCTAATAGGGAAATCAAGACCATTTTGGAAAAAACTGTGAGTCCGAACCGAAAGGATTGGTCTTTGAAATTAACCGATGCATTATGGGCATACAGGACTGCATATAAAACTGTTTTGGGTATGTCTCCTTATCGGTTAATCTATGGTAAGGCTTGTCACCTCCCTGTTGAGCTTGAACACCGTGCATTTTGGGCCATCAAAAAGTTTAATTTTGATCTTGATCAAGCTGGATCTTTGAGGAAATTACATCTTTGTGAATTAGAGGAACTTCGGAGGGATGCTTATGATAATTCTAAGCTGTCCAAGGAACGTATGAAGTCTTTCCATGATAAGCATATTCAAAGAAAATCATTTGAGCCTAATCAACAGGTTTTACTCTACAATTCTCGACTTCATTTGTTCCCTGGCAAGTTAAGATCCCGATGGAGTGGCCCCTATGTGGTTAAAACAGTTTTCCCTCATGGTGCTATTGAGGTTGTCAATCCTCAAAATGGAAATGCTTTTAAGGTTAATGGTCAAAGGCTCAAGCCTTTTATTTCTAACTTTGCACCTGAGGAATCTACTCTACATTTGCTTGATCCTAATTGATGGTTCTTGATTTATCCTGTTCTTTTCATTGTTTTCTTTTGTTTTGCAGTTTTTATTTTTATTTTGATTGCATTCATTTCAAAGCCGTCCAGGTACTTCCTTTTCCTCTTTCCTTCAGTTTTTCGTTGAATTTTCAGTTCTTCTTTTAGTTGTTTTGCCCCTTAACTGCTCTCTTTGTGTAAATTCCTTCATTTCTCTTGCATCATTGAGGACAATGCTACAATCTAGTTGGGGGGTGGAAGAGAATTTATTTCTCTATTTGCATGCCTTAGACACATTTTGGTCCACCTTGGGGAGTACTAGTAATGAGTTGAAAGCAGATTAAATTCCCCATTCTTGAATTTTACATGCTGGGAAGTGTTAAAAAAAAAAAAAAAAAAAGAAGAAGAAGATTTGTTGAAGTCATGGAACATGTGGAATGTAGTGCAAATATGAGTATATGTCAAAAGAGGGACTTATCCATTTTATTTAGTTGTTAAACCAAGGGAAAGATGTTAAGAGTTTTGCTTAAACACACACAACACATACCCGGAAGGCCTAGAAAGACTACATTGAGTCATTATTGGTTGATTTACACTTCGATTGTTTGAGACTCTAATGAACCATATCCTAATGGCTTAGGAAGAAATCTGAATTAAATGAGAAAAGGGACAAGCCAGGGATCAAAAAAAAAAAAAACAAAAAAAAAAACAAAAATTACATTTGTGTACTGGAAAAGGCTGCCTATTACCGGGTCCTTACAAAAGAAGTAGGCGCCTTTCAAAGTGTAATAGCGTGAAAGCCGCCGCTACAATGGTTTTGAATTAGAGTAAGACCATGTGGTTTTCTCAGATTGAATTGTTGTGATTGAAACTGTTAATGTCTCTTGGTAGTCGATCTTGGAATTCTAACCCCATTTCCATGCACTTAAAAGAAAGCAAGCTTTGTTACATGTAATTCCCTTGGTTGATTAACTAAATTGTGTATAAATCTCTCAGTTGATACAAAATTCAGATTAATCTATCTCCAGTGTTCTTAAACTCAACAAATCTATTTCATGGCATGTGATTCTCAGATTTCTCAAGTTGATAATTTCACCTTTGCATGAATTCATTCGCTTCATTTGCTAGAGTCTAGCAAAAAGCTAGTTGGGGGGTGTGATAAAGTGCTAAAACTGCAATATTAAGTTGTTAAAGTGATTAAATTATTTAACTAAAAAATGAATTGAACACTTAATTATGCAGTAAATTATAAACTAGAGTCAATTGTTAAATCATGATATTTTACCCTTAAAAAGTTTGTAATGAAGCAGAAAACACTCACACCATGCACTCGGACAGCTTACACATGTATGAAAGTATCACACACCACACTTGCAGAAAATAAATGCAGAAAAAAAAGAAAGGGAAACTCACGGCTGGAACACATGCAGAAACCGAACATGCAGAACACAAACAGCACACATGCAGACTTCAATGCAGAAAAGCAGAAAAATAATGCAGAAAAAAGAATGAAGAAGCAGCAGCAGAAACCTGGAAATGAAACTCACGGCTGGAACACTTGCAGAAAGTAGCAAGGCACATGCAGAAAATGCAAGAAAGTAACATGCAGAAAGTGAAAGAAACACATGCAGCAAACTCAGGAAGCCACTCACGCACATGCAGCTCACGGATGGAGTTTTTTTTGTTTATAAAAGGAGAGCTGAACGGGAGTAAAGGGCAGCCCTCTTCGGACGGTGCAGCAGGCTGTTTTGGGGGAAAGCAATTTTTTTTCCGTTTGTTTCAGAGTTTTACGTAAGAGAGGAGGCTTTCATTATTTTTTTTTCGGATGGAGGGCAGCAGAATTAGGCGGTTTATTTTTCTTTTCGTTCAAAGTTTCTGCTGGTTTTTAGTTCAGCATTTGGATTTCTTTGAGTTGGTCTTTTTCTTAGTTCTTTTGTTTAGCATTTATTTTATTTATTCTTCTTTTCGTTTTCGGCATCTGAAGTTGAGTTTTACTTCTTAGTTTTGTTAATTTAGAGCACGGCAACTTTAGTTCTTTTTTTTTCGCAATATTAATTTTATGCTTGTTAGCGTGGCGGTTTCGTTTTAGTTTTCGTAGATTATTTATTTCTTTAATTTAGTTTGTCTTATTTCTTCGAGCTGATATTATAGACTTTTTATTTTTATTTCATTCTAAAGTTTATTTGTATTTTCTTAGTTTTTGATATGGTTCCACTTAGATTTATTTTTGTTACTAAAAATATCATGTGTAACTAATTACTAAAGCTTGGGTTGTGGAATGAGATTTAATTTATTTTAGATTCTAGTTTGATGCAATATTTTGTTGTGTAATGTTGATTTCACTAAATTACTAGTCGGATTCAAAAGGAAAATAGATTGCGGCTCTTGCTCTTGTTTTGTTGTTGACGTAAGGCACAACAAAAGCTTGAATTTATCAAGGCTTCTTTCGATTGATTATAAATATAAATTTGGCTAGTAAATTAGAAAATTTCTTGAAAAAATATTGCAAAAACTTGAGCTTAATTTTTATCTTCCGAATATCAATACCTTGACTGGATTGTTAATCGAGAAATTATCTAGAATCTGAAATAAAAAGAATCTCAAACGCAACCCAAGTGTTTGTTTTATTGTTTCTTGCAAGTTTAATTCATTTGCTACACATTTTCTCTAAGTCTCTTAGTTTTAGTAATTTTAGAAACATAGATCCACATCCATTTTCATCTTTCATAATCGATACATCCTTTACACAAAGAAAATCTCACAAACGCTTTGATAACTCATTGTCCCTGTGAATTCGATCTTGGGACTTACCCTTGTATTACTTTGACAGCTTCTACGCTTGGAAGACAACATTATAAGTTGAGTCAGTAAACTCATATAAGAGATATTAGTACCAACTATATAATAGAATCAAAGTCATATTATCAAAACAAGAAACATAATCATATATAGAATTAGAACATAATCAGATACTAGTATAAGTTGGTCTTTCAAAAAATTTACCTTAAAAGCGGATACCACCAGATCAGAATAAGGCCTGAGGATGAGTGTAAGACGGCATTTAAGATGCAACATGGGTTGTATGAATGGAAGGTCATGAGATTTATACATTGGGTTTTACGGCCTTTTATGGGGAAATTCATTGTAGTTTACTTCAAAAATATCCTCATTTATAGTTCTACATGGGTGTCACACTTTGATCACCTCCGAGCCTGTTTTGATATGCTAAGGACGAAGCGTCTATTTGTCAATCAGACGAAGTGTTCTTTCTTCAGTACTTTTGTGGCTTTTCTTAGTTTTGTTGTGTCTACTGATAGGTTTTGTTGTGCCTACTGATGGTATTCATGCAAATCCATTGAAGATAGATGCAGTCTTGGAGTGACTCAAACCAAAGACCTTGCACAATGTCAGAAGTTTCCATGGATTGGTATCCTTCTACCGCTAGCTCATTAGGAACTTCAGCACTTTGATTGCTCCTATCACACAATACCTCAAGGGACATGATTTCCAGTGGTCTGAGAAGGAAGAGACCAGGTTTCAACTAGTCAAGTAGAAGATGATAGAGGCACCAATTTTGGCACTTCTTGATTTTGACAAGGTGTTCAAGGTAAATTGTGATGCATCTCAGGTTGGCATTGGTGGTGTTTTGTGTCAAGAGGGGTGCCCAATAGCCTTTTTAGTGAAAAGTTGTCAAGACCAAATAAGAATTATTTCACTTATGATCTGGAGTTCTACGCCATAGTTCAATCCCTGAAACATTGGCATCACTACCAAATATGGAGGGAGTTCATTATTATCATTGACCATGAGGCCCCTAAAGTACATCAATGACTAGCACAAGTTGAGTAGGCGGCATGCCAAGTGGGTGGCGTACTTATTGGAGTTCACATTTGCGTTGGGGCACCAATTAGGGAGTCTGAACCGCGTCGTAGATGCGCTAGGCAGTCATACGTTACACCTCACTACCATAAGCACTCGAGTTGCAAGATTTGAGGCTTTCATTGACATGTATGCAGTAGATCCTTCCTTTGGGAGGATAATTCAAGAGGTAACTAATGGTCAATGAAATTATTTTATTTTGCATAATGGTTATCTATTTCGTGGATTACAGTTGTGCATCCCAAATTGTTCACTACGGCAGTGGATTATTAGTGAACTTCATACCAAGGGTCACTTTGGGCGAGATAAGACGTTGGCCTAGATCTCCTCTGATTACTATTGGCCTAAATTGACCAGTGGCATGGTTCATTATGTGGAGTGCTGCTATGTGTGTCAGTTGTCCAAGGGAGCTCTCACTAATGTGGGCTTGTACACCCCTTTACTTGTTTTTGAAGCCCTTTGATTCGATGTTAGTATGGACTTTGTGTTGGGCTTACCCTGTACCCAATAGGCCTTAGATTCTATTCTGCCTGTGGTTGATAGGTTTTCCAAGATGACCCATTTTGTAGCTTGTAGGAAAACAATGGATGCTGCTCTGATCCCATCTTTACTTCAGGGAGATTGTTCATTTACATGGTGTTCCCTAGTTAATCACTTCAGATTGTGACACCAAGTTCATGAGTAATTTCTATAGGAGTTTATGGGAGAAAGTGGGGACAAAGTTGAATTTCAGCATTGTCAGACTAAGGTGGTGAATTGGATTTTGGGCAACCTTTTAAGGAGTATGGTAGGAACTAAATCGAAGCAATGGGATCTGGCTTTACCCCAAGTAGAATTTGCCTATAATAGATCCAAGAACAGAACAATACGACTGAGCCCATTTGAGATCGTCTATGGTCAGAATCCATCTGATATGCTTGAGTTAGTCCCTATTCCACGTGTAGGTCATTTGAATCACAAAGTAGATGAAATGGTAGAACATCTTTGGAGCATCCATATGCAAGTGAAGCTGACCATTCACGAGAGCAATGCCAAGTACAAGGTGCAGGCCGGCCGTCATTATGGCCAAGTACTTTTTAATGTTAGTGATTTTGTTTGGACAGTATTAACTCATGATCATTTTCGTGTTGAAGAGTTTAATAAGTTTAAAGAGTGAAAGATTGGACCTTGTGAGATACTACATAAGATTAATGATAATGCCTACAGGTTGTGCCTCCCCAGCCATTTGAGGACTTCTGATGTATTTAATGTGAGACACCTAAGTCCTTGTTTTGTGGACTCAAATGAAGCTATTGTGAACTCGAGGAAGAGTTCTTTTCAACCTGAGGCGACTGATGCAGGAGGATCCTAGTCAAATGATGTTAATTTATGGTTGCCTAGCTATTTTCTTATTGGCTACGGGTATCAGAACTGCACAAATGAACCCAATTCGGAATGCTATTTTCGGCTCATACATTGTGGTCATCCAGCTATGCTCGGTGTGCATCTTTTATGAGGACAAAATCCACTGTTTCCTCCTCTAAATCCCTATTTTTAGTTAAGTTTTTGCCTTTTATGATAATATTTCTTTATCATTTAGGAAGTGATTCTTAACCTGATTTGGGCCAAATTTTTGGCAGATTACTTCTTTTATTACATATTTATTTTTGGTGTGATTCCTGAGATTTTTCTATTTTTGGTAAAATTCTGATATGGATGATTTTCAACTATTACAACTTGGCTTGTGGGTTGATTTTGTTTGTGTTTTGGGCGATTCTCTTGTCTTTCTTCCTTGTGAATAATTTGTTGAAACTAGCCTGCATTTCTGTCCCATGTCACACTCTCCCTATTATATTCGTGGGTCGTGTAGGAGCAAAAAAGGGTGGTGAAGAAGTTGAAGAAATAAAATAGTTTGGCCTATTGGAAGAAGTCCCTTCTGCCAGTAGCATGTTGTCTTCTTTAGTATAACCACTCCATCAGGCGTTAGTCCCTTCATGCCTTTTTCTCTTGTCCATTGGTTGGATTTTGTCTTTGCCTCTCCCTCTTACTTATTTGTTAGGGGCTTCTTTCGATACATTAACAGACGGAACTAACACAAATAGCATCCCCTAGGCCAACATCAAGTTGAAAAAACAGAGGACGGGAATTAACTAACATCTGACCTAAAGACTCCAAAAGAACAAAAAAAAAAAAAAAAGACTCACCGTCATTGCTCAAGAAATGGTTACCTTAAATAGAGTTGGTAAGACATTTTGCTAACCCTTCCTCTTGGGGGGAAAAAACATCCTAAAATCCAAAAAAATGAACTTTGTAGCTACAGATTGTACTCTTCAAATGCAAGTAGCTCCCCTGTCCAGGTGTCTTCACGGGACAATGTAGTATGACATGCACTAGACCATGGACTTATTGTCGTCGATGGGTATGGCATACAAATTGGTGTTGATTACTTCATTGCTTTCCTCATTATTACTTCCACTCTTTATTACTATTTCATTTCACGATCGCCTGTTACATTTCTCTTGATCTCTTGCAATTCCCTTAAGTTACTCATGCTATATATACTTATTATTACTAATTTTAAATACTGAACACTTCGTCTTGAATCTTTTAATGCTATATTTATAAGAAGATATTAATCTAAATAAATCTGAAATATAAATAGACAAGATATGTGAAGGCAAAATAAGTACCTAAAGAGCATGTTATCTTAGGCTAATAATGGTTTATACAACGAATGAATCATTTCCTGAGCCAGCGTAATATTTTCAAAAATACTACGTTTAGGAATGAAAGTGCCCTGTTCCTAAGAAATCATCCATGGTAGTAAAGAAGTCAACCTGCAAACGAAAATCTTAGAAAAGATCTTATAAGGAACTGAGCATAAGCTAATAGGACAAAACTTGTCGAAACGTTTTGGCTCTTGCACTTTCGGAATAAGCACAATGAAGAAGGACGTATAAAACCGAGGAAGAGGATTTCCTATGAAAAAATCCTTTGCCGCTTCAACCAAGTCATCCTTAACCATCTCCCAGCAGCTCACGAAAAAACTCGATCCAAAGTCGTCAGGCCCCGAACTGCTATGCTTTGGAATAGACATTAATGCTTCCTTCACTTCCAAAACTGTCGGCTCCTTACAAAGATTAAAATTGTCTACGTCCAAAATCACCGAATGCAACAAAGGTGATAAATCCGTATCGATGCAATCATGTTCGCTTGAAAGAAAATCATGAAAATAATTCACAACAGCTTGGTGAACTTGCTCCGGAGAGCTCAAAACTGTGCCATCCGAAAGGGACATAGAAGAAATAAAATTCTGTTTCCTTCTTTGATTTACAAAAGCGTGGAAGAATTTGGAGTTTTGGTCTCCATCATCCAACCATGCTTTTTTGCAACCTGGGCCACACGTAGATTTTCCCTTCATTCCCAAGCTTCCAACTCCAACTTAGTACCCATATAATTAGCCTCACCACCGGTTGAAAAATTCTCCTGTAATTTCCTTTCGAGCCCATCCATCTTACCATCTGCACTGTTTGAATCTCCAACCTTGCCAAAATTTTTAAATCTTTCAATGACATTTTCTTCACTTTAGTATCAGCTACAAGGAGCTTCAACCACAGTAAAACCGAAAGCCAAACCTGCTGAACAGATTCATATTTTCCTTCCATGCATTCAACACAGTGCCTTCTCCACAATCTCCACGTAACCACCACAGGAATTAAACCCAACAAAATACCAACTTGTGAGTTTCTAGTCGACCCAAAAAACCACAAACGAATTCTATCCCTCCAAGATTGTTGAGCCAAGAAAGGAACACCTACCTCAGCCGAAACTTTTTTCTAGATTACATGTAGAAATTCACCCTTGCCAAGAACATGTTCCAGATCTTCCTCATGTCCCTCCACACAACAATTACACCTTGAAACAATCGGAATGCCTAGCCAATGAACTCTCTCATCCACACTTAAACAACCAAATGATGTCTTCCACATAACAATAGACATTTTTCTTGGGATTAGACTATACCAAACCCATCTTGCCCAAACAAACCTTTGCATCTTAATTCTTAGAACCTCCCATGCTGATTTTGTTGAGAACAACCCCTACTGATTAGGGAGCCAAATTAAAACATTTTTTTTCATTTCTTAACTCACCAACTACCCTCATAACCTCACTTGCTCTTTGCTGCCCCACCAACATCTCAGGTCTCTCGGCATCCCACCTATCATTTACAACCAATTCTCTAATTGTGATGCTCAGCTCATCCATCATTTCAGACTCATTACATAGCGCCCCTTGCTCTAGGAACTTGTAAAACCACAAAGAAATATTTCTAGCATGTACCTTCCATTTAGAATTTTGCAAATGTATTGGAAGTCCCTCCACTATTTTCCTACAAAATCTGGAGCCCTTATTATCATCTAAAGATAAAGATATATGTCCCTTTTTAATGTATTTGGCCTTAAAACATTGTGACCAAAGAGATTCCTTCGTCAGCAAGTTCCAACCAAATTTCAAAAATAATAGTGATCTTTGAACCTCTTCGTTAAAAATATAGCCATTGTAAAAAAATAAAGCTGAAAAAAATATCCATTGGAAATATATATCAATTGGAAGAATATGACCATTGTAAAAAAAAAAGAAAAAAAGAAGGCTGTTAAAAAATTATATTCATGGGAATAATATGATCATTAGAAAATAAATATGTACTTTTTTAATAACGAATAAATATTCAAATTAAAGTTAGAATTAAAATAAAAGAAAATCCCAAAATTAATATTTTAATAGAATAATGATAGATTTAGAAAGTTTGTTATTTGATATTGTTGAAAAGTAGATAGCTGAATTTATAAGAAATAAATTTTCTAATCAAATTTTTGTCAAAGTTTAGCCAGACAACTACTAATGCTCTTAATAGATGAAGTACACAGGCTTGCAATACTCATTTAGATTTATTCTAGGCTAGAGATCCCCTCAAACTATTTATAATAACGTTGAAACTGTTCCATTAAGGGATGCGACACTTTGCATGTCATAAGGTGATATAACCTAACCTTTCTTAGACTACGAAACCATCCGAGCCTGGGCTCCACCTCCCTCCCTCCTCCAACCTATTTCCTTTTTCCATTATTTTTGTTTTTGTTTTGTGCTGCACTCCTTTCTCGTTTGGTAATAAAAGTCGTTTGGTTGCGACTTTGGTGGGTTGAAAGGCCATCACCAGGCTTTGTTCCGAGTCCTCTACCATGATAAATCACCCAACTGGGCAGAGAGACATTCGACATTGGAGGTGGAGGATCTTGGCTTCATATGGCCGGTGTTCCTGACCGTTTTTGGTATGGTCTTCTGTGGGGACATCTCAGAGGGTTTTCGGTGTGAGCCAGTCAGGGTGTCTTGCTCTTGGAGATGGAGGTTTGCATGATGGATTGGGGTGCTCTCCCGCGGGGTAAAGGAACTCTATTTTATCCATGGAAAACATAGGGTTTTTTCAGGTTGCATGTCGAGCTGCATGGAGGGGTTAAAGTGTTTTCTGGGGAGGAGCCTAGTCTTAGCTCACGGTGGATATTCCCATGGATGGTGGTCGGAGTTCAAGTGTCGCAGTGGTAGATGATCTTCTTGGTTGTTTTTTCATTTTTTTCATTTTGTTTATTAGCTCTGTTAGCTCTATTTTTGGTTATGGGTGTCTGTAAATAAGCCTCTCGGTGGCTCTGTGTATGGTTGTTATAAGAACAGAAGCTGGTTTTCGTCTCTGCTAGCCCAAAGCGGAGGTTGTCTCAATTGGAGGTTTTTGAAAATGGGAGACGATGTCCACGGCTTATCAGTATTGGGAGAGGCTGATGGCAACAGAGGTGGATATGTGGACTGGGAAGAGGGGGGAGGCTCGATGAGAAGCTTGTTGTGCTGTGGATTTCATGGGCCAGGGGCTCTGGGTGGCCTGCGCGAGCTTCGGGGTGGAGTGGTTCGTAGCATACTAGAGTAGACTGTGGATGGGCATACGGCGTGGGCAGATATTGGAGAGCACAGTGCTGTTTCTTTTTGTTTTTTAGTTAGGGTTATGCTAGTGGTGTTTGAATTTTTGCTATATTTGTTAGGTTAATGAGAATAATTTGAAATAGGCAATTTCATTTCCTCTTTTGGAGGAGGAGGGTAGTGAGTCTCTATCCTTCTTTGGAGGATGAGGGTGGAAAATCCCCCCTTCCTTTGGAGGGTGGCGTGAAATGTGTTTTGTTCTCATAGATAAATCGAGATGGACATATCTGTTTTTACAGAGTCTCGCATCTCAAAAGGGTTGTGTCATTAGAGAGTTTTTGAAGTTTTTAGACAGTGTCGGCATAACGAAAGTTGCGTGCGGGGGAACTTATAACCGATGAATCGTTGGCTTGTAATTATAGTTTATACCCGAACTTATTAGTCACAGCTGTAACTTCCTTCATGAATTGAATTGAATTGAAATCTATTTCAAAAAATAAATAAAATTAAAAAAAAAAAAAAAAACCTAACCTTTCTTAAGTGGTATCACGCATAACTTTATTATGCTCTCTTTGTTTATACTTAACTTAATTCCTATAGACTGAAGCCTGTTTTGGATAACAAAATCCTCCCAACTCATCCCATCTTGCCTTATCTCATCTCAATATCTAAATACCACAAACATTAACACTTTTTAATTTCAAATCTTCAATTTTTTTTATATAATTATTACTTAATTATTATAACTTTCTCAAACTTCTAAATGAAACACAGAAAACAATTCAATTTTTTCAAATATCAAAACAAAAATAATATTGAAACATTATATTCTAATAATATTTTAACTTTATAATATTTTTATTCAATTTTTTTCTCTATTTTTCCAAAACTCCATAAAGCGTATTTACTCAAATCATTTTATTACTATTAATAGATCATTTCATTTTATCTCACTATTCAAACCAAACTTTAATGCAAATCTTTATAGGCCGGTCTCAATATAAAATTGATAAACTTTAGACATTCACTTTAATGCCCGTTAAAGAACAAGTAGCATGGTACTATAACATTTTCTTTATAAAATTGATAAACTTCAAATATTACCCATTGTCCACACATACAACAAAGATTCTCAGTCTAAATAACCTCGCTTGTTTTAAGAGATAAGATGAAATGAGTTGAGATTAAAATTAAAGTTAAATAAAATATTGTTTTAATCTTATTTTTGTATTGAGATTTGAAAAAGTCAAATTGTTTATTTTATTTAGTGTGGGAATTTAATAAAGTTGTAATGATTAGATGAGATGTGAAGAAATTTTTTTTGAAAGTGAAGAGTATGAAAATCTTAAACCTTCGATTCCTTAGAAAAATCCAATCACTTTGATTGCAGCTTCTTTGTATTCCAAAATTTGGATTGATGGATTCATTTACAACCCAATAATCTTACCACCAAATTAACAACTAGACCAGTCATGCATGATCCAGGTACACCAATTGGGCTTTTTATTCATGATCCAGTTCTGTCACATGATCCATCTGAAACTGCATGGCCAAGTCAACACAACACTAGATCATGGAAAAAACGTGCTCGTGTACAAGGTAATTCTTTTACACCTAGTGTTGATTTATCAAGTAGGAAGAGAGGTAGTGGGGGTAAACTGAAGGAGGGTCCTTTGAAAAAACAGAAGCTTAAGGGTAAAGAGAAGGTGGGAGAGGCAGATGTTCTTTCACAAAATGAATTGGCAGTGGCTGTTACATAGCCCTGCCAGAACCAATGATTCTAATAAGTTGGAATTCACGTGGGCTTGGGAACCTACGTGGATTCAGAGCTCTTCTTGACTTGGTCAGAAGAGAAGTTCCTGAGGTTTTGTTTTTG
Source organism: Carya cathayensis (assembly GCA_011037825.1). NCBI lineage: Eukaryota > Viridiplantae > Streptophyta > Magnoliopsida > Fagales > Juglandaceae > Carya > Carya cathayensis. Next base: position 45,838 of record QGSO01000840.1, read on the forward strand.
CAAGAAACAAGATTACAAACAAAGGAGATGGAGAGATTGAAGTATAGATTGGGTTATGAAAATTGTTTGGTTGTGAGTAGTGATGGGAGGAGGGGTGGTATTGCTTTATTGTGGAAGAAGGATGTGGACATTACAGTTCAAAGTTATTCAAGATCACATATTCATGCACGGGTTAAGGATGAAGTTTTAACAAATGCAGAATGGTACCTCACTGGTATCTATGGTAATCCTGAGGCTTCAAAAAGGCATGAAACATGGGCATTAATCAAAGCTTTGAATGTGTTTTCTTCTCAAGCATGGGTTGTGTTGGGGGATTTTAATGAAATCTTGGGATGTCATGAGAAGTCTGGGGGGGGGTACAGAGGGTGGAAAGGTAGATGAAGGATTTTAGGGATGTTTTGGATGATTGTGAACTACGAGACCTTGGTTATTTTGGCCCCCCTTTCACTTGGTGTAACAAAAGAGAACCTGCAAGTAGTATTAGTGAGAGGTTGGATAGAGTCCTCTCAAATCACAGATGGGGTTTGTTTTATCCTATGGCTCGAGTCCAACATGGAGTTGCTACCTACTCAGATCACTTGCCTATTATTCTTAGAACTAATGAGGTGCAGGTGCAAGGAAGAAGCAAGAGACCTTACAGGTTTGAGGCAATGTGGGTGGACTCACCTGATTGCAAGACTGTTATAGAGAATGCCTGGTATGAGGAACAAGTTGCTGATGGCTGCAGTGCAGTGATAAGAAAGATCAAAGGCTGTGGAGAAAAGCTTACTTCATGGAACAAGTCTAGTTTTGGGCATGTGAGGCAAGGTTTAGAGAAAGCTAGATCAAAATTGAAGTGGTTGCAGTCTAGTGATCCCTATTTTCAAAAAAGGGATGAACATAGTAAGGCACGAGCAGAAATGCAAGTTTGGATGGAAAGAGAGGAGATCATGTGGAGACAAAGATCAAAATCCTTATGGCTGAAGGAAGGGGATTCAAATACCAGGTTTTTTCATAATAAAGCTTCTCAGAGGAAGAAGAAAAACTGGATAGAGGAACTAAGGGGGGAGAATGGAGGTTGGAAAGTTAATGAAGAGTGGGATAATTTGATTCTTGAGTATTTTAGTACTTTGTTTAAATCCTCAGCTGAGGAGGGACAGATGGATTTTTTAGACAGCATAAGGGGTAGGGTCAATACTGAGATGAATGAGAATTTAGTGAAGGAATTCAGAGAAGAGGAAGTGGTTATGACTCTACACCAAATGGATCCTAACAAAGCTCCTGGTCCTGATGGGATGGCACCCCTCTTCTACCAAAAATACTGGTCTGTTATTGGCAAGGATGTAACTAAAGCAGTTCTGCAAGCTCTTAATCAAGGTCAGTTTCTTGATGAGTTAAATCATACATATATTACCTTGATTCCAAAGAAAAAACAGGCTGAGAGGATTACAGATTACAGACCTATTAGCTTATGTAATGTCCTTTATAAATTGATCTCCAAGGTTTTAGCTAATAGGCTTAAAGAGATCTTGCCAAATGTTATTTCCAAGTCACAATCTACTTTTGTCCCTGGTCGATTGATAACAGATAATATTCTTGTTGCTTATGAGTTGGTGCATTTTATGAGACAAAAAAGAAGTGGAAGGAAGGGTTTTATGTCATTAAAGCTTGATATGAGTAAAGCTTATGATAGGGTGGAATGGAGTTTTTTAGAAATTATAATGAAGAAAATGAGGTTTCATGAAAAGTGGATTAAGTTGGTTATGGGGTGTGTTAAGTCTGTATCTTTTTCCATATTGGTGAATGGTGAACCAAAAGGCCCTTTGTTTCCAACTCGAGGGATTAGGCAAGGGGATCCATTATCTCCTTACCTATTCCTTTTATGTACAGAAGGATTAATCACTCTTCTGCAGCAGGCAGAAACATCAAAACAGATTGAAGGCTTGAGGATCTGTTATGGGGCGCCTCAGTTGAACCATATTATGTTTGCAGATGACTGTTTGCTGTTTTGCAGGGCAAATGTACAAACGTGTTTGAATATATAGCATCTACTTGGCATTTATGAAAGGGCATCTGGTCAGAAAGTCAACACAGAAAAGACCTCAATGATTTTTAGCAAGAATGTGAATCAAGGTACCCAGCAGGAGATTATGAACTTATGGGGTGCTCAACAATTCCAACAATATGACAAATACCTTGGCTTACCATCTATAGTTGAAAGAGGGAAGAAGCAAGCTTTCTCTGATCTCAAGCATAAGGTTTGGCATAAACTAAAAGAGTGGAAAGAGAAGTTATTATCCCAAGGAGGCAAGGAAGTGCTGTTAAAGGCTGTTGTAATGGCCATTCCTACCTACACCATGAGTTGTTTCAAGCTTCCAGATACTCTTTGTAGTGAGTTGGAACAATTAATGGCAAACTTTTGGTGGGGTCAGAAGCAGGAGGAACAGAAGATTAGATGGGTAGGATGGAAGAAAATGTGCAAGACAAAGGTGTTAGGAGGGCTGGGTTTTAAAGACCTGAAAATCTTTAACAAAGCTCTTATTGCAAAACAAGCTTGGAGGATCATGACAGAGGAGAATACACTTCTGCATCAATTATTTAAAGCAAGATATTTCCCCTCTTCACTTTTTAATAACTCAAGGTTGGGTTCTAACCCTTCATATGTTTGGAGGGGTATATGGGAATCAAAAGATGATATGCTGAGGGGTTGTAGATGGAGAGTTGGGGATGGTAAGTCAATAAAGGTTTGGATAGATTATTGGATACCTGGATATAGAGTGTTGCAATAGTCGATACAAGCAAATATTGATGAAACTCTTATGGTAGAAGACCTTATTGATGAGAACACAAGATGGTGGGATATAGAAAAGGTTAGAAGGTTGTTACCACCTGCTGCAGCAGAATCTGTGTTGAAAATCCTGATCAGTAATGATGTAAGGTCTGATTGCATTATATGGGACAATGAGAAGAATGGTGTGTTCAGTGTAAAGAGTGGATATGATTTTTTTCAAAACATCAACAGACAAGAAGGGGAGTGTTCAAATGCTAATGATTATACTAGGTTCTGGACAAAGTTATGGAAGCTGAAGCTGCCTAACAAAATAAAGATCTTTGCTTGGAGAGCTTGCAAGAATGGTCTCCCAACCCGTGCTAATCTTAAGGGGAGGTTTGTTATTGATGAAGATCAGTGTGTGTGGTGTAATAAAGAGGAAGATGTGGGGCATGTATTATGTTATTGTCCAATGATAACTCAATCATGGCATAAGCACTTTCGGGGTTAAATACTGATGTGCAGAAGGAAGTCATACAGATTGCAATGGAGGTCATGGAAAAGGGAAGGCTTGGTGATCTTGAAAAATTTTTCCTTATAACATGGGGCATGTGGTATAGGAGAAACCAGAAGATTTTTGAACAAATAACTATACAACCTGATATGGCTATTGATAAAGCTTTATCTATTGCAGCAGAATATAAGGAGGTTAGAGATGTGAGGCATCAGAGGAAGATTAAATACTCTTGCTGGCAGCCTCCATCTTCAGGTGTTTTGAAGCTCAATGTGGATGGAGCAATTTTTGAAGAACAAGATCGAGCTGGGGTAGGAATGCTGTTGAGGAATGATAGAGGAGTGGTCCTGTTTTCAGCAAGTAAGAAGGAAAATGGGGTGACAGATCCCATGGAGGTGGAGTTGCTTGCAATATTGAGAGGTCTACAATTATGTATTCCAATGGGCATTCCAGATTTGCTTATTGAAAGTGACTCTTTAATGTTGGTAGAAGAATTAAACAATAGTTTGGAATCAAGGTCAGCGTGGGGTAATGTAGTTCATGAAGTTAAAGAGTTGATGAAGAGAATACCAAGATGTTCAATTCAATATAAGGGGCGTATGGCAAATGAGGCAGCTCACAACTTAGCAAGATATGCTAAGCATCTAGAAGATTTGATAGTTTGGTGGGATTCTTTTCCTGAATGTATCTCTCAAATTATTTAGTCTGAATCTATGATGTAATTTTTGCTGTTTAAAGAAGAAAGTGCTATCAAAAAAAAAAAAAAAACAAATGTCGTATGAGATTAGACATGTAAATTTACTCCCCTGACTTCGAGGGATATACATTGCGATATTTGAAATGGTTATCAGCAAATGCATGCGTGAAAGCTTGCCTGAAAATTGATATACCCTTATGGTAGCAAGAACGGCCGGATTTACCTTTCAAAAAATTAAGTTACGTTCAACTCGGATTTTTGGTTATAACCTAGGTACCCAGATATAAATAAATAAATAAAGAATTAATATTTGTAAAATTTGCATTTAATCATTAATGTCATGCTCAGATTGACCAAAAATTACATAAAACGCTAGAGGTACTTGGTCAATAGAGATATTTAAATCAGATTTGTTGGTATATTGATTGAAGTGGTTGACTGTTTTGACAACTCTTATGTTTTTTAAGGTATGAGATATTTTATTTTAACTATATATATTGTATATTTGGATAAATCATGACTGATTGATGAAAGTGAAAGATTGAGTTTTATCGTGCCTTACATGCTGTGAATGGAAAATTTTTCGTGAGACTCTCCTAACCATTTTGGAATGAATAAAAATAGAATGACATCCCTCGAGTTGATGACGTACATGAATCAAAGACCACGGGAGAGGCAAGCATACGGGCCAAGGGTTGCCCTTTCTTATTAGTGGGCGCCAAAAGTAGAGTTCTCGGACGGCACTACAACAGAATAATCTTTTGACACACTTGTACCGTATGAAGGCTCATCATAATGTGGTGCAGAAATTCCTAAGATACAATCAAACAAGTAAGAAATAATATTTATAACAATAATTTTTTACGTTGAAATAATACTTCGAAGTCTTGAGATATGCTATTATATGAATTAATGATTGTTTCATGTTTAGGTGCTTTATAGGCAATTTGATAAGCTTGTGCTTCCCTCTGTTAATGTTTGTCGGATTTAATTTTATGTTGTGTTCATGCGTAAAATGTCAAAAATTGCACAATAGGCCTGAACAGGAAAAATAGTCGCCCTTGACACACAGAGGTGATTTGGACCACATTGGTACCATCAAAAAGCCCCTGGAGGTGGTTTAAACCTCGATACAGTGCTCGTACGTACATCTATAAGAAGAAGAAATAAATAACTAATAAAGTATAAATAAAATGAGCGACAAATAGATTTAAATAGTTTGGCATAAAAGCCAATGTCCATGGGTTGTTTGGGAGAGAAATCCACTATGTCGGTGATTATACAGTCTCTCATATCTCGCAATACAATGAAATTTTTTTTAAAGGATCTAGAGGTTGAAGAAGATGGCTTGCTTCTAGAGAGAGGAGCTTTATGGAGTCATCCTATGTAATCGAGTCTGTCCAAACTTGAGGAGAATCCCTCTCTTTGTAGAGTTTTATTTTTTTTCCTTGGAGTGATTGACTCACACTTTCTCAAAATGGAAAGTGTTTTTCCTCTTCCAATTTCTAAGTTTCTAGATCTAAGAAAATCTTTCATCAAAAGCTTTATTCATGCTACAAATAATGAACATTCATAAACACATGTTGACAACACTCAATACAATTTTTAGACCATGATATGTCTATAAGATTGGTCAAAAACTCCAAAATATAACATACTCTCTAGTTTAACGCCCAGAATGACTTTTCTATAGTTAAAATAACTTTTCACCAATCTAATGACCATGAAATGTAACAAATAAGATATCCACGGAAATAGAACTCAAAGATTTTGATTACAAATCTCAGCAAGTTAATAGAAAACTTTCATGTTAATCATGTATGCATGGCAATAAAGGCATGAATGCACAACTAAAATCAATAGTAAACATAACATAACTTGACATAACAAGGCAAGAAATAATAAGCATAGCGTGACTAGACATAACATGGCATGAGCTGATATAACTTGAACTAAAATTGAATCTTAGCTTGACGTGACATAAACTTGAAACAAAACATAGATGTGAACTTGAAACATAACATGGATGTAAACTTAAAACTTGTCATGAACATAAATTTGAACATAACATAACGTGAAACATGACTTGAACATAAAATACATAAACTTGGATTCTTATTCAATAGACATAATTAATAAAGTGACCATACAGGTGCTACATAGGTCCCCTTGAGCCGTGTGTCCCTGCTGATTACCACATCACAACATAGGTATGTATACTAGCTGTGAGTGCGTTAATACGTACTCCACAGTTGTTGTGGCCCCACGTATTCAACATGTTACAATTGATGTGTCTCATATAGTGTATACTCCACAGTTGTTGTGGCCCCACACTTCATGCTCCATAGTTGTTATGGCCCCATGAATTGTTTGTCCCACAATTGCTGTGGACACACGTAAAATAAAATATGTCTCTGTAATGACCCGCTTTTACGTGTATTTTTACTGAATGAGTGGTTTTAATTTAATTAATATTATAGTGCTTTTATATTAAATTATCGGATTTTAATTAGATTTTATTTGTTGTTAAGTTTGAAATTGCTGTTTAATTTATTTTAGATCGTTTTTGGATTTAAAATTTAATAGTTGGTTTTTACTAGTTATTTATTATATTTTAGCTTGACGTTGGGTTTAAAATATTTTAAATGGTGTTTATTTATTTATTTGATGCGGTGTTTAATTTATTTTAGTCGTTTATGTTTTTAATATCGTTTTCGGCGGATCAGTTTATGGATCCCGAAAGTGAGGACTGGACCTCATTTCTTTCCTTCATCTTTTCTTTTTCCTTCTTCCTTTTTCTTTTCTTTTTCTTTCCCTTTTTCTTTTTTCTTCTTTTTCTTTTTTTCTTCTTCTTCCTTCCTCCAGCCCGTGCGTCTTTCCCTCTCCCTCCGCCCGTTCCATTGACCCACCCAGCCGGCGCCACCTCCAACCGCCATGACCCACCTCCACCTCCGGCATGCTCCTCCCTCACCGGCGAGCTCTACTGCACCGGAGGTGTGCAACGCCGGTCACCCGATCTCTCTCATTTCTCCTCCAAACAAATGGGTCTTCAAGCCTTTTTCTCATTTTTGGACCACCATACACGGCCAAATCAGCCACCAAACACCACCAATGGATTCACCACACCAAGGTCTTCCTCCCCATGTCTTTCTTTTCCCCTAACTCTCTCTTTTTCTCCGATGGGTTTCCATAACTAGAGTTTCGGTCTCACCGCCATACGCCGCCGTACACGGCTACCCGTGGTGTTTCACCACCACCATCTTGTTCCTCTCATTCTCATGAACCTCTCCAAGAAATTTCGTGACCAACAGAGTTGTGTATTTTTACTTGCGGAATGCCCCAACATTTTAACATTTTAGTAAAGGAAAAAGGACTAATAGTCTAAAATATAAAGATTGTTATGAAACTAAAAGAGAAATGATATTATAAGAAAAATAGAATATTGCAAGAGAAAGAATTGTTCTTCAATGTAAAACTTAATGTATATACAAGGGAATGAAACCCATATATATAGGAGTACAAAAGGGATAGGTATAGCTTAAGTCTCCATTGATGGCTAAAGATAAGTCTTAATTGATGGTTCAATGGTCTTAATTAGTGACTAAAGATTTGTCTTAATTGATGGTTCAATGGTCTTAATTAGTGGCTATATATGGTTATACAAATGTTTATAACACTCCCCCTTTGAATGACCATACATAAAGAATATGCATCGTTAAGATCTTGCCAAGGAAAAACCCAATGGGAAAAAACCAATGGCGAAAGAAAAGAGTACAACATTCATGTGTACTGCCAAGTGCTTTAAGATTGTCTCATTAAAACCTTGCAAAGGAAAACCCAATGGGATAAAACCTTAGCAAAGGAAAAAGAGTACAATCAGCACAAGTCTTCAAGACATTTACTCCCCCTGAAAAGTGCATGATAATAAATATTCAAGTCTTCGCATTTCAATGTTTTGCACAAGCTTCTTAAATGTTGTAGTTGGTATTGCTTTAGTGAATAAATCTGCCAAATTATCACTTGATCGTATATGCTTGACATTAATTTCACATTTCTCCTGAAGTTCATGGGTATAAAAGAATTTAGGTGAAATATATTTGTTTCTATCACCTTTGATATATCCTCATCTAATTTAAGTAATACAAGCAGCATTATCTTCGTATAAAATTGTTGGACTATCATTAATAACTGGAAGACCACACTTTTCTTGAATATGTTGAATCACTGATCTTAGCCAAATATATTCTCGACTTATCTCATGAATTGCAATGATCTCTGAATGATTTGAAGAGGTAACAGATAGTGTTTGCTTGACAGATCTCCATGATATAGCAGAATTTTCATAAGTAAATACATATCCAGTTTGAGATCTACCTCTGTGTAGATCTGAAAGATAACCTGCATCCGCATATCTAACTAATTGTGGACTTGATCCATGTTGATAAATTAATCTCATATCAATCGTACCTCAGAGGTATCGAAGGATGTTTGAGCTGTAAAATTACATATTTTAGTTATTTAAAACCAATTTATTTCAATTTCTTCGTGACATTATTATTGGTTTTAGATGAAAAATAGTTAATAAGCATAAATTCGAGTTGTGATTTTTAATTGATTAATATCATGTTTATGCTTAATTTTATAACTATGATTTAATTGGACAATACTTCCTCACATATATAATATATTTTCTTTTTAATTTATTTTGAGTGTTATTTCTTTATTTGCAGGATAAATAAAATTCACAAGCAATCGGGAAAGAAGCTTTGAAGAAGCATGTGTGAAAAAGAGCTGAAATTAAGTAAGAGCAAGCTGAAAAGTAAAAGTATTGTTTTACGAAGCAGAGGAAAATCAAAGAAAGCAAAAGAAAGAATTTTACGGAAGGCTGGAAGGAGATGAACTAAAAAAATAATGGAAGACTAAATGAGGCTGGTTTTACGGCAAACAAGAGAAAAAAGGAAAGAAGAAAAATCAAAAGAGTCATGGGTCAACATTTGCGAAAAGAGAAAAGGGAGCTGGACGGAGAGTGAAATGTGGAGATTAAAAGAAGGGAATTCGGTGGATGGTTTTGAAGGGACGTGCTGGAGTAAATTGAAATATATTGGTGGGGCAGAAAAAGAAAACGGCTACACAGCTACACATGTAGAAATTCAGCAAGAAATCACGGAAGAAAAAAATGGTAAGAAACTTGAAGACGGAACTTAAGGAAGAAAAAAAGAAAAGAAAAGAGAGTTTACGGAATGAGGATTTTTCGGAAGAGAGGAGGGAGCCGTAAAGCAAAAAAATAAAAAAAAGAGGCTGGTGGGTGTCTTTGAGTGGAGTGTATTACCGAAAGTGGAAGGAAAGTTGGAAGAAAAAGAAATAAAAAGAAAGAGACTTTCAGCTGAGGGAGCTGGAAGGAGGATAACAACAAAAGCGAAGGGAGCAAAGGCCACGTTTGAAAAGTCACAGATTAAAGGCAAAGGGGGCAAAGGGCCGAAAGAATGTGGGAGGACGCTGGGAAGCTTTCTTTTCAGAAGGAGTTAAACTGGAAAGGAGAATAAAAGGCTGGAAAGAGGAGCTGGTACGTGACTGGGGAGTGGGCTGGAACAGAGAATAAAACAAGGAGAGAGCAAGCTGGAAAGGGACACTTTGTTCGGGGGTCTTCCGCTAGCCTTGGACGGACGGAAACGAAAGGAAAGAGAGGGTAGTTTTACGGAGATTAGTTACGGACAGCAGGGGACGGTTTCGAAGATGAACTTCAGAGCGTAGAGAGTTTACGTTCAGGGGGAGAGGAACGCAGAAAACACTTCATCTGGGGGTCAATGTTTACGGCAAAAGAAAGAGAGGAGTTTAGGTGAAGGAGTGGGACGTTCGGTTCAAGGGGAGCTTACGGAAGAAAAATATAGAAGGAACGGGGCAAAGGTTTACTAAAAATAGAAACTGGTTTCACGTTTTGCTCTGTTTTTGGGAGGAAAAACAGAGACTTTCAGGAGGGAGCTCATACGGAGAGGCAAACGGAACGTTGAGGACTGGTTGATGTAGAACACGGGAGGTCTTGGCAGCTGGGCGTGCGTTTGATGCTGGCCAGAACATGCAACAGAACATGCACACCGAATAGAAGTTTTATCTGCTGAGCTAGTGTACCAAGGATGGTTTCATTTCTTACGGACGGAAAGGGAGTGGATGTTTTGTTCTAGCTTCATGACAGTGGACGTAGAAACGGGGTGAGCTTTTACCTCTCTGTTTGGACGGAATGGGAGAAGTTTATACGTAAAGGAAGGAACGGAGGAGCTGCTTTGCAGTTTGGTAGATGCCAACGGAACTCCAGTAGTTTACGGAACGGAGAAGGGAGTTTTATTTTATTTTTCTTTTAACTCTTATTTTCTCTTCACTTCTCTTATGTTGTTTTATTGTGTTTTATTTTAATATCATCATGAAGGATGTTTATTTTATTTCTATAGCGTTTGTAATAAACATGTTTGGCTAAATTATCAAACTAAGGTTAGAGGTGAAGTCTAATAATTTGAAAATTGTTTTCGGATCGACGATAAATTTATTTTGCGAGTTTGATCGATTGAATGATTTTATTAGTGGATAATTTGATTATCTATATATTTTTCTTGATTTATTGTGATTTCCGAATACAGTAAATGCTTGAGAAATCCCTGTGATAGTCAAATAAATTTGTAAGCGTTTTAATCATCAATCGTTCATGCTCGATCATTCGTAACTATTTTTCTTGATCTTAAATGCTAAATCTTCCAATTAAACGGAATTATTATTCTAGTTTAATTGAAGTAATTCGATCGGAAACAATATTTTAAATTATTAAACGGATCCTCGAAACCTTAGTCTTTTTTTCTTATCAACACAGCTTATCAATTTAGTATTTTATTTTCATTTGTTTGAGAGAATTTTTCACATAAGTCAATCCCTGTGGATTCGATCCTGTAAGGTACTACAACACCTGTATACTTGCAGGTAAAACTGCACTAAATTTTGGTTCATTAATTTGAGTTAAAGTTTAGGCGCAACAAAGGACAAGTTTAATGTCATTCCAATGTCTTCGAGTTGGTGCGGAACTATATCTTGCAAGTAAATTAACTGAAAATGCAATATCAGGCCGAGTGCAATTTGCAAGATACATCAGGGCTCCAATTGCACTAAGATAAGGTATTTCATGACCAAGAATTTCTTCATCTTCTTCACAAGGACGAAATGGATCTTTCTGCAAATCAAGTGATCGAACAACCATTTGAGTACTCAGGAGATGAGTTTTGTCCATGTAAAAGTGCTTCAAGACTTTCTCTGTATAATTTGACTGATGAATGAGAATTCCATTTTGCAAATGCTCGAGCTGCAGGCAGAGACAAATTTTCATTTTTCCAAAGTCTTTCATTTCAAATTCATTCTTTAAATATGTAGCGGTTCTTCTGATCTCTTCAGGAGTTCCAACAAGATTTAGATCATCAACATAAACAGCAATAATAACAAATCTGAAGTCAGATTTCTTAATAAAAACACATGGGCATATTGGATTATTTTCGAATCCCTCTTTCAATAAATATTCGCTATGACATTTATACCACACGTGTCCGGATTGTTTTAACCTATATAAAGATCTTTGAAATTTAATAGAATACATATTTCTGGATGTACTCAGATTAGAAGCTTCAGGCATTTTATATCCTTCAGGGATTTTCATATATATGTCATGATCCAATTATCCATATAAATATGTAGTGATCACATCCATTAACTGCATATCCAATCTTTTTGTAACTACCAAACTAATCAAAAATCTGAATGTGATTGCATCCATAACAGGAGAGTATGTTTTCTCATAATCAATCTCTAGTTTCTGTAGGAAACATTGTGCAACAAGACTTGCTTTATATCGCACAATTTCATTGTTCTCATTACGCTTACGTATAAATACCCATTTATATCCAACAGGCATTACACGCTTTGGTGTTTGTACAATTGGTCCAAAGACTTCTCGCTTTGCTAGCAAGTTTAATTCAGCTTCAATAGCTGATTTCCATTTTGATTCTACGTCGACATTCTTCGACAGTTCTTGGCTCAATTTCTTCATTACTTCTGGTAATGTCAAAGGCCATTTTATATGAAAATATGTTTTCGACAACAGTTTGATTTATATCCAAAATTTCTCCAGTACTCATGAAATGTATCGAGATCTCGTTATTTTCAGGTATCTGTCCCTCTTCAAGGGAAGACATTTCATTAAATACCTCTTCAGGAGGTTCTTTTTCAGGAGATTTAGTCTCTTCAAGAGTATCAATTACTCTTATAGCCTGTGTTGTGGGTATAGACTCTTCAAGAGTACCAAATTCATTTTGTATTTTTCTCTTTTGAGGAATTTTGTCCTTTGCACCAATAGGCCGTCCACGCTTCAGGCGTATCTTAGACTGACCTATTTCTGTTTTGGCAACTTGTCCTTCAGGGACTGCAATCCTTACTGGAACATTAACAGCAGGAATATATGATTTTACCATATATTTAGTGTCAGTAAATACATCCGGTAATTGATTTGCAACACTTTGCAAATGAATAATCTTTTGAACATCTAGTTTACATTCATTTATACGATGATCAAATTGGGAAAGGGCTTTATTTTCCCAAATAACTTCCTGTCGTGCTTCAGGCACCGACTTCTCATTACCCAATGTTGGAAAAATGGATTTGTCAAAATAACAATCCTCAAAACGTGCCTTAAACATATCCCCTGTAAGAGGCTCAAGGTATCTAATAATAGATGGAGAATCAAACCCAACATATATCCCAAGTCTACGTTGGGGACCCATCTTTGTACGTTGTGGAGGTGCAATTGGAACATATAGTGTACATCCAAAAATACGAAGATGAGTAATATTTGGTTGTTGACCAAATGCAAGATGTAATTGAGAATATTTGTGATATACTAATGGCCTAACTCGAATCAACGATGCTGCATGAAGTATAGCATGTCCCCAGGCAGAAATAGGAAGTTTTGATTTCAAAAGTAAAGGTTTAGCGATTAGCTGAAGTCTTTTAATCAATGATTTAGTTAAACCATTTTGAGTATGTGTGTGGGCAACTGGATGTTCAACTTCTATTCCTATTGATATGCAATAGTTATCAAAAGCTTGAGATATAAATTCACCTGCATTATCCAATCGAATAGTTTTAATTGGATCGTCAGGAAATTGTGCTCGTAGTTTAATTATTTGAGCAAGAAGTTTAGCAAATGCAATATTTCTAGTGGAAAGTAGACAAACATGTGACCATCGACTTGATGCATCAATTAAAGCCATAAAATATCTGAATGGTCCACTTGATGGTTGAATAAGCCTACATATATCCCTATGAATTTTTTGTAAAAATGACGGAAATTCAAAAACAACCTTTGAGATAGATGGTTTGATAATCAATTTACCTTGAGAACATTCAGAGCATGGATATTCATTACGTAAGATAATCTTTTGATTCTTTAGGGGATGCCCATACGAATTATCAATTATTCATCTCATCATTATTGATCTCGGATGTCCAAGGCGATCATGCCAAGTCATAAATACTTTGGAGTCAATGCACTTCTGGTGCATTACTACATGTGATTCGATTGTTCTCATTTCTGTATAATACAATCCAGATGAGAGAGCAGGTAGTTTTTCTAATACGAGCTTCTGGCTCAAAATTATTTTAGTAATGAAAAGATGCTCTTTATTGTCTTCGTTGGTGGTTTCCATATGACAATTATTACTACGTATACCCTTAAAACTCAATAAATTTTTTCTGGATCGTGAAAAAAATAGAGCATCATCAATACAAAATTTACTGCCATTAAGGCAACACAATATAAGCTCTTCCAGAGCCTTCAATTAGATTCGATGAACCAGATATGATATGAACATAGGCTTTACTCAATGTTATATTTTGAAAATATTTTTTATCCTTAAGAATTGTGTGAGTTGTAGTACTGTCAGCCAGACATACATCTCTATTATTCATCTCAGAGATAAAAAGTTCATCAGTAAGACTCATGATTCTACAAAATATATAAAACTTTTATTACTACAAAACATTGCAAAATATAAAAAAAAAAATTACAATAAAATAAAAAAAATACATGAATTAAAAATGAACACTTCCATCATCAATCAAATGATCAACTCTACCACTAGAATTCTAAAAGAAATCAGAAACATTAAGGCTTGTAATATCTTCTCCATCTATAGAAACTAAAGTATCTGATGGTTCAGTAAAATTTGTTTCAAACTTTTTTGTTTTTTCTTTTATAGAAGTTTGGTATAGGTCAACCAAGTGCTTAGCTGTACAACATGTACGAGACCAATGTCCAGTCATACCACATCTATGGCATCCATTTTCATCTTTCTTTAAAAATTTGTTTTGAGAACCTTTACCCTTCTCTGAGTTGAACCACTTTTGGTAGTACGGTATATATCTACTATAATCCCTTTTAGTATGGTCGTTTCTAGGACCTCCACTTCTATAATTTTTCCTACCACGTCCACGTCCTCGGTTTCTTTGAAAAGATGCACCATTCACTTCTGGGAATGGTGTAAATCTAGTACCATTCACTTCAGGGAAATGATATAGCACCAGTAGGACGTGATTGATGATTTCTTAACAAAAGCTCATTATTTTGCTCAGCTACTAGAAAACAAGATATAAGTTCAAAATATTTTTTGAACTTTTGCTCTCAATACTGCTGATGCAGAAGCACATTCGATGCATGAAAAGTAGTATATGTCTTCTCTAACAAGTCATCATCTGTGACTTTTTCACCACATAATTTCAATAGTGAGCTAATTTTAACAAATGTAGAGTTATACTCACTAACACTCTTGAAATCTTGCAATTTCATGTGCATCCAATCATGACGAGTTTTCGGGAGGATTACAGTTTTCTGGTACTCATATCTCTCCCTTAAATCATTCCACAAAATAAGGAGATATTTCACCGTGAGATACTCAGTTTTTAATTCTTCATGAAGATGGTGCCGAAAGAAAATCATTGTCTTAGCACGGTCCTGCCGGGACCCTTGATTTCATTCTTTAATTGTATCTCCCAGATTCATCGCTTCCAGATGGATCTCAGCATCAAGGATACAAGATAAATAATTTTTTCTAGAAATGTCAAGAGTAACGAATTTCAATTTTGTAAGATTTGACATTTTCTACATATATAAATCAGGAACATGAGTATGTTTATATTTGTAAATAAGAAATGCATTCACAAAATCATGAGAATAAATATAGAGTTTCATCAAGTAATAATAAGTAATGTAACATTTCATATTCATTTTGGGAAGTACAAATAATATATTGAAAAACTTACTTGAAGGAGAAGATCACTAGCTTCAAAATCGTTAAAACTTTCGTGCTGATAACGTGTTATGAAACTAAAAGAGAAATAATATTGCAAGAGAAAGAATTGTTCTTCAATGCAAAACTTGATGCATATACAAGGTAATGATACCCATATATATAGGAGTACAAAAGGGGTAGGTATAGCTTAAGTCTCCATTGATGGCTAAAGTTAGGTCTTAATTGATGGCCCAATGGTCTTAATTAGTGGCTAAAGATTTATCTTAATTGATAGTTCAATAGTCTTAATTAGTGGCTATGTATGGTTATACAAATGTTTATAACAAAGATGAAAAAGTAAAATATTATAATATAGGCACCAAGTAGTCTATATCCCAAACAAGAGACTATTTTAATCCCAAAAAAAAAAAAAGCGAGAGACTATTTTAATCTTTTTAACAAGTGTTCGGAGTTTCTATAATTTTTTATTTTCTAGTGTTTTGGATTTAGTTTGTATATTTCTTTAAATCTGTGACTTTTGTATTTTCTAAACTATATATATTACCTTTTCTTTTCATAATTTAATTTTTTTCAGTTTTAGTTTACTTTTATTTTGTGTTCATTGATTGTTTTATTTTTCGATGTCTTTTAGCTTTTCTTTGAATATTTTTCTGACATGTAGAATGCCTAGCATTAACAGTTTATTAATGGAATCCTGACGCTCTTGGGTGTTTCCATTTTATTGGCATAGGTTGATACTCAACCCCGCCGACAGTCGTGAGAATCATGAGCTGGAACCCTCGGGAGTTCAAGCCTTTTGTGATCAGCTGATTCGACGGGAAGATCTTGATATTGTTTTCATCATAGAGACTCGTTCTGATCACCATCGTATGGAGTTGTTGAAGGTTCAGTTGAGTGTTTCTTGCTTTCTTACGGTGGCAAGTGCTGGCAAAAGTGGTGGGATTTGCCTCTTCTAGCGACGGGACGTAAACCTTGTCTTACATTCTTAGTCTAAATTTCATTTTGATATGCTTGTTTCCGACCCAATTTCTAGTAATTCTTGGCGATTGTCTTCAATTTATGGAAATCCTGAGACTCATCTCAGACGTGCTACTTGGGCACTGTTATGTTTGTTGAAAGATTAGTGTGCTGGGTTATGGTTATGCTTCGATGACTTCAATGAAATTTTGGATAACTCTAGGAAAATGGGGAGTAGGGAGAGACCTGTTAGGCAGACAAGTGATTTTCGAAATACATTAGATTATTGCCAACTCTGTACTATTGATGTTGCTGGGTCTTTGTTCACAAGGAGTAATTTGAGGGATCGGTTAGCTCTTGTACAAAAAAGATTGGATCGATTTGTAACTTTGAATGGCTGGAATTATATCCTTCTTGTAGAGTTCGAAATCTTGTTATTTCAGTTTTATAGTTGCTTGGTTTTAAGCACGGATGGCTAGGGGCATGGTACTTACAGTCACCCACGTTTGTTTAAATTTGAATCTATGTGCGTGGGAGAAAGGGGTTGTGAGGAAGCTATTGAAACGCATGGACACCAAACCCAACTGGTTCTTTGATTGAGACAATAAAACACTGTAGGAGTAGTTTCACAGCTTGGAGCAAGGATCATTTTGGAAATTTCAAACAGAAATTGGCCATGAAGATGAGGGAACTTCAGCTGTTATAGTGTGCAACAATCTTCTTTTCCATCACATGAAATTGACTATGTTAAACATGAGATCAATTATCTATTAATTCTCTTTCTCAACACAACACGACACCGTTTTCTTCCTTCCTTTAATAGCAACTAACACCAACGGCTACTGCTGCACACGAAACACAACCACCATTCTCAACCACCTTCCAACTATTTCATCTGCTAGCCATCCACTCCAGCACCTTTTTGATCTCTAACATACCCTCCCCCTTTAAAGCACCTTGCCCACAAGGTGAGGGAATTGCTGGCGAAGCTTCCAGTGCAATTCCCAAGTACAGTCATCTACTCTAGCACCTTCCCATTGCACTAACACCTCAACCACAACTCTGGTACTACATTTGACACTTCTACGCTGCAATATCTTCTCAGGTTGAGGAAGTAATTCCCCTTGGAGATCAGTTGGTGGTAAAGTAGATAAGGGAGTAACATCATCCCCAAGCTTTTTTTTCAAGTAGGAGACATTGAACACAGGATGCACAAGAGAATCCGAGGGCAAGTTCAATCAATAAGCTACCTTGCCTACTCTTTGGGAAATTTGGAATGGTCCAAAACATCGAGGGGAGAGTTTTAAGTTCCTTCTTGCTACCACAGATTATTGTCTATAAGGTTGCAACCTGAGATAGACCCAATCCCCCACCATAAACTCCCTTTCAGTTCAATGTCTATCAAAATGGAACTTCATTCTTTCCATAGCAATAGCCAAATTACCCTTTAATGTAGCCATGATCTAATCTCATGTCTTCAAAAGATGATCTACTGCTGGGTTATTGGTAAGACCAAGAATGTAAGATTGAAGTCGAGTAAGAGGGACTCCATAAACTGCTTCAAATGGAGTTAACCTTATGGAGTGAAAGGTTGAGTTGTACCACCACTAAGCTAAAGACAACCAATCAATCCATAGTTTGGGCTTATCACCAGTGAAGGATCTCAAGAAATGTTCCACACATTTATTCACAACTTCTGTTTGACCATCACTTTGAGGATGATAGGCAGAAGAATAGGACAAATTGACTCCTTACAATCGAAATAGCTCCTTCCAAAATGAACTTGTGAAAGTGGAACCCCTATTTGAAACAATGGTCTTTGGCATCCCATGCAACTTAAAGACATCGTTTAGAAAGAGTGAAGTTACTGTAATAGCAGAGAAGAGATGTTTCAATGGCATAAAATGAGCATATTTTGACAAACAATCCACTACCACCATAATGACTGAATAGCCCTTTGAAAGTGGCAAGCCCTCAACAAAGTCCATTGAAAGATCAGTCCATATTTATTCAAATATAGGCAAGGGTTGTAAGAACCTTACTGGAAATACATTCTGCACTTTATTCCTTCAACACAAATCACATTCACGAATAAACTTCTTCACATCAGCTTTCATTCCAGGCCAATAAAAATCCACACAGGCTCTGTGTAAACACTTATGAAGACCAGAATGTCCAGCAGCTGGACTGGAATGAAGATAATTCAAAATCTTCAGCTTCAATTGTAGAGAACCAGGCACATAAATTCTCCCTTTTTTAAACAATATCCCATGCCTTAAACTGAAAGAAGGCCTTAAACTGAAAGAAGGTTTTGAAGTTGCATCAAGCTGTAAAGCAAAAATCAACTATTGCACCAACTGATCTTCTGCATAAGCCATCTTTAGTTCAGCTAGCCAAGATGGAGTAGGAAAGGATAAGGCAACAAACTCACCAAGCTCCTCCTCCTATCCTCTTCTGGACAATGCATCTGCCACCTTGTTTTCCACCCCACTCTTATATTCAAATGTAAACTAATAGCCAACCAGCTTAGAAAGCCACTTTTGCTGAGAAATTGTACCAATTTTTTGTTCCAACAAATATTTGAGACTGTGGTGATCAGTTCTGACCACAATACAGTGCCCAACAATATGGTCTCCACTTTTTGATGGCTAACACTAAGGCCAGCAGCTCTTTCTCATAAGTGGACCAAGCCAAATTCGTGCCTTTTAATGCTTGGCTGAGAAAAGCCAAAGGTTTCTGGTCTTGCATTAAGACTGCACCAACTCCTGTGCCACATGCATCATATTCTATCACAAACACTTTAGAAAAGTCTGGGAGGGAAGGAACAGGAGGGTTAGTCACTGGACGTTTCAACTCATTAAAGGACTGAGTAGCACTATCAATCCAAGTGAAGGCATTCTTTTTCAATAAAGCAGTTAAAGGAGTAGCAATTTGGCCATACCCCTTTATAAATTTTCTGTAATAACCTGTCAATCCCAAGAATCCTCTTAAGGCCTTAAGAGTTTTGGGAATTGGCCAAGTAACCATAGAATCCAACTTCTTAGGATCTGCCCTTACCCCATCTTTAGAGATTAAGTGGCCCAAATACTCTATTTCTTGGCAAGCAAACTTGCACTTTGACTGTTTAGCATATAATTGATGTTGTTGAAGAGTCTGTAGCACAGTTGTTAAGTGCAATAGGTGAGAGGACATATCCTTGCTATAAACAAGTATGTCATCAAAAAATATGATCACAAACTGTTTAAGAAAATGCCCAAAAAACCTCATTCATAAGGGATTGGAATGTTGAAGGGGCATTTGTGAGTCCAAATGGCATAACAAGGAACTCATAATGCCCATCATAAGTTCTAAAAGCAGTTTTATGCACATCCTCACTTCTCATCCGAATTTGATGATATCCAGCTCTTAGATCCAGCTTGGAAAAGATAGTGGAACCAGAAAGTTCATCCAAAAGTTCATCAACAACAGGAATGGGTTATTTATCCTTGATTGTAGCTTCATTCAATGCCCCTATAGTCAATGCACATTCTCCATGTGTCATCTGACTTCCTGACTAGCAAAATAGGAGAGGGGAATGGTGATTAACTTGGCCTAATTACCCCTGAGCTCAATAACTCTTTGACAATTTTTTCAATTTCTTTCTTTTGATAATATGGATAACAATAGGCTCTCACACTAACTGCTGTAGTTTCTTACTTCAAATGAATCTGGTGATCATGAGACCTGTTGAGGGGTAACCCTTGTGGTTCGTCAAATACTTTTTGAAAGGCATTTAAAATCTGTACAGCCCTTCTATCTTCCAAAGAACTATTCTCAATTGCTATAGAAGAGACTAACTGCAACAATAAACCTCTCTTCCCACAACTAGAAGGTTTTAAAAAAAATTGTTTTGATTATGTTGAGAATATCAACTGGTCCGTAAGCATCTATAGGTCCACAAGCATATATCTACCCTACGTTGGCATCCTCCGCCTTATGGGACCTTAAAACTGAATGTTGATGGGGGCTATGTTTAATTCCATACATTCTTCTAGGGTGGATGCAGTGTCGCGAGATGACAAAGGGGGTATGGCTATGGCAATGTCTAGAAGAGAGTTGGGTATTTATGAAGTGTTATATATTGAAGCCCTTGGTGCTTTAAGGGTCTTACAAGTAGTTTCTCATCTAGGCATATCTCAATTGATTCTTGAAGGGGATTCACTTGCTTTGGTGGAGGCTATTTGCTCAAAGGGGGATGATTTGAACAGTTGTAGTCATCTGATTTAGGAAATTAAAATGATGCTCAAAGGGGGATGATTTGAACAGTTGTAGTCATCTGATTTAGGAAATTAAAATGATGTGTCTACTTTTCCATCTTTTGAGGTTCTTCATGTTGGTAGGCACAGAAATGAGGTAGCCCATCTTTTAGCCCGACATTCACGTTTTATGGAAGATTCTCTTCAATGGTGGCATGAACCTCCATATGTTTTGTTCATTGATTGATTTATTTTTAAATATTACTAGCTTTTTTTGGACAGGTTTCAATTAAATAAGATTAGCAGCATAGAAAAACCACGTCACATTTTGAATGACATGTAGTATTTTTATGCCACTTCTCAATTTTCTTATTAGGAAACTAATAATAAGTAGATAGAGGGGTTAAAATTCAAATTTCCTAAGATGAAGGGAAATTATGTTACAAATTTGAAAATTTATGAAGCCTGGTGAAAACTCAAAAATTAATTTGGGTAATATTATATACAATCTTAAATCATGTGTATTGAAAAGGTGGGATTCACTTATAAAAAATACTTATTTTGTTATGGTGAATTTCATGTTTTTTTTAAGAACTTGTATGAAATTTACACATCCTATAATTATATAAAACATTATTTAAATTAGTTTTGAAGTTTTACGCTTTTCTAAATAGGTCAATACATTTTCAAATCTCTCACATAAGTTCCCTACGTTTTTTAAAAACAGAAATTATGTTTGAATCCTTTTATCTCGTTATTATTAAATCCCCAACAAAAATGTGATATGGTGATCTGATCTATATCTTTATTTTGCATTTAAAAACTATTTTCTATTTGTTATTATTTTTCAAATGGAAAGATTGATGTAAGTATAAAGATATCACGAGCTGATTGACTGACATGTGGCATTATTATCAAGTATTATAAAATTTGTTGGCTGAGAAAAAAGAAAATGGATTTCCTTTAAAGTTAACCATGTAGGTATTTTTCACCTAGTAATTCGACCTTATGCTGAATAAGATAACAGGTAATACTAACATGGGAAAAAAAAGGTAGGACTAGAAAAGCACTTGTCACTGTGAAGCTAAAAGAATGCATATCCTTTAGGAAGGTTCCGAAATTCTTCTCTCGTATTCTCTGAAAGGAGAAATCGAGGTTATGGTCCTTCTCATGTCTTGCTTATGTAAGAGTGAGGCTTCTTCTCTAATCTAGTTTGCCGAATTGAGAGAGATGGATGATAAGGAATAGATGTGGCAACAATTTCACTTGACCGAAGAAGAAAATTGTGAGATAAATGTGGATGAAAACCATCTAGCTATAGAAACAAAGAAGGGAGAGCAAAGTCTGGATGGAAAATTATGCTCAGATCTAGTAGTTAGCAAAGAGGTCATACATTCAACAATGGTAAAGATCTAGAAAACAGGACAGTTGTTCTCTTTTCAAGATATTTCTCCCAATCTCTATCATTTATTTTGAAACTAAAGAAGATCAGGAGGGAGTATTGAAAGGAAGACCTTGGTTATTTGATATGAGTCTGCTTATTCTTAAACCATTTGATGGGCTAACTCCACCTCAAAAAATGCAATTCTCCTAGAAAACTTTTTGGATCCAACTTCACTGCTTACCATTGGTCTAAATGAATGTTGATATAGGTAAGCAAATCGGTAAGACAATTGAGTTGTAAAGGAAGTTGATGCTAAGGAAGATAGCAATGTATGGGGGCACTTTCTACGTATTAGAATTGAAATTGATTTATCTAAACCTATCTCTAGAGGAAGATCTATCAATTTTGTTGGGCAACAGAGTATGGATACCTCTAAACTATAAAAATCTTCCAAAGTTTTTTTTAAGTGTGGTCGCATTGTCCATGGACCTCAAGGCTGTTCATCAGTTAGAGTGAAACTGTTTGATAAAAAAGAGCAATTTGGTTCTTGCATGAGAGCTGATATCAACACACGATGAACAGTGGGTGGTGGCTTTATTAGCAATGACAGAGAGAAGAAGGATCACAAAAGTTTCTCATTGGCCGACAAAAGGTCCAATTTCGTACACTCTTTGAGAAGGGATGGCATTGACGAGACTGATGGTTTTCGTGAAAAGCATAATACAGACGGTGGAAATCATGGAGACGTTAATGAAAATGGAGATCAGATGGAGGAAATGGTGGCAAATCAGGAGTTGAGGGATGAAAGTACAGGACAACAAAAACTGAAGGAAATAATGGATGGAAAGACTTTAAAAGTAATCCTAGATTCGGTGCCTCCTAAATTAGATGCTAACGTTCATATTAAAGTGGACAGGCCACAGCTAGTAATAGGTCAGGTTTTAAATTTGGATGGGTTGAGGACCATTTCAGTTGAGAAGCCCATAGGGCCTGACAAGAATAATGTTAATGTTGTTCCTGAAGCTAACTTGATGGAGGAGATAGAGCAAATCAATGAAGGAGAACAAAGGACTCAGAGAAGATGGAAAAGGCATGTGAGAACTCAAGATACTTTGAATTCGCTTCTACTTTATGATTAAAAATGTAAAACTCCTGGTTAAGAGGGTGGTGTGATAGAGTATGGAGTGAGAAAGAAGGGTCGAATTGGATTTTAGCTTTGTGATGAACCAAATGAAATGCAATTAGCAGAGGCTGCTAGTCAGCCTCACCAATCATTATAAAAATACTAGCTAGAACTGCTGGGGACTTGGAAATCCCCAAACAATTTAGGATCTCTGCCTTTTAGTCAGAGATAAGCAACCCACAGTAGTGTTCCTTATTGAAACTAAGATGAGGTTGCAAGTCATGGAAAATGTGAAGAGGACATTGGGGTTTATTAACTGTTTTGCAATTGATCCTATTGGTAGGAAAGGAGGAGTAGCTTTGTTTTGGAACAATGATGAAGAAGTGAAAGTCATGAATTGCTGGAGTAACCATATACATGTTTGCCTTTATTTGGCTGAGAGGTAACTAAATTGGTTTTTCCTAATACTAATAAAAAAGTTATTCATGGAATTTGTTGTCAAGTATTTACACTGATCAAAGATAGTCTTGGTGTGTTATGGGTGACTTCAATGAAATCATAGCTTAGGATGAGAATAGAGGTGGCAGACCAAGACCTGATACATGGATGATTTGGGATGGTCTTTGGAATCAAATGGCTTATATGATTTGGGTCGAAGGGGAACAAGTATACCTTGAGTAATAGACATGCAAATGAATCTTTTACCAAAGAGAGACTGGACATAATTGCGGCCAACCAAGAGGGGTTAGAGATTTTCAAATTGAGTGAAGTAGAACTCCTGACTTCAAGAAGATCAGATCATAACCCTATCATGCTGATAGTTAAGGGGGGGTAATCCTACTGATGGTTTTATAGGGAAGATCTTTAGATTTGAGGCGAAGTGGATGTTAGAAACAGAAGGAGAGCAGGTTATTAAGGAATCCTGGTCAAAGTATAATAATTCCCAAACTCAATGGCAGAGGGTTACTAAGAACTATAGACATGTAGTGGAGCATTACTAAGTTGGAGTTCAAAGAAGAGAATGGATACTAATGAGGAAATTGAAGAAAAGACTATCCTTCTCAAACAAATGCAACTAGATGAAGTTCTCACAATGCAACAACCATAAAGAATTTGTCTAAGGAGTTGGGTTTGATGGTTGAGCAAGAAGATATGAAGTGGAAACAATGTACAAAAAGGAAGAATTGGTACCACCTAGGTGACAAGAACACAAAAGTTTTTCATGCATGTACTACCCAACGAAGGCAAAAAAAAATTGGATTAAGTCTATTAAGGATGCTCAAGGTTGTTTCGTTAAGGAACCTTGGGTGATTGAAATGTTGTTCGAGTAGTTTTATAGTGACCTATTTAGTTCTATTAATCCTTCACCAACAATTGCTGAGGACTGTATTAAAGATGTTTGACCACAAGTCACAATTGAGATGAATGAAGAGTTGCAGCAACCTTTCACAACTACAAACATTAAAGAGGCTTTATAACAAATGGCTCCCTTAAAGTCCCCAGTCCTATTGGCACATTGTGGGAGAGGAGGCATGTTCTGCTACTTTAAAATTTCTTAATTTGGGAGGGGGGGTGATTTTGATAATTGTATTAATTTCACTTCTATTTCTTTGATCCCAAAAAAGAAAAAACCCTACTTGTGCTAGTGAGTTTAGATCAATAAGCCTTTGTATTGTATTCTATAAAATAGTGTCTAAAGCTCTGACTAATAGGTTGAAAAAGATCCTTCCTCATATCATATCAAATAATCAAAGTGCTTTTATTCCAAGAAGATTGATTACTAACAATCTTATGATAACCTATGAAGCACTTCGTTCCATTAAGACTAGACAAAGAGGGAAAACTGGAAGTATGGCCTTGAAGCTTGATATGTCTTAGGCATACAATTGTATAGAATGGAGTTTTCTAGAAGACATTATGAGACAACTTGGTTTTTGTGAGAAATGGATTTCCCTTATTATGGCCTATGTATCCTCAATGACTTATACTGTGTTAATTAATGGACAACCTGGTACTATTTTTAAGTGCACAAGATAAATTAGGCAAGGAGATCCTATCTCTCCATACCTATTCATCATCTATGCTGAGGGTCTAAGTTCAATGTTGACAGTAGTTGAAGATTCTGGAGTTATCATAGGAATGAAAATAGTAAAGGGTTGTCAGCTAGTGAATCACCTCTTATTTGGTGATAATAGCATTCTTTTTTGTAGAGCCTTGTTGATGAAGTGGCAAAAATCCAAGCTATTTTGAGCAAGTATGAACTGGCCTCTGGTCAGTATTTGAATAAACAAAAAACTTCAATTCTGTTAAGCTCTAATACTAGTCTACATGTCAGAAACTAGCTTGAAAGAGTAATTGGAGCCTATGTTAGTAACAATTATGAGAGGTATTTGGGTTGTTGATAGATCTAAATATAATTCCTTTAGATTTATAAAGGACAGAATATGGGGGAAGATAAATAGTTGGGAAAACAACTTCTTTTCTCAAGCTAGGAAGGAAAATCTTCTGAAAGTGGTAATACAGGCGACTCCAACGTATTCAATGAGTGTATTCTTACTTCCTATCAAACTTTGTAAGAAAATAGCCTCTCTTATGTCAAGGTTTTGGTGGAGTCGTAAGTCTAATGATGGAAAAAATTAGTGGAGGAAATGATCTAAGATAAGAGAGTCAAAATCAAAGGGTGGATTGGGATTTAGAGACATAAAGGCTTTTAACAAGGCTTAATTAGCTAAACAGTTTTGGAGACTGCTACAACAACCCAATTCTCTTGTCTCACAAATCATGCAAAATAAATATTTTAAAGATGGCAAGATTTTGGAAGCTCAACTTAGGACTCGACCATTCTTAATTTGGAGGAACATTAGATCAGTTGTGGACTTAATCCAAGAGGGATTGTTTTGGAGGGTAGGGAATATATCAAAAGTTAAAATCTTGTGGGGATAAATGGATTCCCTCACCAATCTCTTACATGATTCAGTCTCCTACAAATGTTCTTAATACTGAGACTACAGTTCAAGAGTTGGTGGATGAAGACACTGGTGATTGGAATAGAAACCTTGTTTATCAGATTTTTCACCAGAAGGAAGCTGAGAAAATTTGTAGAACACTCTTAAAGAGACTAGGGGCTGGGGATAAGATGGTATGGAGGCCCTCAAAGAGATGGTATCTTCAATGTGAAAACAGGTTATCATCTAAAAATGGACAGAAACAAGAGATTACAAGGTGAAGCTTCAGCAGGACTAGTCGAGGACTCAGCACAGAAGTCTTTGTGGAAATTAAATGTGTTAGGATTTGTGAAACATTTTCTTTGGAGAGCCTTTCATGACTTACTTCCCACAAAATAAAACCTATTCAAGAGGAAGGTAGTTTAAGAGCCTTGGCGTTCTATTTGTGAAATGGAAGAGGAATCAATTATCCATACACTGTTCTCTTGCCCTGCTGCTAGTGATGCTTAGGGTGAGGTGTCTAGTCCTCTTAAAAAATGATCAAGTGCATAATCAATTAATCTATGGGAACTTTGGAAGAGGTTGTGTGAAAATCTGAAGCATGGAGAGAATTTGTTGGTATTATTATCTTAAGAAAGCTGTAGAGTAGAAGAAATGCTTTCATTTATGACAAGAAGTTTGACAAGCCAAAGCTAGTTATTAAGAAACCTGCTAAGCATATAAAAGATTACAAATCTGCTCAACATCATGGTAACACAAACCAACATGGTAATACAACGAGGGAGATAAGGAAATGAAGCAAGCCAGATTAGCAATTTATAGAGGTTAACTGGAATGCTGAAGTGGATGCTAAAGCTAAGGTTCCAAAGACAAACTTTGTAATGACTGAATTTCTATTAATGACAATTTCTCATAAACATACTACAACAGTACTTTAGTATCAAAATCCTGTTTCTCTATAACAATGGCCATTGGCTACTAATTATAAAAGCTCTCAGAGCGAGCAAGTCGCGCCATTGACCAACTTATGAATGAGGGAAGAGACCAAGGATGGGTTCAACATCATTAAACTTTACCTACTATGTTTTTTCTTTTTCAAGATTAAATCAAGGACATACAGCATAACATTTGTACAACTCATTTATATCATGGTCGAAATTTTAATGGAGAGGTTTTTGCCACTTCACCGCTGTTCCAACTTCCACTAGTAGAGCTAGTGCGTGGTACATGCACTCTACTTGAATATTACACTAAGAAACGTTCGCATGCCATATAACTTCAAAATTGGCTAAGAATGATAACTGTGGGAATAGGAGAAGAGCATACTCTTTTCTTCCTTACACAATTATTTTCCTCTATGAACTGCCTGCTTTTAAGATCTTTGCGAGCAGCCTTATTATCAAGATTAAGAAGAAAAAGTTTCTGGGTCTGCCCAAAATTTAATGGAAAAATCAAATTAAAATAGAGCCAAAGATTTGATCAACAAAAAACAATCAATCCTTGTCGTCAAGCCAACCACTCACCATCAATACCTTCGATTTCTTCAATGTCCATGCTGTGTAGTAAAGAATCATTAGGGGGGA
The DNA here is from genome assembly GCA_011037825.1 of Carya cathayensis. Lineage (NCBI taxonomy): Eukaryota > Viridiplantae > Streptophyta > Magnoliopsida > Fagales > Juglandaceae > Carya > Carya cathayensis. The sequence goes on from QGSO01000840.1 coordinate 73,358, forward strand.
AAAAAGGATTAACTGCAAAATGTCCACAACTAAAATGGTGCAAAGAATAAAGATTTTGTCGTCTTCGCAACAACAGAAAAATCAGACAAGAATAAGAACTAAATAAAAAAGAAAGAATTCATTTTGACAATTTATATACAATATGAATTAAAATAATATATTTTCCAAAATTTCAATTTGACTTTTGTTTTGATTTTTTGTTTTTAAATATTTCAAAAATATTATTTTAATAAGAGTTGTAGAGTGCAATTGTGATAGGATGGTAATCCAACATCATAAACCGATGCAACCTTTTTCAGGAGAGACTATAATCCTCTGACAGACAATAGCTTCCTAGATGTACTTTCTATTTATACCAAATTTGGGCCATCACAGATCACAGGCCATACTGAACTAGAAAACGCACATCACCGACTAAAGTCTTAAGCACTAAAACTGAAATAACACAAACCAGACACTCTGAGTTCAATTTTACTTTAGAGCTAGTATGGTTTGAATTTAGAGCTGTTTAATCTCATTTTATCTTATTATTATAATTTTTTAAATTTTTATATAAAATATAATAAATAATTCAATTTTTTTAAATTTTAATAAATTTCAATTCAACTTTTTCAAATCTTAAAATAATAATAATATTTTGATAATATTTTATTCAACTTTCAACTTTTATTTAAAACCATCTTATCTTATGAATACAAACGAATAAACGGTAGTTCATGGTTGCTCAAATAAATAGTGAAATAAAAACAGGAGTTGAGAGTTCAAGGGTCTTTCACATGTTAGCTAAATCATAAGTTAAATTATTATTTTTTTTCTTGAATTTTTGATGTGTTATTAAATTATGAAAAAGTTGTTCTTAACTTAAAAATTAAAACAATAATAATTAAAAGGATCATAAATAATATGTATCTCAATTAATATTTTAGTTCTAGTCCTCAATAAAAACACTTAAGAAAGGCTCAAATTAGAGTTACAGAATAGAAAAGAAAAGGCTAGCTAACAGAATGAACAAGGAAAACACAAAACCAAAAGCAAATCCCCCCTTTCATTTCACAAGAGAACAATATTAAAAAAGTTGAATTCTTACCAAGGCAAGGCAGGATCATCGAAGTAGTCCTCATTCAAATGTTGTTGCAAGCAGCTCTCATTTGCATTCAACCAATCTGGGAATTCCATGACTTCATCAAATGGATGGTACCCATCATCATCGGCTTCAACCTTAACTTCCGGGGCCTCAAGTTCCATGGTCTTCCAGAATTTAAACCACCAGGCTGATCTGACAATATTCATGGTGTCATTCCATTCCATCTGGTGCTGTTCTCCTATCGATCTGATCTCCGCCATTTCCTCATCATCCATTGCTGCATGCAAGCCTCCACTAGAACCACCAGCAGTGACAGTACTGGAGTCGATGACATCGGCTATTGGAGGAGTAGTCCCCGCTTCCAGCTGTGATATTGCAACTACACTGGCTACGTCCTGATCGGTAGCAGCTACAGAAAGATTGGGGGAAGAGGATGCGTACAGTGATTGGTGGTTACTTTTTTTATAAAGGCTCGTGTCTAAGTTGTTAAAATCATGAAAATTGAGATTCAAGCCTAAGGGCTGATTTGGGAGGGTGAAATTGATATTTTCAGCAGCGGATGGAGGATCATATGGAGAAGCAGAGGGCCAAGAGAAAGGGTATTGAGCAAAAGGTGGATGAGAAAAGGAAGGGTGAGAAAGATTTTCAAGATAACTAGGAAAATTGGCGGTGCCTGATGGGTATAGACCAGGACTTCTCCCAGATGTGATGTTTCCTTCTTTTTCAAAGCATGGGTGGGGTGGTTGACACTGCAGTTTATTTGATTGTTGCTGTTGTTGTTCATTCTGTGTTTGTTGCTGTTGTTGTTCACTGGCTTGTTTCATTGCCGCCCTGTGAAATTTAAGAGCAGCAACAATCTCTCTCCTAGCCTCAGCCATGTTTAGGAGCCTTTCTTGATATGGCCTACTGGTGTGGAGTCTTCTTCTAACTTGCTTTTTGTGGTGTTGAGGTTGTGGGGTTTGATGTACTGCTTGTTGGGTTTCACAAAATTTTGTTAAATTTTCTCCTTGGAAACCATCACTATCAACAGTACTACAGTCTGGGTCTTTGAGGTGATTCATTGGATCTTGGGTTCTTGAAGAGGTTAGCTGTTTCACCAGGCTTCGGATGTAAGCACCAGAAAGATGAGGTTCCTCTTTGAGCTTACTAGGCTTATCTATTTCCATTCCTTTCCTAGTTTCCTGTTTTGATGACCGACCCTTCATCTCTCTCTCTCTCTCTCTTCTGTGACTGTGTCAACTTCGGTGTAAATGGGATGCAGAAAGGAGGGGCTGGGTTGTAAGAATCATGGGTTTTCCTAATATTCTGAAGACGAAAGTACACAGTGCAGAGGCAGAGGTTGATCCGGAGAAGTCCGGAGGGCTCTTGGGTGTTATAAAGAGCTGGGGACAGTCTAGGGTTTTATACCCTTTTGGATTTTTCCCTGATTTGGAAAACTACATTTGTTACCCTGTTATTATAACCTGCTTTAAAGGGGTAGTTCGGAGGATTGTATTCAATTATTTATTCTCTTCTTTCAAACCTTTGCCTCTCTCTCTCTCTCTCTCTCTCTCTCTCTCACACACACGCGCGCACAGCCGCACGCCCCCACAACCCCCACACAGTACTAACGATAGGCCTGTCTTTCTTGGTTAAATCCTCTCTTTCCCGCACCAAGAATGGAACGTAAACATCGATTTGTAACATTTTTAACCCTCGATTGGTAGTCCAACATGATACCCAATAGCTGAAGATCAATAAAAAGGACAACTTTTCGTGTCGTAATTTTCTCCACTTGTTCATTTTATTATTTAGCAGTCAACAGTGTCGTGTACAATTAGGACACTACTTCATAGTGCCTGTTTATCTAAACAGACGGGTGTGTTTTTTTCTGATCCAAAAACAGCTATATATTTTTATGAAAAAACACAGCTATATTTTTAAAATAGCAAAATATCTGTTGTATTTGTTTTGGTTAAATTTACAATTTTCTTTTTTTTTTTCTTTTTTTGTCAATCATATTTTTACTAACAAATCTAATGGATACACCAATGTGGGCATGCTACGTTTTAAAATAACTTAAAGAGTAAAAGGTCAATTAAAGAGCCTTAATTATATATATATATATATATATATATATATATTAGAAAAATGATAGTATGTCCCTTCATTTTAACCGCTCATGTATTTAATTTTTTTTTTAACTTAATGGTTAAGAAAGTGACTATTAATGTGTTGGTATTATTTTTATTTTTTAAAAATATTTAAAGATGTTTAAAAAATGTGGGAAAAAAAAAATGGCCTAAAGGGCACACCCAATTGTTGCTACCGGACGGCACCTTAGCCCCGTGTATATTAAAAAGATGCAGTTGCATTACAATTTTCATATGGCATTATCAAGGAATTGTACTTCCAAAAAAATTACAGAAATGATACAATACTGGCCGCATTATAACGCAAGTGTACCACCCAAGAATATAAATGAAGATTTTTGTTGGTGACGAGTGGAGTTGGTATTATTGATATGAATATTTCATAACGACTCCCAATCATGTGAAATATTACTCCATAGTGTCGCTAATTGTTTCAATTCAACGAAAAAGAGGAGATTTAAGACAGGTTTGAGGAGTTAAATGAGATGAATATTTTATAAATAGAAATAAGATAATTTGTAAATAGTAGTGAGATAGTTTGATTTGAGTATTTTTTAGATTTTAAGAAATGAGAGAGAAAAAGTTGAATAAAAAATATTATAAAGTTAAAATATTTTAAGAATATAGTTTTATAATATTATTTTTATTTAGAAATTTGAAAAAGTTAAAAAAATTTTAAATTTTTTTTTAAAGTTTGAAAAAGTTGTAATAATTAGTTTGAAAAAGTTGTATTTGAATTATGTTTAGAAATAAGATCTGATGAGATAAAATAAAATTAGATAAAAGAAAAATTTGTCTTATCCCATACACCAAAGTTGCCCAAGTATTAATTTCTTTTTTTTTCTTTTTTTGGGTCTAAGCAAAAAATAGGAGATGGGGGCAACTAATATAACAACTCTCTCTGGACGTGATCATAGGAGCTCTTTCCCGCTATGAAATGTCTGATTTGAGCTATAACTAGTACCGCTCTAAGGGCGAGCTCTTTACCACGGTCCACAATATCCCAAAATATCTAATTGGTCCAAAACTCATCTCATTGCCTAAATGTCAAACTTTATTAGTACAAGTGGTTTCAACTTTTATATTGACTCAAATTCCAAACATCGAAGTCATGAAATACTAGCTCATACCAACTGATCTACCATCTTGGTGGTGATTTAGTATTAACTTGTTTATAGTTATGTAATAAAATAATTTTATTTTTATTTTTATTTTGAATTTGATGGATAAATTATATTTAGAATTATATATAAATTGTGAATAAGTTGTAAGTATATCACTATCCATATGATTAACGTTTTATACATTTTCGATTTTTAGAACAAAGAATCATCTTCGTCTTTCTCCTCAAGTATCCGTTTTCAGTATTGTACCGAGAGTAAATAATGTGAGTCATCAGAAATTAAAAAATTATCAAATTAATGAATTTCAGTTTTTAAAAAGTTATGATTCAATTATGTAAATCTTGATATATTTCTCTCTATTTATATTTTATACTCTTTATATATATACTGTTCAAACTATGGATGAGAGCATCCGAGCATCGTATACCACATCCGAGCACTATCGTTGTCTATTCGACTATAGTACTCGCTTCTGCCCTTGATCCAAAAATACATAAACAATGCCGATCTGCGACCCTTGGTTGTATGGAAGTGAAAGGTCTCCTGCCTTGGTCATTCTTCCTTTTTCTCTATTTCTTTCTTGCCTTTCAAGCCAAGTTTCCTACTTTATGCATTGTCTCTCTTTTCATTCGACTGTCTCGCACTTGATAGACTATTACCTTATATCACTCACATATGCATGAAAGCGCTTTTTCTATCATTATCTACTTTCTCTTTTTGTTGGGCTTATGTGGATAGGGCTTGCTCTACATTTTATGTGCAACATTTTAATAAAAAAGTAAGATTCATATAAAAAAATCTACTTTTTTTTAAAGTTAGTTCTACTTTTTTTGTTTTTTTTTAATGACATAGATCTTGCACGCATTAGATATGTATTTAGAATACTCATAACTTTTCATAATTAGGATATATGGCTGTTATATACCCTTTTAAATTTCAAGTAGTATACTAAGGGCAGTTTTGGAATATAAGATGAGATAAAATTTTTATCTTATCTCATTTTACTTGATCACATCTTATTTTTAAACATAATTCAAAAATAAAATTTTTAAAACTAATCATTACAACTTTCTCAAACTTTACAATAAAAAATAAAAAATAATTATAATATTTTCAAATTTTTAAATAAAAATAATATTATAAAACTATATTCTTACAATATTTTAATTTTATAATATTTTTTATTTAACTTTTTTTTTTCATTTTCTAAAATTTTAAAAATATTTAATTTAAATTATTTAATTACTATTTATAAATTATTTTACTAAGATTCATAAAATTATTCTCTCATCTTATTTTTTAAATCTCTTATAAAATTCACATTTGACAGCAACAAAAGAAAAAATAAAAAAGAAAACAGTACGTGCTCATTAAGAAATATATATAAAAATTGTCAATGTTTACCGATATCAATTAATGGGATACAGTCAGCGACAATCATAAATGCTAATAAAATATAGAAAGAGAAAGCATGTGAAAGAGAGAGAAGTGCAAGAGAAAGGAGCCTTTGTGTTTCTGTTTTACGTTTGCTGTCTGGGGATAACATCAAAGTTGGATGGGTGGATGGATTGATATGGATAGCGACATAGACTTTCTTCGGATAAAATCAAAACCAAGTAGCCAGCTTCCACCAATCCCAGGGTGCATGGCGTGTGCAGTTGCCCCTTTTACCCTTTCAGATAAAATGACTACTTTTGACGAATCACATCCACAACAAGCACCATTGTCTCTTCCTCCATCTGCCCGATTGCATTCAGACCATTGCGTTTGAAAAGACAAAAAATTCAATAAAATAAATAAATAAATCTCTTTACCTTGTTTACTCTTTTTTTTCACAAACAAAAATCATAGCATGTCGCCATCGAACGACGTATACCACTTTAAATGAGTTTACTTGAGCTGAAACACTGTAGGCCTGCATGCTCGTGCGCTGTGTCTGTCTCTCAGTACTGTCTCCCATCAATTGCGGTAAATAAATCAGATCAGCCCATATATTTAACCTTGTGTTTGTGTTTTCAGAAGGGTGATGACAGAGCCACCGCTGGGGTTGAGCCATAGCTAGGTTCTATAGTGGGAAAGAGCTCTTATGATCACTAAAATTTTTATAATTATAATATAAATTAAAATCAACTCAAAGAAAAATTCATAACAAAAATAAAATTGATTTTCAAAGATTAAATTAATGAGAAAGAAAACTTCTAAAAAATTGATTTCACCTAATTCTTCACTATACTTTACTTATCTAACTAATTTAATTTAATTCTTTTTGTTTATTAGCAAATCTCTAATTCATCCAAAAGCCTCTTTCAATAGTCAATTGAAAATTATTCTTGTTTATCAATTTACACAAGAATATGTAAATTAATAAAATAAGAAAACAATAAGACTAATGATTTAAATACTACATAAGGTCATACAAGTCTTTCAATCTCTATACTTACCTATGCCGACATATTCAAGATCTATCCTATAATTCTCTCTTTCGATAGCAAATCACAAGATTAAAACATTATCTAATCAATGGCCAATTAATTAGAAACAATAAACTCAGAATAAATCATATAAACAAAGAGAGAATTGCCTTAAATTAGCATAGACAATCAAGCATAGTTTGAAACTAGGTTACATCGTTTCCTAGAATAAATAAAATTTAGTTCATGCTAAAAATGGAATTCAACATAAACGAATTCACTATAATTGTTCTAAGAATATTGGAAGGAAAATAAACACTGAAAAATACTCTTCGCAGTCACAACTCGTCTTCAAAAACTCCAGGAAATGATTTACTGTTTCTCTCCCGTCTATACCCGTGTATGATTCCAGCGTACATGCAATGCGTGGAACTCTCTCTCCAAAACCGATGACTTGAATTCTTCTAGTTGTGTTTTTCTATCTCAAAAACGTGTTCTCCAGTCAAAAGTACGATCATATGATGAAAAATTACTTTTATATACCCTAACGGTGGAAAAAACCCTAGATCTGTAAAATACAATGTTCGCTCGAGGGGGGTATCAAGCGACCATCGAGCGTTCAACTCTGCCTAAATTTGCTCGAGCAGCTTGTCGAGCGCACATCAAGCGTTCAACTATGCCTAACTTCGCTCGAGCGTCCAATGTCTCTGCTTGAGCGATCTTGTTTTCCCGCAACCCGTTCGAGCTCACCATCAAGCGGCCATCGAGCATTTGAATATACCTGAATTTGCTCGAACGCCCAAATTCCACCGCTCAAACGATGTGGTAAATCTATAAAGTGAAATTCTACAAGTCATCAAATATATAAAGAGATTAGGTGAAAATAAATTCACAAATTAACATGATTGCATGTGATCAATTAAATCTAGTTTATAATAGAATTAACTTTACAATTTGATATTCTAAATCAAGTCATCTTAGTTTGTAAGTTTACTTTTATATAATCCATTTATAGTTAAATTATTTCTTTTCATTTAATACCATTAAGAATTGAATTGAAAGACATATTTTTATTCTTGATACCCAATTACTGTTTTCATTGTTCCACAATATCAATTTGCCTAAGTACATAGTTCACATTAATTCTTATCTCAATAACTCTTTAAACGAGCGTGGTATAATGAAGCTTGATCACAAGAGTCCTCACGAGAATCTAAATGATTTTTGGAGAATGATTATTCGGGTGAAAATATCTACAAGTGTATAAAATCATAACAAGTAACAAAGTATTTTAAAGAAAACGGATATTGAACCCACAGAGATTAATTATGCTATTGAGTGCTGAAATTTATTAAATTAATTACTATTTAAAAAATAAAAATTTAAAGAATAGATTATCTAAATTAAACTAAAGAAAAGATCGCTAAAATTAAAATTGTAAAGATAATAAGAATAGATCTAGAACGTTTGATTTCACCTAGCAAATCCCCACACAAATTATTCTTTCTCGTTATAAAATTTTAAATTTTTCAAGTTGATGATAAATATCCCTTAACTATTCAATATCTTCTCTCGAATAACATTAAAAATATCTCAAACTAATAATTACATTTCTTGAAAATCACACGAATCACAATAAAATATCTCTACTTTTGCTTAAAAATATCTCAAACTAATGATGCTTAATCCTAGAGCTCTAAATCACAAATCACTTCTCAGTCAAATTGTGATTCAATATATCAAATAATAATTAGTTAGAAAATTACAATTATTAAGAACAAGGAATAAACACTCAATCATGGAAATATTGAAAATAAAATAACTTAGAAAATAAATTGTGTGTTCAATGCCGGATTACATCAAAGCTCTAGAAAATAAAATTAGTTCATAATCAAACTTAAAAAAAAAAAAAAGAATAAAACTAGTGTTCTTCATTGGAGTCAATTGATGAAGCATGCAGCTCTAGTCCCTAATCTCCAGATCTGCCTCCTCCCTAGAAAAAATAAAAAATAAAAACTAAACTAAGAGCTGGACTCCATAAAATCATCAAAAACTCAGACTTTCAAAAAATAAAAAAAAACTCCTAATTCATCCCACAAGTTGGGATTAAATAGCTATTAAAGTTGACAAAAAGGAATCAGAGATTTACGACTACAATCTAGCCTAAAGATCTGGAAAATAGTTTATAAAAATAAATATTAAAAAAAGAAAAAAATATTCTAAAAATAATAGGATTATCTAAAATAGAAAATTCAGTGATATGCAACTTGATTTGCGAAGCTCAGGAGGGTCCCACTAGGTAGATTGACATACGCACTAAATATAGATATTCTTCTCACCCTATGACAAGATGAAATACTCCTTGGCTAAGATGATAGACTCATCTCGCCAACTTATTGAGTGGTAAAGTTATTCGCCTTTGCTCGTTGTTGCCCATGATGTCGTTTACGTTAGTTGTTTAAATTTGTCATTTATAGACTAGTGCAGTCATTTAGGCTCAACTTTTTTGCCAATCCTTGTCACCAATTCTGGTCGTTGGGTCTCCTCACCTACCTCTCAATATTTGCCTACCGAAGGTTAAGTCTTCTCACCTTTGAGTGAGATAAATCTCTTTGCTGTCCACAGAACAAGACTCCTCATCCAAATCTCCTTGGCTTTCTTCAAATCTCGTCGCCTCTTGTCGATCTAGTCTCTTCTTTTGTACCAAAATGCTCTCATTTTGTACTAAATCTTCACATTCCTTCAAATCCAAGAAAATAAAGAAAATTATAAAATAAAATCAATAGAATGTAAGGAAAACTAACACTTTTTATAAATAAAAGAGTAATAAAAATAACATAAAAAACACACTTATCATGATTTTGAAAAATTATTCTTTTAAATTGCTATAATTTCCTTAGACAAAGAATCAAAAGAATTAAAAATTCATGAAAGCACCATATTGTTGTAGCAAAGCCAAAAATATGAAAAGATCAAGAGAATTTGATGGCTATTCACTCTATCTATAATAAGATCAACGAAATCAATTTTGATCTTTGATAGTGAGAGCCGTAGTCATGGATTGATTCGAGAAAGTGAAACAAACTAAAGGTTGAGAAATAAGTAGAGTACTACTAGGATTGTCACCATTGAGAAAGAAGACAGATTATAGACTGTTAGTTTGCAGAGAAATAGAAAATCATATAAACCCCATCAATGATTACACTAAAATGCAAGGCTCAATAGAGCAACACAAAAATTAAGAATCAAACCATGCTCTACACAAAATATTAAAATCTAAAAACCATGCTCTAAGTTAATCACGTACACAAACTACAATTTCTCAGCAAAATATATTATGGAGCAACCAAGGAATAGAAATCGAATCTAAGAGACAGAGAGAACTTGAAAGAGAGAAATCAAGCAACAACATCGAAGAAGGGGCGGCGGCAACAAGCTACAACACATAACGGATAGAGATTGAGACAGAGCAAGAGAGACACAGATGGAGAGAAAAAGAAATGAGCTGAGAAGGGATGGGACGACTTACTAGTGTGTTGGAGCATTACCAGTGTGTTGGAGCATTACAATGGCAAACGAGAGAGAGAGAGAGAGAGAGAGAGAGAGAGAGAGAGAGAGAGGATGGAATTTGAACAACAAAATGGGGAGGGGGGAGAGAAAAAGAAATAGAGACACAAAACCAGGGGCGGGTGAAAAGAAGAAAGGATTTTCCGCCTTCTTGTTTCGAAAATCGACCTTTATGGTGGTATAATGTTGTTGCAAATAGTTAAATAGTCAATGCAAATGGTTAAATACCACATAGATCATTTAGCAGCAAATTGTCGTAAAACAAATCAAGGTGTCAGAATTAGTTTTTTCTGTCCAAATTATTTGTGATGACAACTGTAATTTGGTCACAAAAAGTATTTTTAGCGAAGAATTTTTACTGGTCTATAATACAAAAATTTGAGTTTTTGTTATCAAATTAAAATTGTCACAAAAGAATTAGTAGCAAAAAAAAAAATTGTTTTTCTTGTAGCACTTTTTGCGGCGACAAAAATGTCACAAAACTTAAAATTTCGCCGCAATAAAAAAATATACTATTGGAATCGCCGTATTGCACCATTTGCAATGAAATTTAGGGTTGAGTTTAGTTTCGCCACAAATTATATTTTTTAGCATCAATTTGAAGATCAACGGTAATATTTTAGACACAAGAGATTGTTTCTGTTGTAATGAGTACTAGTGTAAAGAATGTGTCATGCCACCGATCGTGATCGTTAACCTGCAAATCATTACGTAGGTGGCACTATGTGCCTATGAAAACTCTGATACCTAAGTCAATAATAAGTGAGAGATAATAATTCAAGAATACTTAATCAGATGATTCAAGAGTGACCTGTGCTTTTATATATAGGCGTAGAGAACAATGGATGAGTGCCATAAGTAGACTAACTTTGTACAAAGAGTACGTAAGCACCACACACTTCTTTTGAAAAAAGTGAGTAAATATGAAACTCACATAAAAAAATTAATTTTTTAATGGTGAATCCTACTCTTTTTCAAAAAGAATGCGCGGCACTTACAAAACTCATGATTGCACCTAGGATTACTTTTTTCTTATATATATATATATATTATTGGTAATGCTAGATACAGTTCTGAATTGTGCAGTTTCCACGTAATATCACTTTGAAAAAGTGAAGTTTATCATTAAAAAAGTAATTTTTTCATGTCATTCTCAAATTTATCTTTTTTTTTCAAAGAGAGTACGAGAGACTTGTACAGCTCAAGATTGCAAATATCATATCTCTCTCTCTCTCTCTCTCTCTCTCTCTCTCTCTCTCTCTCTCTCTCTCAATATGTATATATATTCTACAATAAAAGATGTAATAGTCTCATGAAAAGCGATTTGTGTTTGAGTTCACACTATCCCCATTTGCACAATTACGTTTTTGTCACCTAATTCATCATTAAAAATGCAATTAAAATTTTCTATTACTCTAATATTAATTAGAACATAATAATTAATAATAAGAATGAAATATTAATAATTTACAAATAATCTAAATTGAATATTTTGATTTCAAAAATTTTATGTACAGTTACTTTTATGTATTCTTTGCGTATTCTTTTAATGTGATTGATTGTATCACATTTTTTAACATAAAATAACTACTTTGGCTAATTATTGTGCAAGAAGTACGCCAAAATGACTATATATAACATAATAGTTTTTTTTTTTGGAGTATAATCTTATTTGATTATTTTCATATTATTTTTCATAATAATTCATAAAAATAAATCATAATTATTGGACTAATAATATTTTTATTTTACAAAATGAATTATTATTTTTAAATTTCAATTTATGTATTAATTTATAATTGGTCTTTGATTTATCATATTCAGTACTGTTAATATTGATCATGTAGTTTTCTGAAAAAATTAAAAATAATATTATTTTAGTTTATTTCAGTCTATTATTTTAAACTAATAGTACTATCTTTATTTGAAACAAAACATTAGACTTTTCGAAGTTTCAAATTTATAGTCTATTTTTATATTTTATGATTCCAATAACAATTAAATTCATGTAGTTTTTTTAAACTATTAAAAATAAAAATATTTTTTATTTTATTTATAAGAAAAATATTATTATTATTATTGTTATGTACATATCTAATTGGTCTTATAATAAGGGAAGCTAAACATGTTATATTATCATTTCAATATAATAAATTTTAAACATTTTATTTCTTATGTGTTAAATAATTTTATATTTTATATTTCCTTTATTTTTTTCTTAATAAATTTATTTTTTTAATTTTTTAGTTTTTTTCTTTTATTAAATGTATGATGTGTGAATGATAAATAGAATAATTTAATTAATCTAAAATTAATAAAATTAATTTTTTTAAAACAACTTGAATATTTTTGGTTCCTAATAGATTGATTATTCTGCTCATCTTGTTTATTGTGTAGCCTTCCATCACTTTGCTTTGTCCTGTTCATCATCTTCTTTCTGTTGGCACTGCCCCGTCTGTAATTGATGTCCTAAACCATCTGTAAGGCCCGTTCGAGCTAGGATAGCATGTAGGGCAGGAGTAGTATAAGGTTGGACCAAGGGTAATGAAATGCAACAAAAGAATGAGTAAGGATAGGGTTACTAAGTGCTAAGTTTTGTCTAGGTTGCTTCCACAATTAATAGGATGCTTAAATCGAATTCATCTATGAGTTCTAGGTCTAGTATGCCCGCTTGATATTATTAATGAGGAAGACTTTTCTATTAATTTCAATCATTGGAGTATTATAAAAATTGATGCCAAATCTATTTACAAAACTAGTTGGGTTCAGTCTACTTCCAAGACAAAACTTAGTGTTAAAACTGTTGAACAAACTTATGTTATTTCAAAAAATCATGAAAAATATTGCATCTTCAACAGAAAATCATTTCAAAATTTCCTGATGAAAGGTTACAAGTTTTTTTGCATATTGGTTATATTCAAGTTACTATTAAACCTCTAATGAGAAAAGACATCAATGCTTCGGTACTTCATTGTTTAAGAGATGCTAGATTCAAGAAATTTGAAACTATTATACTTGGCATGATTCAATCTTCTTTATTTAGTGGTCCTGTCCACTTTGACTGTTTTCCTAATTTAACTCTTGCTTTAGATGATCCAAATATTTTAAAAGTTTTGTCTTTGAATATTTTGACCTCTGGTTATGATATGGAAGAAGGAAGTAAACCTCTTGCCATAGTTTATCGTATTTACTACAGAGTTTTAAAGACTAATTTAAATCCTAAAACTATTTTAAAATCTTCAGCAAATAAGATTGTGTTAATTCAGAGTTCTACTCCTGATGCAAATGTCCAAGTTCCCAAAATAATTTATTGGAAAGATATTGCTCTTCCAAATGAATGGACTTTAGAACATGAAGTTTCTCCTGCTAAGGTCCTAACTGATGAGATTAACCTTGATTACATCCAGCAATATCTTGATGGTACTGTTAAAATTAGTTTTGATCAACCTCTAGTTATTAATTAAAGAAGAAATTCTTTTGCTAGAGCTAGATCTTTTTTTACTTCCAAAACCCCAGAAAAAAGAGATCAACATCTCAAAAAATTTCTGGAAGATTCTATTAAGACAGCTAAACCTGTTAACCATGATTTAAAACTGAAATGAGTCTCTACCTCCTTTTAGGTCACTTCTAAATAACTTCACCAAGGATGATGAAATCCAAGGACAGACCCATAAAGGAAGAAGCTGATAACCAAGAAGAAGATGCTTCATCTTTATCCCCAACAGCTTTAGATATGGTTGTTCCTATTGCACTCATTTATTATAGCCAGCTTATTGTGATAAATAGAGCTTTTGAAATTAATTTAATTTCCTTATTCAATGAACACAATTCTATTAAAAATCGTGGTAATAGAAAAACTTATCATGCCACTTTTTCTAGTTCTAAAAAATTGCATGTTAAAAGAAAATGGAAAGAAAAAATGCATACACTTCAAAAGCATACACTTTTATTTGATTTTCTTGAAAATTACTATAGTCCAAACCATAGTTTAAATGTTGTTAAAACTAGTTTTGTTAATGATAAAGACAAGGTTGTGGTTAAATCCAGCCACTCTCTTTTAGAGACAATTATTTTATCTCACTTCGGAAAGCAAATAAAAGCATTTCTAATTAAAATTCCTAATACTAGTTCAGATGCTACCACATATACAGAGACAAAGAAAATCATTCAACAAAATAATTTTATTAACCAAAGTCTCCTTATTATTGGTCAACAATTGGACTGTATTGAAGACAAAATAGAAAAACCATCTCTTTTGACTTCATCTTCAAATATTTTAAAACTTATTGAAAAGCTTTTAATTATTTTACTAGAGAATAGGCCAAATATTGATTTCAAAACCAAACAAGCCAAACTCTTGAAAAAATTAATCAAATGCTTCAGGATATTAAGAAATAAAAACCCTCTACCAGTGCTTTAAACAGCAACAGTAAGGATGATCTCTCTTTACAAACTACTGATGAATCTTCTGAGAGTGATTATTCTACTATTAAAGATCTTGTTTTACTTGAAAAGAATTTTCAAAATATTGATTTACAAAATAAACCTGAAATTGCCAGATCTTTTTCAAAATGACCCAAACCAATGAGTCTGACGAAGAACTGGTATTCCAAGCCAACCCAACCTAATTTACAAATTGAAGAAAGAATTTTTCAAATCCAGTTTTCTGTTTTAACAGACAAATTTTATGAATAGAATATTAGGGGACTCTCTGAACAATAGATCCTCAACACCATGAGTAAAATTTCTATAGTTGCAAATGCTTACACTAATAACGATCACAAACAACCTGAGATTGTTAAAATTTTATCTATTGGTTTTTCGAATATGCTTCGATACTAGTAAGACAAACATCTCACTAATGAAGCAAAAAAAACCATTTTAAATGTTGTTCAGCATAATGTCGAAGGGTTACCTATTTTCGATGAAACCATAGGAATGAGAATTCCTGATGGTGTTAATACTTTGATTTATACCATTATTAAACATTTTGTTGGAACTCTCTCCAACATTACTAATTGTATTAGTGATTATTTGAATAATTTGAGATGCCGTCAAATGTCTAATTATAAATGGTACCAATATGTTTTTATGTCTAGAGTTATACTTAGAGACGATAGTTAAAAGCATTACTGGAAAGAAAAATTTATTGATGGTCTAGCCCATTTATTTGCTCACAAGGTTAAAAATGAACTTATTGATATCTTGGAACTCCTTAATTATGATAATAACACTAATGGTGATATTATTAGTACAATTAAGAAGCTTGGTATTAGTATGTATAATGATCAAATAATACTTTGTCAACAAATGAAGAATAGCAATTAAGAAAACCAAATATGAAATTGGTAATTTTTGTGAACAATTTGGCCTCCTCCTATTGCTCCATCAAGAGAGAAACGTATTTCAAAAAAATATTTTAAAACTCCCGAAGAAAAGAGGATAAAAAACCTTTATAATTAAAAAACCTTCAAGATTTTACAGGGAAAAACCTTTTGATAACAAAAAGAGTTTTAAAACTCATTCAAAAGGAAAGTGTTTTAATTGTGGTAAATCTGGACATTTTGCTGATAAATGTCCCAAGAAGTCCAATAAATTCAAAAAAAAAAAAAAAGTTTAACTAATTGAATATCAATGCTAGTAATCAAGAAGATTTAATTTGACTCATTGAAACAAAATCTTCTGTATCATCTAACATCAATGAATTTAGTTCTAGCGATTTAGAGTATCATTCAGAAATAGATTCATCTGATTCTTCCAATATTAAGTTGGTTATAATGATTCTTGTTGCAAACCTTTAGGTAAAACAATTAATGTTTTAACAAAATCTGAAGAATAAGAAAATATTTTATTAACTTTGATTTCTCAAATCACAAACCCCAAGCTTAAAGAAGAATACATTCACAAGCTCAAGAAGACCATGGTTCATCATGAACCCAAAACTTCTAGACGAAATATTAGTTTTCAAGAAACTTTGGGAAGATTTGAAAAGAAAAAACTCAAAGAGATTTCTACTAATGATTTACAAAGAGAAGTTAGTTTATTAAAAATGAAATTATTGAACTCAAAGCTGAGATCAACAATCTCAAATTCAAAAATGATTATTTTAAACAAGAATTATTGTGTTTAAAAATTAACAAACAATTTGATCAAGAAATTCCTTTCAATAATGGGCAAACAAATGACTCAGACCCGAAGGATGAAAATCATGTTGACAACCAGATTTGTTTAATCCATCATAATATTCCTCCTAAATGGTTTTCTAAAGTTACTATTATTGTCTGTTGTGAATTTGAATAATTTGTGATTGCCATAATTGATTCCAGATCGGATATGAATTGTATCCAAAAAGGGATAATTCCTAATAAATATTATGAAAAATTTATTGAAAGATTGTTTTCGGCAAATGGATCTCAAATGAAGATGAAGTAAGAGCTCAATACTGCTCATGTTTATCAAGACAATATTTTTTTAAAATTTCTTTTGTGCATGTAAAAAATATGACCGATAAAGTCATATTGGGTATTCCTTTTATTTCTTCTTTATACCCGTTTCTCCCTAAAATTTTAAACTTTTATTTTCTCTTTAAATTTGCTTCAAAATTAGAAATTGATGCTGACAAAAGTTTAAAATATTTACTTTCTGCAAAAACCAAGCATTTGAATTTCATTCAAAAGGAAATCAGATTCAAAAATATTTATAAACAATTGTCCAATAAATTACTTTAATAAAAAATTGATTATTTTAATAATAGATTGATTGTTGATATTTGTTCTAATCTTCCAAATGCCCTTTGGAATAAGAAGAAACATATTGTTTTTTTACCTTATACTAAAGATTTTTCTGAAATAAATATTCGAACTAAAGCTCGACTAGTCTATTCAAATGAATAGTGAGACTTTAGAATTTCGTAAAAATAAAATTAATGATTTACTTTTCAAAAAATTATCAGGCATAGTAAGTCACACTAGTCTTGTGCTATTTTTTATGTTTAGAAAAATGCAGAAATTGAGAGAGAGACACCCCTTCTAGTTATTATTTACAAACTCTTTAACAAAATTTTAGAGTGGATTAGGTACCCTATTTATAAAAAAAATGACTTGACTCATTGGTTGTGTAATGCATTGGTTTTTTCTAAATTTGACCTAAAGTTTGGATTTTGGCAGATCTAGATTAGTGAGTCAAACATATATAAGATTGCTTTTACTATCCCATTTGATCACTATGAGTGGAACGTGATGCATTTTGACCTAAAAATGCCCCTAGTGAATTCCAAAATATTATGAATGATACATTCAATTCATTCACCCATTTCACCATTATTTACATTGATGATATTCTTATATTTTCAAGTCTATTAATGAGCACTGGAAACATTTGTTCTTCTTTCTAAATATCATTAGACAAAATGGTTTTGTTGTTTCAACAAAAAAAAATTTATACTATTCCAAACCAAGATTAGGTTCCTTGGTTATGATATTTTTTAAAGCAAAATTTGACCAATCAATAAGGCCATCGGATTTGCTGACAAAGTTTCTGATATTATTCTTGACAAAAATCAGTTGCAAAGATTTTTTGGTTCTCTCAACTATATTGCTGTCCACTCTTTAAATGACTACATTCCAATCCTCCACCTTGGACAGATATTCATACTAATCTTGTTAAACAAATCAAGATACATATCAAAATTCTTCCGTCTCTTGGAATTCCTAATTCTCATTCTTTCAAAATAGTTGAAATAGATGCCTCTGATATTGGTTATGGTTGCATTATGAAACAAGCAGTTTCACCAGACTCGTATGAACAAATTGTTCTATTCCATTATGGGATCTAGAATGGTGCACAATTTAATTATAATACTATTAAGAAAGAAATTTTATCTATAGTACAATGTATTTCAAAATTTCAAAGTGATTTGTTAAACAAAAAATTCTTACTATACATTGATTGCAAGAGTGCTAAATATGTTTTAGAAAAAGATGTTGAAAACATTGCATTAAAACATATTTTTGCCCGATGGAAGCTATATTAAGTGTTTTTTACTTCAATATTGAATATATTAAAGGTTTTAATAATTCTATCCCCGATTTCCTTACTCGTGTATTCTTGCATCAGCCATGAGTAAGAAGAAAGATAAATAAAAAAAACTTGTTATACCTCCACCAATTCTAGATCTCAAGCTCAGTACAAATGAGCATGCTTCCCGACAAGAGATTGTTAAAAGGTTTACTACCCTTGGGGAGTATCCCTACTGTTAAACCTACTTCATTTGTTTCTACTATTGCTACCCCTTATGACCTATATGCTAAACCAATTTCTTCAGTTAAACCCATTCAGTATTCCCAGCTTCGAAAATTGGGTATCTTAAAAAACGTTTTTCCCAAAATCTGTTTTATATTGAATCCAATAGATCAATATATACAGATCCTTTCAAAATTGCTTCTAACTATTTTCCTTCAGGTTTTCACTGGATTACTAAGAATCTTGCAAAAAACCTCCAGTATTATTCTGGTATTGTGCTCCAAATAGAATCCATTATTATTAAACTCATAGTATGATAAAACTGATAAATCAAAATTTGATTTATTACAGTGCTTACATTTTGAACATCATTACTGAAGGAGATTGGGGTACTCACCCCTTTACTTCAGAAAGACTTTCCAATTTTGAAATTGTTTATCGTTATTATAATTACATTGACGCCTAGTCCAACTTCATGCTGTTTCAGACTGCAGACATGAGTCACTTTTGGTTTCTTAATTTTAATAAGAAATTCAATGGCAAACTTCCCATTTGGTTCTTAAAATGGTGGAACCAGTTTGATCCTATTTTTGAAGTTTTTCCTAAACAACTTCAGAAATTTATTAAATGTTTTGCTAATGTATTTGTTTCAAAATTGGATCGCCAGAATGTCAAATTCCCTTACTCCCTCCATTTCTGCAAAAGGTATAAGGTACCTTGGATTCTAAAATGGAGCTATGAGAAAAATGGTGACCTATTGGTTCGTTACTACTTTATCAAATGGTGGGATATATATGCCCATACACAATACATTATTGATCACATTACCAGAGATTTCTCCCAAACTATTCCAGATCTCAAAAATACTGAAAAATTTCTTGTTATTATTCATCTATCAACATCGCTTGGATACCTACTAATCCAGGCAACCACTACTACTGAAACCACTAAATAGAGGCAAAAAGTTGCTGCTTCCTTTTCTGCAACTATTAAATCTGATAAATCCTCAAAGTTTAAAAAGAAGAATCTTCTTGGAGGGCTTAATAAAAAGGATTTGATTTATTTGTTAAAGAAGTCAATTGAAAATGATAATTCTGATGAATCTGACAACAAGTCAGAAGTATTATTCGAAAGTTTAGTTGTTGACCTATACAGCACAATATTTGGACATGATTCAGAAGATACCCCAAAGTTATTTGAAAATGAATAATCCATTGGTATAAACCGACAAAAACTGTGGAAGGTTACCGTCCTAAAGACTGATGGGTCTCCTTACTTGATTCGATATTAGTGGGACTCCAATTTTCAGATTCCTGCTATTTTCACTATTTGTTTTATTGTTTTAATAACTTGATTCGACATTGGTGAAACTCCAACTGCCAAATTCCTGCTTCCACTATTTGCTTTAATAATTGTAATTGGTGCCACCTTCATCTATAAAAGGGGAACCTTATTAAGAAGAAGGCATCACTTTGTTTTAAAATTCATTTTCTTCCGAATACCTTTTTCTTCTCTCTTCCTTTCACCTTACACCTTTTTGAGTTTTCTTTATAAGTTATTTTCATCATAAATAAATATTATTACTCTCATTAAGTATTTTCAATTTATTTTAATTATTATCAAGTTTTAGTTATCTGGTCCTATCCAATCATCTGGTCTTGCTTTTAATTTATTTTCATTACTTTCAGTTCCAGTTATTTAGTCCTATCCAGTAATCTAGTCTTTATAATGTTTTGTGTTTAATTATTCATGCTTCTTCTTCCGTATTCTTTTGGAGTATATGTAAATATCTTTATATTTATAAAGTGGCTATCTAACGGAATTTTGTTAGTTTAACAATTTTTGTTGTTTTACTGTTAAAATTAACGCAATTAGTTACATAAATAAATTAAAGTGGTCATGTATGAATAAATTCATAGTTATCAAAGTTATCACCTATCCTCAATCACCTATGAATAAATTCATAGTTATTAAAGTTCATGCATCGATCATGTAACCCATGCATTGATGATCATTTATTTAAGATGTATATTAGATATATATATATATATATATTCTATTAAATATATATCTATATAAATATGTATTCTATATTCTATTATTTTTATATGTGTGATTTAAAATTTCTATTCATTTCTATATAAACAAAGAGAAATGTAAAATAATTAAGTTTAAATATATTTACCAACCACATTTACAAATACAATTATTTCAATAAAATATTATTTATTTATCAATTTAAATTCATTATAAAACATTAAAATAAAATAATAATATATTATAAAAACCTTAGTATTTTATTTCTTTATAAAAATTATATCACTTTTTAAAATATAATCGCTTTATTAAACTAAGAAAATGTGTTATGCACCCACGTTGTTTTACTGTTAACGGTTTGTTTCCTGCACTGCATAGTTTTGATTCAAGATTCGTTTTTTTTCCACATATTTATTGTTTCCAGCCGTACCCAGGAGCACATGCAGTAGTAAATAATAAGATTTTAATTCTAAATACTTCAAAACCAATTTAAGTCTATCTTACTATTTGATATTAGAAATTATATATTTTTTTTCTAAAATCATTACATTATTAATAAAAAATATTTCCTTAATAAAAATAATATTTCTATACACAGGCGAAAGTCCCTTAGACGTTGCCCAACTACTAGTATATATATATATATATATATATAAAACGTGTGAGGGTGAAGAATAATAAATCTTTATTTATATATAGGAAAACACTAGGAATCCAGGATCCCCTTAAGAGCTCCCGTTCTAATTTTTTTTTTTAAGTTTTTCTTTTGATTTAATGATTAAGAAAATATTATTTAATAATATTGTGAATATTTTTTTAAAAATATTTAAAGCATTAAAAAAATAATATAAAATATATATATATATATATATATATATAAACAAAACAATACTACCGAAACTGGACAACGAATCCCCAGCGTATCCCTAACATTTTTCTTAGGAAAACTCTAAGCCACTGCTGGTGGCTCCTGGTGGCCACCGCTGGTTAAAAAATTTATTTTTTAAAGTTTTCTTTTTTTTAATGGTTAAGCTGTTAATTTGTTTTTCCTTTTATTCTTTATTTTTATTGTCAATTCACTATCCCATTTTGGAAGCAAATTGCAAGGGTAAATGGGGACCGCCTGTACAGACTGACGGAATGATGTGACCAATCATAATCAACGGCTATTTTTCATTGAGGACTTGTTTGCCACGTTGGCAGGTTTTGTCCCTCCAATCAGAAGGTTTCGTTCACGTGGGAAGCAAAGAAAGGTCCAAAGAAAAAAGTGGGCAGTCGCCGCTACCAACCTTATCTTCTTTTTCCTGTTTGTAAAAACTACTCCGGAGGTTATTTACGGGAGTACCTTTAGAAATTTCTTAAACGCCTACTCTTGTTGTAATGTCAATATATATATATTTTTTAAGTGGTAAAAACAATGAGATACTAAATTCACCGACAGATGGGTTTTGATAATATGTCTTAATTTTTTTATTTAATAATTGAAAAAGTATTTTTTTAATAATATTTATGAATTTTTTAAAAATATTTAAAAATATAAAACAATAAATGAAAAAAAAATAAAAAATAATAAAAAAAATTAACCCTTCCCGGGACTAAACTCGTGATACATTCTAAATGAAAGTAGCATTACTAATAATACCGATTGGATTTTGAAAATCCTATTAAAAATAATATTATTTATAATTGTAGAATGGAAAATTTTAGTTATAAATATAATTGTGTACTAACCTGCACATTAATTTAATGTAATTGGTTAAAAAATAGATTTAATTTAGAATAATATTAATTTAAATTTTAAATATGAAAGAATTAATATTAATACGCAGATTAGTATGTGATTTTGCTTGTATGTAGTAAAATTCTTGTAGAATATACAAATATCGCATAATTATTTTAAAAAAAAATAAATATAATATTAAAATATTAATTTTATATCCTGTAGATCTTTTATTTATTTATTTTTTTAAAATAAATTACGTCACACTTATATATTTCATTACTATTAAAATTTTATTTATTGAGTTAAGGTCCCTCTGCTGTTGCTGGCCCCTCTCACGCTATTCCCTCTCCTCTCTCATTTAACCCCCAGAGTGTATGGTCACTTTCCGCAATAAGTGGGGGGTGGCGGTGGGACCATTTCATTTTTATTCTGCCATCTTCGGGACCCACAACTTTACGGGCGCTAGAGAGAGAAATTCTAGAAACTGAATTACAACTTGCGACCAATAAAAACAAAGGAAAACCAGTCCTTCATGTGCAAGCAAAAAGCATCTCAAAGAATGACCGCACCGATTAGAAAAGCCAAGCAAAAGAGTTTATTTTATAAGATATAAAAAAAAAATTAAAGAAACCCATATGTTTGAACTAATTGATGTGAAAAATGCATTAAGTGTGTGAATAAATTTTTTTTTTTAAAAAGTATATAATTAGCAATCTAAAGATCTTGATTGAATTGACTAGGATTATTATTTTTGATTAATATTAAATACAGTGATAGTTATGTATTGTGTAAGCACTACGTATTTTTTTTTAAAAAAAATAAAATTTATTATTAAAAAATTTATTTTTTATTATAGATTTTATATTTATTATTATTTAAAAAAAAAAAGATATGCGACAGTTATATAATATAAGGCTACATCTAACCTTACTCACGAAGAAAAATATTTATATCACTTCAATACTTGCATATGATTGGAGGTGTTGGTGGCATGCATGCCAGAGGTAAAGTGAATGCATGCATTCAACAACATCACTGTGGGCCGTTCATGTGATGGGAGACCGAGCACCCAACCACATTCTTTTAAAATTTGTTATATGCCTCACTACAATGAATCGGACCATATAAAGAAAAATAAAGAAAACGTTTTGATGATGTCAGAAAAATAAAGAAAAATCGGGGCCATATAAACAGACCACATTCTTGTCTTCTTCCATTATAATGATGTCAGAAAAATAAAGAAAACGTTACCTAAATCATGCCTAGAAAACCTCTTTCCTTTCCTACTTGTATGAGATCTCATGCTATAACATGTTGGTCTGTTTATAAGTTCCTCGCCCCTCGGCAGTACCTTGTAGGGAAAACTTTGAATGAAGACTTTTTATTTGATTTGTTGAGTGGGTTTTTACATGAAAAAACTTTATTCATAAATTTGTTATTGTCTTGCCAAAGAAATTAGCACATTACCAATAATCCTCTTAAACCAGTCGGCATAAAAATTATCGTATTTTAAAATTTTATTTTATAATACCATGTGTGTCTCAGTAGTAAATAGATTCTTTAGAGTACTAGTAGTGGATTCAACAAACTTTAGCTAAACAATTCACTTTTACAAATTTTAACTAGTCACTTTTTACAACACCAAATAATAGGCTCAATAAATCTTTCACCATTCTATTAAAATATTAATTTTTTGGACAACAGTAAATGTTTAATAAATTGTAAATGTTATAACTTCTTTTATGTGTTTATTTATTAATTTGATGTACTCTATGCCCTTTTGATGGTATAAATGCAGTAACGATCCCACAAAAAATGTGAAAGAAACTTGAGAATCCAAGCTACAGAAATCGCATAAAAAATGTAGGAAAAAAATCAATCAAAACTTGAGAATTCAAGCTGCAAAAATCGCATAAAAAAATAAATAAAACCAGAAGAATTAAAGTGAAAGAAGAATCCAGCATTATTTTACTCTAAAAATAATATTTAGCTAATGTGTTTGTCTCAATAAATTTGGCCAGCCACTTGGTTGAAAGCTAAATTTACTGTAGATTTATTGAGTCTATTGTAGGACTTTATTTAACATTTTAGCAATTCTTTCGCTATAATTTAACTTTGTTGAGCCCACTACTAGTGCTCTTACTTGAGACTTCACTATAGAAAATTGCATTTTTTGGAACTTCATCCCAAAAAGGTATTGGAGACAAAAAAAATTTATTTCCAAGTCGTCCCTACAAATCCATTGCAAAATGTCTTTTGGAATGAAGTTCTTAATTTTGTCCTAAAAAGTATATTTAAGGATGAAATAGGTTCGACCCACAACCTTTTTGAATGCAATTATTTTTTGGGGGATGAAACGGTTTCTTCCCAAAATTAAGTTCGAATTGAATATATAAAGTTTGGCCTTATGATTAACTTTTTGGACAAGTTGGTAATTTAATTTAAACAATATGAATTTGATTACTCTTGTTTGAACGAAATAAGTGTTCAAACGCTTTCTTGTCGTTTGAAAGTTTAAGTTTCTATTCGAACATTAGATAATCTGAATGTCCATGAACATAGTTTGAATGAAACTTTGTGTTCGAACGCTTATATTGACCAAATAAGTTTGAACAGTTGAGCTTCCATTCAAATATTGATGGGTTTAGTTCGAACAACTAGTATGTGTCCTTGAATGCACACACATGCAATGTGCTCGAACTCAGTAACAACCCTTTTGAACTCGATTAGATTTCATTTTCATTTGAAGAGTTGTTATGTTGATCATTTGAATAGCAGTGGTAAATGTGTTTGAATGTTAATAAATAATGATTACCGTTCAAACTGAATTTTTCATTAAAACAATAATCTATGGTACACGGTACACTAAATTACAAGTTAAAATATCTATTTAAATGTTTTAATTAAAAGTTATAATTAAAAATCACAATTATTTAAGTGTTGTATTAAAACATATGAAAACTTAGTATAATAATTCCAAAAGACATAAAAATGAAGAGAAAAAGTTCTAAGTTGGTGTTGGCATAAAGTTCTGGGACATTTTTAACTACATTTGTTCGAACATTTTTTGGGATTGAATTTCCATCTCCCTCCACAAGTCTTGTCATTGTTGTTCTCTTAATTGTGCCTCCATGTCTGCTACCTGATGCAATTGATCCTCTAACTCTAGTTGCTTTGACTTCAACTGATCGCTTGCGCCTTATTTTCTCCAAGTCCCGAGAAGTGTTATTCAGTATGCTTTGAGAAGAGGATGAGGTTGAGGATGCATGCTTTACGCAACTTCCTAAACCTTAAACTATCAAGAACAGGGTGCAAGAACTTGAGTAAAAATGTGAACATCATTAAAGGAGGATTTATTTGATGCACAATTTTGTTGAAGTGCAACCATCTTCTCCAAACAAAAAGGAAAAAAAGAAATCATTACAGGTAGTATAAATAACATAAATATTCTTTAGGCAATAAAAATAGATTAATCTTACATAATTTGCTTATGCTTAAGGACTAGACCAAACATCATCACTATTTGTAAGTGATTTAGCATACAATTATTAGGGTCATATGCATAATTTTGACTCCCATAGCCCAAGTCATTAGACACGGATCCTCCTACATCAAATACGTATGATACATATTATTCATATTATACATATTATAATTATTATACGTATAATATGAAAAATTCTATTCATTATCCTCATACACCACATTTTTATTTTTATTTTTTTTAGTTTTTTCTTTTACCAAATGTTTGGTATATGGATAATAAGTAAAAGAGTTCAATTAGTTTAAGAAGAAAAACCCAAAATTGTTTTTTAAGAAAATTTTTAAAAATAAAATAAATAAAAAAGTGTGGTGTGGGATATGTGGGGATGATGAGTATTAAAACTCAATATGTAATATGCCATATTATACGTATAACAGGTATTATACGTTTAATATTTTTTATACTTATTATACGAATAATATGTATTATATTTAGGCCATGAAAGTACCATAGGAAGCCTTTGCGTGAAAAACCTCAATTTCATAACTTTCAAATTTGCCTTCAGTTGGTTAGCATAAGCAAGAGCAAATTGGCAAAATTGTTACCGGATTCAATTGGGCTAGGGATGGGCATACATACCATAAGGTCATAAAAATAGTATAGGAAGCCATCGAGTGGAAAAAAACTCCAACTTCTTAACTTTGTGACTTTGCCTTCAATTGGTTGGCTTATGACAAAATTGTGATCGGATCCAATTGGCCTAGGGACAAGGCATACATACAAGAAGGTTGTGAAAGTTGTATACTAAGCACACATGTGAAAAACTCTAATCTCATAACTTTGTGACTTTGCCTTCAAATAGTTGGCTCATGTGCAAGAGCAAAGTGACAAAATTGTCACCGGTTCCGATTGTCCTGGGAATGGGGCGTACATACCTAAAAGTCATGATTGTAGGATAGAAGTGTGATGCCCCCAAATTTTGCTTGAGATCGGACGGATATTTGAAGCTTTGAGACATGCAACACAAGATTATCTGGTCCCGTTCATAACATATAAGATGCAATATTTTTAACATGCATTTAGCATTATACAATATTAGCAAAGACAATTTTTTTCTTTAGCAATACTATGTACCAAACTGAAAATATCCAAAATACTTAAAATATACTTAATATATAAAGGCATACTAAACAACCATAATCATAACACTAGTCCCAAAATGGCTGTGATCAAAAGATTACTGAAGATTCAACTCCAAAAGTACAAGTAGTAAGCTAAGTTAACTACTATACTATCATTGACATCACACTGTCACTTAGTTGACCATTTCCAATTGGTCGATTCTAGGTTCACCTTCAGATTTTGTAACAAGATTTACAATTTGGAGGGGAATGGTAGTTAGGACTACTACAATGAGATTTGATTATAAATCTTAGCAAGTTAACAAAAAACCTTTACACAAGTTAATGGCATACATGGCAGTAAAAGCATGGATGCATAATCAAAATTATAAATAAGCATAATATAACTTGACATACAACATGGCATAACTGACATAATTCTGAAACGTGAACTGAATTTTACTTAACATGACATGAACTTGATCTAAGACTTGACTTGACATGAACCTGAATTTTGAATATAACATAAACTTGAACTTGAACATAATATGAACTTGGACTTGAAGATAGCATGAACTTAGAATCTTGTTCCTTAACTGATTAAACGTGACCATATGGGTGCTACATGGGTCCTCTTAAGCCACGTGTCCTTGCTGATTACCTTACCAAAACACGGGTATCTGTAGCAACTGTGAGATGTTAACTCATATGTCACAATTGTTGTAAATATACGTATTCTACGTGTCACAATTGCTGTGTCTCACGTAGTGTATTTGCCACACTTGCTATGACCCATGTGCTACACTTCCTGTAAACACATGAGAAATTGTTTGTGCCACACTTGCTGTGAACACACGTAAAAAGAAATATGCCTCCATCGGTGTTAGTGCTTGGTGCACTCAGGTGACCAGTTAGTTAGGCCACATTTGCCATTTATTTAGACACTCTAGTATGAACAAAGGAGTTTCACTAGTAGATTACCCCATCCTTGCCTTAGGGTCATGACTGGCATGAATAACTTGACATGACTATTCTCGAAATACACAAATTGTATTCAAGATGAAGCTTAACTTGAACACAAAAGGACAAAAGCCCTAACGTAGCATAACATGACTTGTACATAATTTAGAAGATATGATGTATTTGAGATATATGTAACAAACAACATTTTGTAACATGATATAACATGTAACAGAAAATATTTTATAACATAGCATACTTGCAACAGTGGACATTATATGACATGACATACATATAACAGATAACATATATAACATAACATACTTGCAATGTATAGCAATACGTAACAAAATCTATTATGTAATAGATGAATAATTCATGACAGAAGAAATTCTGCATAATAGATGAATATGTTATGACATTGCATGGAATGATATATATGATAACATATATACATAAAACGTAGTCCTTTTACTCATCACATATATAAAGTAAACTGATAGTAAGTTAAAAGCTAACTTACCTCAGTCTTCGTGTTTTTATGAAAAAATTAAGCACGATCACAAGGAACTATAAGTAGTGAATCTAAAAGTTAGAACTTAATTCCTAATAATTAGAAATATGAAAAAAATACTAACTTTGAGTAAATGTATCATTTTACCCTCTACATGTGAGAAAATGACCATTTACCCATAGCTTAAAGATTTTGCATCCTAACTCAAAAAATCACCAAAATTACATGTAAATTATGTTTTAAACTCAAATATCAATTTATAAAAATTTAAAACTAAACACAATCATGAAAACTTCATAGGGGCCAAAACTTACATTGGCTATTCCCATTGATTTTTGTTACAATTCTCCCAAATTTCAAAACCCATGATTAAACTAGGATTTTCTTCTAATATACTCATAACGTATTCCTAAGAATAATCATATTTTAGATCATCAACAAAAGTGATCAAAATCACAAAAACAATACTTGGGGTTTTTGGTTTCCTACAAAGTTCAAAAACAAATTTTTGTATCTCAACTAGTTTTGATTAACCACTTGATCCATGACTTAAAAGGATGTGATCTTCAAACCAAAATATCACATGGTTTATAAAGGTGTGCTAAAAAATATCCAAGCTTTAAACTCAAACTTACATGGTTAAAAATAAACCAAAACATGGATTTAGTCAAGAACATCATTCCTTTGGCCTAACCGAATATCCTCTTGCATAAAATTCATATATTTGAGACTAACATCAAATATCTTCAAAATAACATTCTAAAATGTATATAAGAGACTTAGGGTCCTCAAATAAAAATATCAAAGCCATTGGAATAAGTTTAAACTACAAAAGATCTAAACTTTATTAAAACAGAAACTGTTTTTCCTCTTCTAGTTTCTAAGTTTCTAGATCTAAGAAAATATTTCATAAAAAAACTTTAATTATGCAAAAAATCCTCAACCAATAATCATATACAAATTAAAATACTCCATAAAAAGTTTGGACCAAGATCTGTCCATTAGCTTGGTCAAAAATTTCAAAACATAACACACTCTCTAGTTTATCGCCCAGAATGACCTCTACGGGGTTTAAATAACTTTGGACCAAAAAATTGATCTTTAAATGGAACAAATAAGATATCAACATAAACTAGACTTAAAAAAGGAATAACTTTCATGTAGGAAACTTTGTGAGAAAACACTTATAAAAGCTTCAAAACAAGCGTGCAAAAGAACTTTAAAAAGTTGTCCGAGAGAGTCTTTTGTTTTCTTTTAAAGAAAAGTGGAAAGAAGAGATGAGTTGCATGTGAAATGGGCTGAAGGGCTTCTTTCACAAGTGAGTGAAGATGATAATGCTAAGAGAGAACTTGGGTGTTGGTCTTGCCAATCCAAATTAGTAGGCAAAATATGCCAAGATATTTGTCTCCAAGGTGCCTTGTAGAAGTAGAAGACTGAGGTGGCTTCTAGCCCTTTAGTTCAAGTAAACTCTAAGCTTTCTTGGGAAGATCTAGCAAGTCATACTTAGCCAAAAATTAATGCTAAGGTGGCCAAATTCGTGGGCCTTAATGTGCTTTGACCGAATAGGCCTAAATTTCAGGTTTTAAGAGGGTTTGGGTTGCTATCAAACCCAAATCCAATTTCTCAAGGTTACAAAGGTTGGCTAATGATGTCATAACATAAATTTGAAGGATTAATATCTTGTGAAAGTGATTTAATTAAGTGATTAAACACAATGTTAGAAACCGATTCAATTAGTGTTTGGAGGTCAACTTTAGGTTTTGGATAAAACTGTTTAGGGTTTTGGTTTCAACCATGCTTTTAGATTTTCAGTTGGATTCCAATCATATAGGGTTTTACTAGGGTAAAAATCCTCTTTGGTTTGGCACAATTTGATTTGTAAGAGCCTGTTAGAAATTCAACAGTGGAATTTCTATAGACTTTAGAAACCTCGTGAATGCCCCATATGTGACGCCCCCAACTCCCTCGTAAGGCCACAAGGAAGTCGCGACGATGACAACACGGTCACACATCCCATCGCCAAGTGTCCAAAGTGTGTGTACATGCAAAAAGTGTACAAATAAAAACACGCAGCGGGCAGATAAGTCATAAACTGAGTACCAGAAATTTTCTTAGTTAAATACAAACCAGTTCAAAACCTACATATTATAATATTACCAATTCAACATCGACTCAAATCCAAATACACACTAATAAAAACATCGCCAAATATAACATATTTAAAAACTATCCAGCTACTCTTCCGGCGGAGCCGCCTCCTCGGGCTCGGCCTCCTCCTCATCAAGATCTGCATCAAAATCTACGGTACCAAAAATGGTGCCGCAGGTAAGTAAAATTCAAACAACGCAAGATAAAAATATATTAAAACCAAAACAAAATGCATGAAGTATGCCCAATGCACGTGTCCCAAAAACATATTTTTCCACGCACGCCAAAAGTCCCATTTGGCCCAAAATCTTTTCTTTAAATCACACTTCGCCATTATCTCACGTAATGGCCCAAAACCAGTCTCAAACCATTTCCATTTTTCCTTAATCAAATGCACCATGACCTGCCCTAGGGGTCATTCGCAAGCCCTGGCTTCATAACAGGCGATGCCCGGTTCCGCGCCCTGCGCGTACGTAGCCAATCATCCTCAAGACGAGCGATGTCCAGTTCCGCGCCCCGCGCTTACGTAGCCAAACATCCTCTAGCCCCCGTGTGATGACCCGCTTTTATGTGTATTTTCACTGAAGGAATATTTTAATTTAATTAAATATTTTATAGTGCTTTTATTTTAAATTATCGAGTTTTAAATGGATTTTATTGGCTGTTGGATTTAAATTGTGATTTAATTTATTTTGGCTTGTTTTTTGGTTTTAAAAATTTAAATAGTTGGTTTTTACTAGTTATTTATTTTATTTTAGCTTATTGATGTGTTTAAAATATTTTATTGGTGTTTATTTATTTATTTGATGTAGTGTTAATTTATTTTAATCGTTTTATGTTTTTATACCGTTTTCGGCTGATCAGTCTTCGGACTTCCGACGTGAGGACTGGACCTCATTAATTTCCTTCCATCTTTTCTTTTCCTCTTCTTTTTCTTTTTCTCCTTTTTCTTTTTTCTTTTTTTTTTCTTTTTTTTTTCTTTTCCTCTTCTTTTTCTTTTTCTCCTTTTTTCTTTTTCCTTTTTTTCCCTCTCCCGTTCGGCTCTCTCTCTCTCTCCCCGCGTCCCTCTCTTTCTCTCTCTCTCCTCACCCACGCCGGAAAGCCTTCCCGCCCAGGCCCGCCGTTCGCCGGCGTCGTGCCCGACGCCACCCCTGCCGGTCGACTCCCCTCCGGCCGGTGATCATCCCCTCCGACTCCCAGCCCCAACCGGCCGGCCGTTTGGCCGGAAAAAGCCCAACAAGCCGCACGGCTTGAGGCCCGATCCGCCGCCGTCGCTCCACCTCCGGCCACCACCTCTTCACCACTTCTTCCCCTACTCCTTGCCGACCTAACCCACCCATCCCCGGCCTCAAACGGTCACCGGAGCGGCTCCCACGAGCTCAACTCCGATTTGCCCTTTTTCCGCCCCTACCGGCGTTTTCGCCGCCACCCACGGCCAAAACTCACTTCCACTAGCTTCATAAACATCTCTAGACCATTCCCTATCAATTTGGTGTCTTGGTTTGTCCCCGGTCAAAAGTGGGTATTTTGCGACCCACGGGAACAGTGCATTTGCACTGTTACGTTGCTTTCGCATCGCCGTTCGCTTCGCGCCGAACCTTCTAAAAATCCTATATAGCGCTGTAAGTATTTTCCAAACGCTACTTTTAGATTTAAATGTATTTTACTCTTTCAATAAATTATTTGGTTGGTTCGCTGATTCCGGACTGAGTCCGAGGAGTTCGGGGGTCGGATGGATGGAGGACGGAGTTGCTTGATTTGTTGTGCTATGGTTGAATTTATTTGTCGAGCATTGAAATTGGCATTTACATGATGCATGCACTTGTATTTTATTTTATTGGAAAAATCATGTTTTATTGGCGTAAATGATTTTTGGGAGTGTGCGTATCACGAGCCCAAGCCGGGATGGGTTATTATCTCGGTGGAGCTCCTCTGGTCACTCGGGAGTGGATAATACTGAGTGACATCCCCTGGGTTGTCGCCGGGCGACGACCGGATCGCACGATACGGTAACGCTGTCGTGTCGACTCCGTGGTCCTTTTAGTGGCGGGGACTAGAGGATGGCCTGGCCAGGTACGCGCGAGTTGGAGGCGCGAGTCTGGGCATCGCTCGTGTAGGTGTCACACGCGTAGACGTTACCTGCGGTGTGGCACAGAGCCAGAGTGTGCGGATGATCCCTAGGGGAGATCATGGTGCATGCATAATTGGTTGGTTTTCATGGTTTTCGGATATGGGCCATTTTCTGGGAAAATGGCGATGGTCTTGTGATCCATTTTCGGGGAAAATGGTGGTTTGGGCCATTATCTGGGATAATGGCGAGGCTTGGTTTTAAAGGTTATGTTTTTAAGCCAGTTGGGTTTTTGGCGTGCGTGGAAAATATGATTTATGAGTTTTGGAGCATTGACATTCATTCATACTTGTTGTTTGAGTTTAATATGCTTTTATCTAGTGGTGTTTGGATTTTACTTACCTGCGGCACCATTTTTGGTACCGTAGATTTTGATGCAGCGTTCGAGGAGGAGGAGGAGGCTGAGCCCGAGGATACGGCTCCGCCGGAGTTCTGATTTGAAGTTATGCTTTGTACTTAGTTTTAAAACAATATTTATATCATGTAATATTTTATTATGTGCCTTTGAACCGTTTGTATTTTATTTAAAAAAAAAATTCTGGTACTTAGTATTTGACTTTGCTATCCGCTGCGTATCTTCTTGTGCACATTTGTCGCTTGCACACACTTGGCACTCTTCGATAGGGTGGTGACCCGTGATGTCACCATCCGGGCGCCTCGAATTCCCCGTTTTCCGTACGTGGGGATTTTGGGGGCGCCACAGGTGGTATCAGAGCGGTTTGGCTCTGGGTAAAACCACATGTCCCATAGGAGAGGTACCAGAATGTTTTTTTTTAGTTGTGTTTTAAAATTTATTTTAAGTAATATTGCTTTTTGACGTGGTTTAGTTGTTTTGAATTTATTTGAGCTTGTTTGGTTGTTTTATTTAATTAGTTATGTTATTGCTGCTGATTTGTTTTTGTTTTCTTGTTATGTGGATTGGTTTTGGTTTGGTTTTATGTTATTGGTTTTATTTTTTTTTTTTAAAAGGGGGTCAAAGGTTGTGGTGGCAGGTAAAATGGTGAGACCGAGGAAATCTACACAAGGGCCACGGGATGATACACAGAGAGATGACTCCATTGCCCAAGCTATACGGCAAATGACAGAATTTATGCAGCAAAATTTTAGGCCTCAGCAAGGAGTGCCTAGCCCACAACCTGGAGGTCCTTGGCCGCAACAAGGAGGACCTTGGCAGCAAGGAGGGGCTTGGCAACAAGGAGGGCCTTGGCAACAAGGAGGGCCATGGCTGCTACCAGGAGGGTCCAGTGGAGGAGTGCAAGCGGGGTGCACGTATGAGCGCTTTCTGGCGCATAGGACTCCCCACTTCACTGGAGACGAGGATCCACTACAAGCTGGAAAGTGGATCAAGGACTTGGAGAGGACTTTTGAGGTATGTGGTTGCACCGAGGCGCAACAAGTTCTCTACGCCAGCTATCTGTTACAAGGCACTGCTTTTGATTGGTGGGATACCAAAAGAATAATGCTGGAGTCAGAATTGGGGTCTTTTGCCGCGGTGACTTGGCAGCGCTTCAAGAAGGAATTTAATAACCGCTTCTTTCCCGCTTCTGTAAGGCGGCAAAAAGCAAGAGAGTTCTCACACTTGGTCCAAGGGAGCATGACCGTGGAACAGTACTCCCGAAGGTTTGTAGAACTTGGGAAATTTGCTCCCCACCTCATCGCCACAGAGGAGATGCAAGCTGAGCGTTTCCAGGAGGGTCTACGCCCCGATATACGCCGGTTGGTAGTCAGCCACCGGATATCCACCTTTCAGGATTTAGTGGATGTGGCCACCCTCGTGGAGCGGGAGAATAATTTGAGTATGGGTTCCCCTCCGGGACATAAAAGGCGAAGTTTTACTGGAGAAGGAAGTAGCTCTGGATCGCCTCAGAAAATTGTTCAGCGGTCTGGAACTCGACCACAAGCTGCCTCAGGAGTGCGTATAGGAGGTCGGATGCCCGTTTGCATGAGGTGTAATAGAGCTCATACGGGTGAGTGCACTTTGGGTGGAGCTCGATGCTATAATTGTGGCCAGCAGGGACACTTTGCCCGTGAGTGTCCTAATACAGTTCAAGGAAGCCGTGGAGGTCGACGTGGTGGAAGAGCTAATCAGAGACAAGTAGCACAGGCTCGAGTGTATGCTCTTACCCCTGGAGAGGTGGATGATGAGGCACCAGCGACCCACGATGCTGGAGTGATTACAGGTATGGTTCTAAATTAACTAATTTTTGGATTTGATGTTTGGTGTGGTTTGATGTTTGTTTGTTTCGGATTTTGTGGGTGTATGTGTTTGGTTCAGGAAGAGTTCGGTTATATGACTTTTATGCTTGCACATTGTTTGATTCGGGTGCATCTCAATCATTTGTGTCTTCTACGTTCGCTCGGATATGTAATTTGGTTACGGGACCCCTACCAGGATCGTTAGTGGTGAGTCTTCCGAATGGTGAAATGGTTTGTTGTTCTAAAGTTGCGTTGGGTTGTCCCTTGGATTTTGGTGGTAGGACCCTTGATGCCGACTTGGTGGTGTTCAAGTTGTTGGGATTTGATATTATTCTCGGCATGGATTGGTTATATCGGTATTGTGCAAGTATAAATTGCAGAAGTCGGGTAATCAGTTTTCAACTCCCAGATGGTGGTTGTTTAGAGTTTATGGGAAGTAAATTAAAAGAGAAGCCGATGGTTATATCGGCAATTCAAGCGAAGAAAGATATTGCTTGTGGGGCGGATGCCTTTTTGGTTCAAGTGGCGTCTACGCCAATTGGGAACAAGTCCTTGGCAGATTTTCCAGTGGTAGGAGAATTTCCCGATGTGTTCGTAGATGATTTGCCGGGGTTACCTCCAGTCCGCGAGTTGGAGTTCGCTATCGATCTAGAACCCGGGGCGGCTCCTGTGCATAAAGCCCCTTACCGTATGGCACCAGCCGAGTTGAAAGAGTTGAAAGCCCAGTTGCAAGAGTTGGTCGACAAGGGGTTTATCCAGCCAAGTACTTCGCCATGGGGTGCACCAGTTTTATTTGTTAAAAAGAAAGATGGCACTCTTAGAATGTGTATTGATTATCGAGAGCTTAATAAAGTGACAATAAAGAATAAGTACCCTCTTCCAAGAATTGACGACTTATTTGATCAGCTTCAAGGAGCGGCTATCTTCTCGAAGATTGACTTGAGATCGGGATATTATCAGCTGCGAATAAGAGATAGAGATGTCCCCAAGACTGCTTTTAGATCAAGATATGGGCATTACGAGTTCAAAGTGATGCCTTTTGGGTTGGCTAACGCTCCTGCAGCTTTCATGGATCTGATGAACCGGGTTTTTCGACCTTATCTGGATTCTTTCGTAGTGGTTTTTATTGATGATATTTTAGTTTATTCCCAGAATGTTGACGAGCATGCTTATCACCTTCGCTTAGTGCTTGGGAAGTTACGAGAGCACCAGTTGTACGCGAAGCTTAGCAAATGTGAATTTTGGCTGGAAGAAGTCAGATTTCTCGGGCATGTAATTTCCCAGGACGGTGTGGCAGTTGATCCCAGTAAGGTGGAAGCTATTTTATCATGGCAGCGTCCATCGACTGTGCGCGAGATCCGAAGTTTCTTGGGACTTGCTGGATACTATAGAAGATTCGTGGAGGGATTTTCCCGATTATCCGGTCCTCTCACCGCTTTGACTAGAAAGAATGCAGAGTTTGTTTGGTCAGACAAGTGCGAGAGGAGTTTCCAAGAATTGAAGAACAGATTGACAACTGCGCCAGTTTTAGCACTTCCAAAACCGCTTGAGCCGTTTGTTGTTTTTAGTGATGCATCTAAATTTGGTTTGGGGTGTGTTCTCATGCAAGGAGGACGGGTCGTGGCTTATGCGTCTCGTCAACTGAAAGACCACGAGAAGAATTACCCGACACATGATTTGGAATTGGCCGCAATAGTGTTTGCCCTTAAGATTTGGCGACACTTTTTATATGGAGCAGTTTGCGAGATCTACACCGATCACAAGAGTCTGAAGCATTTATTTTCTCAGAAGAATC
Organism: Carya cathayensis; assembly: GCA_011037825.1. Taxonomy (NCBI): domain Eukaryota; kingdom Viridiplantae; phylum Streptophyta; class Magnoliopsida; order Fagales; family Juglandaceae; genus Carya; species Carya cathayensis. Next base: position 110,023 of record QGSO01000840.1, read on the forward strand.
TCAACATGAGGCAAAGGAGATGGTTAGAGCTAATAAGCGACTATCAGTGCGAGATTAAATACCACCCAGGAAAAGCAAATGTAGTTGCAGATGCCTTGAGCCGGAAGTCACATTTAGAGGATGAAGCTGAATCTTCTGGAGTGGATTCTTTACTTTGCGGGTTGAGAAGGCTCCTTATTGGAAGTTCGCAGCAAGAGGAAGTGATATCTTCAATTCTTGATATTCGGGTAATTGATTTTGAAGAATTGAAGACTCTTCAGAGAAAAGATCCGAAGCTGTTGGACATTAGAAAAAGGGTCAGAAAATCTAGAGGGCCGTTGCACTACAGTTTGGATAAAGATGGGATTCTTCGATTCCGAGATCGTAGAGTAATTCCTAAGGACTCGGAATTTAAGGAGCGAATTATGACGGAGGCTCACGCGGCTCCCTATTCCGTTCATCCGGGTAGCACCAAAATGTATCGGGACTTAAGGAAAAATTATTGGTGGGAAGGAATGAAGAGGGATATTGCCTTGTATATTGAGAGATGTGGCACTTGCCGTCAAGTCAAGGCCGAGCATCAAAGACCAGCAGGTTTGCTCCAGCCTCTACCTGTTCCTGAATGGAAATGGGATGACGTCTCTATGGATTTTGTAGTGGGCTTACCGAGGACTCCCAGTGGAAAGAACTCAGTTTGGGTAATTGTTGATCGACTGACTAAGTGTGCTCATTTCTTACCGGTCAATAATGCGGATTCTCTGGGAAAATTGACCCGCTTGTATGTAAAGGAAATAGTGAGACTACATGGGATACCCAAGAGCATAGTGTCGGACAGAGATCCAAGGTTCACCTCCCATTTTTGGAAGAGTTTGCAGGCGGCTTTAGGTACTAAATTAAAGTTTAGTACTGCTTATCACCCCCAGACAGACGGCCAGTCAGAGCGCACGATTCAAACTCTTGAAGATATGTTGCGAGCGTGTGCTTTAGATTTTCAAGGAAGTTGGGAGAATCACGTGCCACTCATAGAATTCGCGTATAATAACAGCTTCCATGCATCCATCCAAATGGCTCCTTATGAAGCTCTGTATGGTAGAAAATGCAGATCACCCTTATGTTGGGATGAAGTCGGGGAGAAGAAAATAATTGGACCCGAGATAATACAGGATATGCAAAATCAGATTCAGATTATAAGAGATAACATGGCTGCAGCGCAAAGTCGTCAAAAGAGTTACGCGGATACCAGGAGGAGAGAATTGTCTTTCGAACAAGGCGATTGGGTTTATCTTAAGGTCTCTCCCATGAAAGGAGTTAAGCGTTTTGGGAAGAAGAGAAAGCTGGATCCAAGATATGTTGGACCTTTTCAGATTTTGGAGAAGGTAGGGTCCGTCGCTTACAGAGTTGCTTTGCCAGAATATTTTGGGGATATATACAATGTCTTCCATGTATCGTCTTTAAAGAAGAGTTTTGGACAACAAGAGCCACGTTTTGTCGACCCAGAGAATATTCAGTTGCAACCGGACCTTACTTATGAGGTTGTTCCATCGCAGATCATGGATTGGAAGGAGCAACAGTTAAGGTCTAAAACGATATATCTGGTTAAGGTGGCCTGGGGAGATCCGTTAGCTCAAGATTTCTCCTGGGAGCGAGTAGTGGACATGAGGGAGCAGTACCCCTACTTGTTCGAGTGATGACGGTACGTTTTTTTTAATCTTGGTTGCAGTCGGTTTTATGTGGAATTGTATGGCTTGTTTCAAGTTGGTGTTCGGACCTGCAAATTTCGAGGACGAAATTTGTTTTAAGGGGGGGAGGATGTGATGACCCGCTTTTATGTGTATTTTCACTGAAGGGATATTTTAATTTAATTAAATATTTTATAGTGCTTTTATTTTAAATTATCGAGTTTTAAATGGATTTTATTGGCTGTTGGATTTAAATTGTGATTTAATTTATTTTGGCTTGTTTTTGGTTTTAAAAATTTAAATAATTGGTTTTTACTAGTTATTTATTTTATTTTAGCTTATTGATGTGTTTAAAATATTTTATTGGTGTTTATTTATTTATTTGATGTAGTGTTAATTTATTTTAATCGTTTTATGTTTTTACCGTTTTCGGCTGATCAGTTTTTGGACTTCCGACGTGAGGACTGGACCTCATTAATTTCCTTCATCTTTTCTTTTCCTCTTCTTTTTCTTTTTTCCTTTTTTCTTTTTTCTTTTTCCTTTTTTTCCCTCTCCCGTTCGGCTCTCTCTCTCTCTCCCCGCGTCCCTCTCTTTCTCTCTCTCTCCTCACCCACGCCGGAAAGCCTTCCCGCCCAGGCCCGCCGTTCGCCGGCGTCGTGCCCGACGCCACCCCTGCCGGTCGACTCCCCTCCGGCCGGTGATCATCCCCTCCGACTCCCAGCCCCAACCGGCCGGCCGTTTGGCCGGAAAAAGCCCAACAAGCCGCACGGCTTGAGGCCCGATCCGCCGCCGTCGCTCCACCTCCGGCCACCACCTCTTCACCACTTCTTCCCCTACTCCTTGCCGACCTAACCCACCCATCCCCGGCCTCAAACGGTCACCGGAGCGGCTCCCACGAGCTCAACTCCGATTTGCCCTTTTTCCGCCCCTACCGGCGTTTTCGCCGCCACCCACGGCCAAAACTCACTTCCACTAGCTTCATAAACATCTCTAGACCATTCCCTATCAATTTGGTGTCTTGGTTTGTCCCCGGTCAAAAGTGGGTATTTTGCGACCCACGGGAACAGTGCATTTGCACTGTTACGTTGCTTTCGCATCGCCGTTCGCTTCGCGCCGAACCTTCTAAAAATCCTATATAGCGCTGTAAGTATTTTCCAAACGCTACTTTTAGATTTAAATGTATTTTACTCTTTCAATAAATTATTTGGTTGGTTCGCTGATTCCGGACTGAGTCCGAGGAGTTCGGGGGTCGGATGGATGGAGGACGGAGTTGCTTGATTTGTTGTGCTATGGTTGAATTTATTTGTCGAGCATTGAAATTGGCATTTACATGATGCATGCACTTGTATTTTATTTTATTGGATAAAATCATGTTTTATTGGCGTAAATGGTTTTTGGGAGTGTGCGTATCACGAGCCCAAGCCGGGATGGGTTATTATCTCGGTGGAGCTCCTCTGGTCACTCGGGAGTGGATAATACTGAGTGACATCCCCTGGGTTGTCGCCGGGCGACGACCGGATCGCACGATACGGTAACGCTGTCGTGTCGACTCCGTGGTCCTTTTAGTGGCGGGGACTAGAGGATGGCCTGGCCAGGTACGCGCGAGTTGGAGGCGCGAGTCTGGGCATCACTCGTGTAGGTGTCACACGCGTAGACGTTACCTGCGGTGTGGCACAGAGCCAGAGTGTGCGGATGATCCCTAGGGGAGATCATGGTGCATGCAAAATTTGTTGATTTTCATGGTTTTCGGATATGGGCCATTTTCTGGGAAAATGGCGATGGTCTTGTGATCCATTTTCTGGGAAAATGGTGGTTTGGGCCATTATCTGGGATAATGGCGAGGCTTGGTTTTAAAGGTGATGTTTTTAAGTCAAATGGGTTTTTGGCGTGTGTGGAAAACTTATGGTTTGAGAGCTTTGTGCATTGGCATTCATTCATGCTTGTTGTTTGAGTTTAATATGTTTTTATCTAGTGGTGTTTTGGATTTTACTTACCTGCGGCACCATTTTTGGTACCGTAGACTTTGATGCAGCGTTCGAGGAGAAGGAGGAGGCTGAGCCCGAGGATGCGGCTCCGCCGGGGTTCTGATTTGAAGTTATGCTTTGTACTTAGTTTTAAAACAATATTTATATCATGTAATATTTTATTACGTACCTTTGAACCGTTTTGTATTTTATTTAAGAAAAATTCTGGTACTTAGTTGTTGACTTTGCTATCCGCTGCGTATCTTCTTGTGCACATGTGTCGCTTGCACACACTTGGCACTCTTCGATAGGGTGGTGACCCGTGATGTCACCATCCGGGCGCCTCGAATTCCCCGTATCCGTACGTGGGGATTTTGGGGGCGCCACACCCCGCCAGCAGAGGGGCCACGGAGTCGGTGAGTAGGGCGATGCCCGGTTCCGCGCTCGGCGCGTACGTAGCCAAGCACCCCCTAGTTCCGCTCCCGTCGTCGCCCAGCGACAACTCAGGGGACGTCACTCAGTATATTACACTCCTGAGTGACTAGAGGAGCTCCACCGAGATAATAACCCATTCCGGCTTGGGCTCGTGAGACATACGCACCCAAAGACAATTTAACTCATGAGAAACCCATTTTCAATAAAACGCACATGATCATGTATGCTCAATGCCATGCAATTAAAATCACATAAAATAACCAACACACCCTAAACATCGATATCAACCAACAAACAACTCATTCCTCAATCCATCCGACCCTCGAACTCCTCGGACTCAGTCCGGAATCAACAAACCAACCAGATGACAAAATAAAATATTGTAAAGGCAATAATACATTTAAATCTAAAACGAAGTTTGGGAAAATACTTACAGCGCTATATATGATTTTTAGAAGGTTCGGCGCGCAGCAAACGATGAGTGGAAAACAACGTAACAGTGCAAATGCACTGTAGCCGTGGGTAGCAAAATAACCACTTTTGAACGGGGACAAACCAAGACACCAAATTGATAGGGAATGGTCTAGGGATGTTTATGAAGTTAGTGGAAGTGAGGGTTGGCCGTGGGTGGCGGCGAAAACGCGGGTAGAAGGCAAAAACGTGCAAATCGGAGTTAAGCTCGTGGGAGCTGCTCCGGTGACAGATCTAGGCCGTAAATGGGTGGGTTAGGTTGGCAAGGAGTCGGTGATGAAGTGGTGAAGAGGTGGTGGCTGGAGGTGGAGCGACGGCAGCAAAACGAAGGAAAGGCCGCTCGGCTTGAAGTTGCTATTCCGGCTAAACGGCGGCTCCGTTGGCCGTGGAAATTGGTGGGGTAGTTCACCGGAGGGAGGGGAAGAGTTTGGTGGGGGTGGTGTGCCGCACGGTGGCCGGCGGCAGCAGGTCTGGGCGGTTGAAGGCAACGCCGAAATGGGTAAGGAGAGAGAGAAGAAAGAGGCACGGGGGAGAAAAGGAAACCGGGGAAGGAAAAAAAAAGAAAGAAAAAGGAAAGAAAAAGAGAAGAAGGAAAAAGGAAAAAAGAGAAAAGAAAAAAAATGGGGAAAAGAAATGAGGTCCAATCCTCACCTCTGGGGTCCAACAACTGATCCAACGAAAATAATTTTAAAAGCAATAAAACCAAGAAAATATCTTAAACACAACGTAAAGCTAAAATATAATAAATAACTAGTAAAAACTAACTATTAAATTTTAAAACCAAAGACAAGCTAAAATAAATTAAATAGCAATTTAAATTCAACAGCAATTAAAATCCAATTAAAATCCAATTATTTAAAATACAAGCACTATAATATTAATTAAATTAAAATATTTCCTTCAGTGAAAATACATGTAAAAATGGGGTGTCACACCATAAGTTTTCACGAATCGATCAATCGCACAGGTTTTAGTCTATCAACATAGTCAGTGTTATCACTCACTGTGGTGCCAGAAATGCGATTTTAATTATTTGAGGTAGTTAGAAGTGTCAGAATACGTTATAGTCTACACCACTAGACTCAATAGAATATTTAGGATTTTATACCGCAATAACCCATTTTCATAATTTCGGACGAAACGATTGTTCGAAACTGTGAATTTACTTATAGGGGCACTTCGGGGTTGAGTTTTAGTAAACGTATTTCACTGTAGGTTAATATGAATATTTAGGATTTTTCAGTACTAAGTTTATTGTGCGTTTTTTCGGAGTGAATAGTAACCTCGATAAGCGTACTAAGTGCAGTGTTTTCAAAATCACAGTGTGGAATGTCCAAATTAGGTTAGAGAAGTTTTATTTGGATACTTGGCAAGATCTTAGTCATACATAATGAATAATATTAGATACTTGGCATAAAGATGAACCATTAGATGGATTTGTGAAGGAAATCAAGGTGTAAGATCATGCCACCTAAGCAAAACTTTTTTCATCTGATCAACCAAATTGAGCTAGATCAAAGAGGGTTTCAACTGTAGTGAAACCCTAAATAGTTGGAATCCAATTGAAACCCCAAAAACTTGGTTGAAACCGAAACCCTAAACGGTTTCCCCAAACCCTAAAGTTGGCCTTTAAACCCTTTTTGATCCAATTTCTAGCATTGTGTTTAATCACTTGATTAAATCACTTCCACATGCTATTAATTTCTCAAATTCTTGTTATGACATCTTTATCCAACCTTTTAAACCTTGGAAATTTGATTGGGCAAAAAAAAATGGATTTGGGCTTGATAGCATCTCAAACTCTAACCAAACCCTCTTTAAACCCCAAATTGAAACCCACTTGGTTGAGGCCCACCAAGGCCCACGAATTTGGCCACCTTGGCAAGGCTTCTTGGAGAAGTTTCCTCCCCCACATGGCAGACCATTCACTTCCCTTGGCTGCACCCAATAGTGGCTTGATGAGATGGAGAAACCCACCCCATCAACCTCCATAACTCACAACTTCTGTAGGCTGTCTTTTCCCCTCTCTATTCTCCACTTTATGTCACATATCTACCTCCAATCAATGGTCATTCAGGTCCATATCTTCCCCCTACAGAAGGCTTGAGTCGTGCAAGTCACACTTACTTCCCTTTCATCACTTCTTCACCCTGTTCTTAGAGAGAAACCCAAAAGAGCTCTCTCGGGCAGACTTCTGGGTCTTCTTGCGTGGAGCTTTTTGACCCTTTGTAAGTATTTCACACGATTACTTTTTCATAAAAGTTGTTCCTCTTTGAGTCTAGTTTCCGTAGATATATTATTCGTATCATTCCATGGTCATTTTGTTGGTCAAAAGTATTTTTAACCATGGAAAGGTCATTCTGGGCGTGAATCTGGAGAGTATGTTATGTTTTGGAGTTTTTGACCAAGCTAGTGGACATATCTTGGTCCAAAAATTTTATGGAGTATTTTTAGCATGTGTTTAAGAGTGTTCATTGAGTTTTTGTTGCATGACTAAAGCTTTTGATGATAGATTTGCTTAGATCTAGAAACTTGAAAACTGGAAGTGGCAAAACAGTTTTTATTTGGAGAAAGTTTGAATATTTCGATGTTTGATCTTACTCTAAAGGCTTTAATATTTTTATATGATGATCCTAAATCTCTTATTTTCATGTTAGGATGTTATTTTGAAGATATTTAGTATTAGTTTCAAAGATATGATTTTTCTATGCAAGAGGATTCCGGTTAGGCCTAAGATTTGATGTGTTTGGGTTAGATCTATGTTTTATTGATTTTTAGCCATGTGATTTCAAGTTTGATGGTTGGATCCTATTTAAGACACATTCTTAAACCATGTGATGCTTTATTTCGAAGAACTCACATTGTTAAGCCATTGATCAAGAGATTTATCAAAACTAGTTGAAGAAAAAGGTTTCTGTTTTTGGACTAAGTGTAAAACCAAAAACTCCAAGTGTTATTTTGTGATTTTGGTGACTTTAGTTTGATGATTCAGAGCATTATTGATGTTAGGATGATGTTATGAATATGTTAGAAGTAAGATTTGATTTTTGGAATTCTTGGAGATGTTTTGATTTAGGGTCAAAGCTTGTGATTAAGTGTTTGGATCTTTTTACAAAAAGTTTGGTGTTGATTATTAGCTTTTTCTAAATGGATGTTTTAATAATGGTTTTAAACTTAGGATAGAAAGATCCTTGTTGTAAAAATTTGGGTTAAGCATGAGTTTTGAAGTTGGAAGGAATTGCAACAAAAATAAGAGAAATGGCCTATAGATGTTTTGGCTATAGTGTGTTTTCCGTAGTTGTGATTTGTTTTAAATTTTTCTGAGTTGATATTTGAGTTTAGGACAAAATTTACATGAGGAATGTAAATTTTGGAACTTTTAGAGTTAAGATGTGAAATCCTTAAGTTAGGGGTAAAATGGTCATTTTCCCACATGTAGAGGGTAAAATAATAATTTACTCTAAGTTAGCTTGTTTTCATGTTTCTAATTGTTAGTAATTAAATTTCTAACTTTTAGAATGACCTCTTACAGTTTCTCGTGTTTCGCGCTTTATTCTCGTAGAACGTGACGATCGAGATAAGTTAGCTTCTAACTTACTCTCAGTTTGCTGTGTATGTATGATGGGTAAAGGAACTACAATTTATGTATGTATGTTATCATATATCCCATGTCATTACATGTTTATCTGTTACGCATGATTTATTCTTTCATGAATATTTATCTGTTACACAATCTTTTCTATCATGCAATGTTGTATGTTATAAGTATGCCATGTTAAGTATGCCATATGTTACATGTATGCCATGGAATGTTTATGTTTAAATCATATTGTGCCATTTACAAGTATACGCCGTGTTAGAAAAGTTCATGATATTAAATAATATCTCATGCATTAAGAAAGATAAGACATGATAAGAATGACACGGACCTAAGCGTGTTCATCACAAGTTATGTTAAGGATGACACAGACCTAAGCGTGTTCATCACAAGATATGTTAAGGATGACACGGATTTAAGCATGTTCATTACAAGATATGTTAAGGATGACACGGACCTAAGCGTGTTCATCACAAATTATGTTAAGGGTGACACAGATCTAAGCGTGTTCACCACAAGTTATGTTATGCGGTGCCACGGACTCAAGCGTGGTTCACCTTATGTCAAGTTTCTATAGATCTCAGATCACGTTTAAGTTAAGTTATTCATGTTAATCACGACCCTAAATGCTAGGATGGGGTAATATCCTAGTAGAACTCCTTTGTTCACGCTGGAGTGTCTAAATAGGTGTGAAATTCCCTGGGTTGACGAAGTACAGTCAACAGGTTGCAAATGGGGCCTAAGTAACTGGTCATCGGAGCGCGCCAGGCACTAACGCCGATGGTACCATATTTTATTTTACGTATATTCATGGGGCCACAACAACTGTGGAGCATGAAGTATGGGGTCACAATAATTATGGAGCATACACTACGTGAGACACAGCAATTGTGACACGTAGAATACGTGGGGCCACAACAACTGTGGAGTACGTATTAACGCACTCACAGCTGATCTAGATACCTGTGTTGTGATGCGGTAATCGGCAGGGACACACGGCTCTGGGGGACCCGTGTAGCACCCATATGGTCACGTTATTAATCAAGACAATTGAATAAGATTCCAAGTTCATGTCAAGAAGTTAAGAGTAAGTAATCATGGTTAACCCCATGAGATGAGAATATGTTTCAGATCAAGTCCACGTTAAGACAAGTTTCAGATCAAGTTCATGTTATGTTATGTTATGCTCACATACAAGTTATGTTCATGTTCACGTTAAGTTTCAAGTTCATGTTCATATCATGTTATGTTCATGTTTATGATATGTTCAACCTCACGTTCATGTTATGTTATGTTTATGTTCATGTTAAGTTTCAAGTTCATGTTCATATTATGTTATGTTATGTTCATGTTTATGATATGTTCAAGCTCACGTTCATGTTATGTTATGTTCATGTTCATGTTATGTTTCAAGTTCAAGTTTCTGTCATGTTATGCTCACGTACATGTTATTTTCAAGTTCACGTTCACATTATGTCTCAAGTTCACGTTTATGTCATGTTATGCTTAGGTTTATGTTAAGTTCAAGTTCATATTTATGTTATGCATGTTCACGTTCATGCTATATTTCAAGTCCATGTTATGTTTTAAGTTTCACGTTCATATTATGTTGCTAGTCCATGTTATGTTTTAAGCTCAAGTTTATGTTATGTTAAGTCGAGTTCAGTTCACATTTAAGTTCAGGTTATGTCATGCTATATGTTAAGTTATGCTATGCTTACTTACGACTTTAATTATGCATTCATGCTTTTACTGCCATGCATGCATCTTTAACCTGTGTGGGAGTTTCTTGTTAACTTACTGAGATTTGTAATCAAATCTCACCGTGGTAGTCCCAACTACCATTCCCCCCGAATGGTAGGCGATATGTCAGGATTAGAGCAGGGAGCGGATTTTGGTAGACTGAAAGAGGTTGACTAGATGCTGCAGACACGACGCGGAGCTTACAGCTTCCATAGTTAGATTTTGGACAATATTTTGGCCTCGTTAGTCGAATTACATGACTTACTCGACGAACTTCCTCAATAGTGCATTATGGTAATGTAAATATGGAGTTTGGTCTCCTATGTTTTTGAGGTTATAGTCTCCTAATACTAGTACTAAAATCGTGGGTGTTTATTTTATTAAGTATGCTTGGTTATGATTTAACTATATGGGATATTATAAGTTTGGTGCATAGTATTGCTCAAGAAAAAAAAAAAATTATCCGCTGCGAATATTGCATAATGCTAGATGCATGTTAGGAATGTTGCATCTTATATGTCATGAACGGGGGCAGGTAACTTTGTGTTACATGTCTCGACGCTTCAGATGTCTGTCCGATCCCAAGCGGAATTTGGGGGCATCACATGATTGGTCGGATAGAATAGGGTTTTGCTTAGGTGGCATGATCTCACACCTTGATTCCTTCAAACTTCATCAAATGATTCCTCATGGTGCCAAGTATCTAATACTATTCATCATGTGTGGTTAAGATCTTGCTAAGTATCCAAATAAAACTTCTCTAACCTAATTTGGACATTCAACTCTGTGATTTTGAAAACACTGCACTTGATTCACTCCAGGAAAGTAAACAATAAACTTAGCACTGAAAAATCTTAAATATTTATATAAACCTACAATGAAATTCGTTTACTGAAATTCAACCCTGAAGTGCCTTAAAAAGAAAAATGTAGTTTTGAACAAGCGTTTCGTTTGAAAATATGAAAATGGACTTATTATGCCATAAAATCTTAAATAATTATGGCGTAAATCATAATCATTCCGACACTTCTAACCATATCAAATAATTAATATTGCAATTCTGGTACCATAATGAGTGATAATACTGATTATGTTGAAGACTAAAACCTATGCGATTGATTGATTCGTAAAAGCTTATAGAGTTTTCATGAGGTTCCCAAAGCCTATAGAAATTCCATTATTGAATTTCTAGTTTACCATTACAATCTTCCCTTCTAAAAAAGTAGATTTCATCCACGAAATCGACGCAAGTAATAAACAAGAAGTTAAGGAAGAGATGTTTCTCACCAAACGTATTGTCCATCACTGGACACCTCGTCACTGGTCAGATCTAGTGGTGTTGCATCGATGTCCATCAGCATGGCTTGCAGCGGTAAGTATTAGAATGCGTTGTCCTCTGATTCATACACCATATTGCCATAGTAACCTGGGTCGGGAAGTTGCACGACTTCTTCATCGTCGCTCTCTAGTTTCTGACCTTGAACCAGTAAACATTCTCGGTGAGTGGATGACATGGATTAGCCTGACGTTGCAGGCTTAGAGTCGGCAGCTGCAACACACTCTTCTACTGCCCTACTAGACTCTACTTGGTCCTGTGCCATCCTTACTTTGAAGTTATCCCTATCCAACCATGTAGTCGAGCGTAAAGGTGAGTAACACTACTCATGAGGTAATGCTCTCCTCTCGTAACCCACTCCCTTACTATTTATATCTAAAATGTGTGTATGGTGGTGCTCTAATAATTTCATCTCTTGCCAAGACGCAGCTAGTTGCTTACTCAATTCAGCAAGTCATATCCTACGATGTTCCTTCCGCATCTCGTGCACTACTTATGCGGAAAGGGTAGATTTTTAAGTGGTCTTGAATTGGCATGCCATGGAACTGTAAAAGAATTCAATCAAGATGAAGAAATAATCTATGACATGCACATTGAAGAATGGTCTACAACATTCTAAAATGGACACATATACTTTATTGATATTCAAACAATGAAGTACAACATCAGATCTAGTCAGTCCTGTACAAGTGAACCACAAAATATCAGCTAAGTTGAAACCAAAACAACTCAACAAGACGGAATGTAGGTGTCAAATAAGTGAGGTTAATTGGCCCGCATATCAACTCCCAAGTTGCCTCTTGAACATTATGATTCTCCCAAAGCACTTTGACCAATGGGATCTTACATGTAACTTATTATTTTTCTAGTCAATGATTTGCATCGGCTTCTCCTCATAGGTCAGGTTGGTCTGCAAAGGTATACTATTGGGATACACCACTACTGGTGTCTGATTCCCAAAGCTCTTCTTGGACACGTGGAAAATATTGTGAATTTCGTCGAACTCAATTGGCAACTCCAAACAATACACAACTTGTAACAACCCGCTCATTCTTTCTCTCATAGTTACGAGTCTCGTTCTACATGCTGAACCTCTATAGCGTGTTTTTAAAGATACCAAGCAGATTTCAAAGTAAGCCTAATATTTTAAAGCTTATGAATAGATTTCAAAGTAAGCCTAATATTTTAAAGCTTATGAATATTTTAAATGTCCTGAAAATATTTATATGTGATATTTCTAGTATTATCAGACTAAGCTTGTTTTTAAATAACACAATTATAATTTTTTTGGAGCTCAATTATAATATTTTTGAAGAGTTCCAAAAAAAATTATAATTGTGAAAAATTATTTAAATTAAATGATTTTAGTTATTTAAAAATATTATGAGATTTAAATTTATGTTAAAAATTCTAAATTAATTTAAATGGTTTTATTATCTTCAAGTAATTAACAAGATTTCATCATTTTATTAATGATGAAAGAATATTATTTTATGAACTTTAGTTTATAAAATGATATTCTATCTTAATTCCTCTCAGTGTTTTAAATTAAATAAATGCTTGCGCATTTTCAAATCAGTATTTAAATCCTCACCATTAGATAGTTTTGAAGATCACAAGATAGAGGACCTCGATTAAATACCCAAGCTCCCTCTCTTCTCCCTCACTTTTCCTCTTTCACTCTCTCTCTCCTCTCCCTTTCTCCCAGCCAGACGAAAGCCTCTCTCTCCCTCTACCATGGCCTTCTCTCCTGCCGCCTGGTGCCTCCGCGAGCCGTCCAGCTTCGCCACCATCACCGGCGTATCCCCCCTCACGCCAGCTAGTCCAACCCCACCGGTGGTGAGTCCCGTAATGCCTCCTTACGTGGTTAACTGGGCCACCGAGCACCTCCAACAGCTTCACCACCTCACCAGATCCACCTCCATGGTCTTCCTTTCCCCAAAATCTCTCCCACTTTGTTCGATTCACCTCACTCACGCATGGGTTCTCCACCGTGTGCCACCGTACACGGCCACCCAGGGCCTCCAGCTGCCATTGGTAGCTTCCCCTTACCATCATGGCTCCTTCTTGAGCTCCTCCTTACCAGCCAAGATTTCCACCTCTCTCATGCCCTCTCACACACTCACTACCTCTCCTCCACCTCGCAGCCAAATCCGTCGCCTCCAACCACCATATAGCTGATGTGAACCGCAATCGACTCGCTTTGAGACCCAACAACAATATTGGAAAAACAAACCCAAGAAAGCCAAACTCAAGTCAATGTATGGAGAATCTAGACTTGTTGAGAACTCGTTTCAAGAACCTAGATTATATTAAAATCTAGACCCGTTGAAGAACCCATCTCAAGAACCCGGATTACAAAGGAGGAACACCACAAAGGTTGTGATTTACTTTTGATAAGTTCAAATGTTTAATCAAGAACAAGAGGAGATAAACTCAACTCATAATGAATTAAAATTTATCAATTTCAATAATGTTTTCTTTTTTCAAATGAGGCTACAAATGGTTTACATAAACAATCCCCAAAAATCCTTAGTGAACAGTTCGGTGCTACAGTACCATGAATAGTGTCGCGCTACAGTAACTCCTTGAAACCCTAGTTCAATATTTTCCAACATGCCCTTTAGTCATTCTCATAATAAACCCAATTATTCTAAACTAATAAAATAAGTTCTTTAAATGAATTAACTAATTTGAAAGCCTTCAATTCATGTTACTTTGTTGCTCTCTTCCATAGCTTGTATAAAATTGATCAAAATTGGTTCTCCTTCATTCAAGCCTATCTTGAGTGTTGGGCTCTTGCTAGCTTCATCCCAAGTGGATTTGCACCCATCCTTGCAATGCCTCATTGATCGTTTTGGCTCTTGCTCTTGTGATTGCCCATCTGAAACTTGCAAAGGATCTCTAAAGCTCGGTCTACCTTGGGGCCCATCAATAGCCACCACCTCCACACCACAGCCCCTTCACGCCCAGCCAAGTTCCCTTAGCTCTCCCTCTCCATTTCACTTAGTTGAGACCCACAGCCCAAACTCCTCCACTAGCCACCGTGGCTCCACCATGTGCCACCTCGGCACCATTCTAGGACCACGATCAAACCTTTCTCCGCTTAGATCCACACATGTAGCCATCTTTAATAGCTCAAATAGTCACCGTACGCAGTGTTAGCTGCCACGTAAGACTCTTCCGTCGCCTTTAACCGTGGTGGACAATGAGCAACACATGGGTTATCCCATTGATAGTATAACTCTCTATCCCTCATTATTTATGATAAATGCTAGTTGATAGGTTATGGACTGTGCTGTTAGTATTGTGGAGCTTGCTGCATAGTTGTGAAGTGAAGTGTGGCTGTGTAGTGAAGTATTGGGCGTAATTGTGCAGTGTGCTGTGTAGTGTTGTGGACTGTGCCGTGAAGTATGAGTGTGAAATATGTGTTGTAGTAGTGTTGTGGTGTGGCGTAGTGTGAAGGAAGTACATGTGGTGTGTACTCCATGTAGTGTGGTGATTTATCGTGTGGCGTGTATCGTAATGGTGTATGGCGTAGTGTGGATGGAAGAGAATTCACGTGGAGTGTACTCTGCATGGTGTCATGATGCACCGAATGGCATGTCACAAAGGTTTGGATGGCGTAGTTGAGGGGCATAGAATGTGTTGAGTGTCGAAAATTGTGAAACAGTGTCCCAAAGTAGTTGTGACGTGACCCTGTCATAGTGACGGGTGTCATGATGTAGCTTGAGGTTAGTCTCGAGCTACGCGACGAGACTGGGGCATAGAATGAATGGGTCTTGTCATGTAAGTGTTGGGATGAACTTGTAAAGGGCCAAAAAGTAGGAAGGTCCAGCTGACTAGGTTTGAGTAGAAGTTGGTATCGGAGTAGGGAGCTTATTTATACAATCGAGCGTTCAACGGACTATAAATTCATCTTAGGTGATAAAGGTAAGGTAGGTGTGCATCTAGTGAGACATGTGTACCAGACAGATTTACCATATATAATGAGTAATTTTTCCTAAACATGGTTACATGATGTTTAAGCCTCAAAGTTGACTTAAAGTCATGTGGCATGTATGGATGTGAATGAGGATTTAGTATGGGCTAGGATGCATGAAGGTAGTAATGGGAATGTTGTCTAGAATTTGGATGCATGACTTAGTTGGTCTGAGTCATGCATCAGAATGTGGTTAATAAGAGAGTAAGATGAAGGTCTTAGTATCTTAACTCAAAGGTGAATCACAGAGGTTCACTTTAAAGGATAAGACCTCGAAGTAGAATATTGGATTTGGAAAAGGTAAACCCAGTGGGTCCTAGAAAGAGGAAACGTGTAAGGAAGACATATAAGAAGGAGGTAGTGACTGTAAATAAATCCCAAAGGTTTTAGCATGGTAAATAGCATGTAAGAACACAGGGATGGATGGAGAGTGTTCCAAGTGAAGTGTAGTTCTATTTCTAGTATAGTTGCTTATGTGCTAGATAGAGAATGACGTTGAGGTTATGCGTATGCATGTAGGTTGCCATCTGACGCACACATGAATGGATTGCATGAAATGAGCATGGCATGGAGTCAAAGTAAGTACTATATTCATACTTTTCTAGAGTTTTTTAAATAAATGAAAATGAGAACAAAATGCTTTCCTTTTACGATACTTTACGAAGCGACACAAAACATGTTTTACGAAAGAACGCTAAGTATAAGTTTTCAAGTATAAGTATGTAATGACCCTCCTTGGCAGCCTTGCACCCCAAGTATGTAAGTGTATGCATGTGAATGGATGCTATACGTAATAAGTACTGAATGTATTTTGACGAAATGAAATGCTAGGCTGACACCTCATACTTTAAGCAATGCTTTAAAAGATGCAAAGAAAGTGTTTTTAAATGCCCATATGAAAGATGATGCTTTAAATGATGCCATGAAAAGTGATGTTTAAGCTCATGCTTTAAAATGACTTTTATGAATGAATGGATTGAGGACTGAAAGAACTAAAAAGGGCTAAAAGGACCGAAAGAATGAAAGGACTGAATGCTTTAATATATGAAACTACATAACGGTCATGAATGAATGCATGATGGTATTGAAGGATTGGACTGGGTAGATTGCAATGCTGGGTAAGTAGCACTGGTAGTGCACCTAGTGTTGCACCCTAACGGAATGGATTCCTAACCCGTGGCCACGGGCGGAATCAAGGTCCAAAATACCGCTAACCCTTACACACGGGGAGTAACAGTGTTCAATGGCCAATGAAAGTGATAAAAAAGAATGTATGCATGTTAAGAA
The DNA here is from genome assembly GCA_011037825.1 of Carya cathayensis. NCBI lineage: Eukaryota > Viridiplantae > Streptophyta > Magnoliopsida > Fagales > Juglandaceae > Carya > Carya cathayensis. Next base: position 126,497 of record QGSO01000840.1, read on the forward strand.
AGAATGTATGTATGTTAAGACTTTTTAAGAAATGAAGGCAGTGAGGCTTGGGAAATTGTTTTACAAAAAGAAAACCCTTTTTAAAGAAAAACCCCACTTCGCAACGCTTTAAAATGAAATGAATGTCTATGTATATATGTATGGAATGATGAATGCATGACTGAAAACCTATGTTGTTATATTTTAACTGTATAAAGCATGCTTACGATTTATCGACTCATTTTAATTTTTATGTATGCCCTCCCAGGGACAAGATGAGCATGATGCATCAAGACGGACACGGCCCAAGTGGAAGAGCATGAAAGCCTAGGCATAGCATTTTGTATGAGATACTTTAATTATAAAATTTAATATTTTTTGCTATAACCTTTTAAATTAAGAAACGCGTTTTATTTATAAACATAGAGTTTTTTGTATCCTGACATGGAAGGAAAGGAAATTTCAAAACGAATGGTAATTCCCGTCTCTTTTCATAAAATCATTTTCTAAAGGACCCACCACAAGGACGGACGTTACACAACTGCTTCCACTTTCTCCACTATCTCATAGGGTCCCATATATCTTGGACTTAACTTGCCTTTCACTTCAAAACAACTTACTCCTTTCATTGGAGACACCTTCACATAGACCGAATCTCCAACTTCAAAATCTATACTCCTCCTTCGATTATCAACATAGCTCTTCTGATGGGAACCAAGGTGGAGGTACCCTTAAAGATCATTTCCAAGTTTTAGATGGGCAAATTATTAGATCAAGAGCCAAGAAGATCAAGGAAGCAATGCAAGGATTGGTGCAAACCACTTGTGATGAAGCTAGGAAGAGCCAAACACTCAAGATGGGCTTGAAGGAAGGAGAACCAGTTTTGATCCACTTGATACAAGATGTGAAAGACATGACTTAGAGATAGGGCCTATTGTTGTTAAGGCTTTTAATTTATTATTAGTTTAGAATAAGTGGGCTTGAGGATGCTTAGCCCACATACGTTCATATTTCTAATGAGTTAGGGTTTTTTGGTAGGCCTTGTATTTTGGCCAAGGGCATATTTGAAAAGTAATTATTTTATGTGAATTAGGGTTTGAGAAGTACTGTAGCTCGGTACAGTTCAAACTACAAGGCCTCATTTGAGAAGGTTAGACAATATTGGATTTTATTCATTGTGAGTTGAGGTTATCTCCTCTTGTTCTTGATTGAACATTTAAACTTATCAAAAGTAAATCACAACCTTTGTGACATTCCTCCTTGTAATCCGGGTTCTTGAGATGGGTTCTTCAACATGTCTAGATTTTAATATAATCTAGGTTCTTGAAATGAGTTCTCAACGGGTCTAGATTCTCCATCAATAGACTTGAGTTTGGCTTTCTTGGATTTGTTTTCCAATATTGTTGTTGGGTCTCAAAGTGAGTAGATTGAGATTCACATCATTTGGTATTCAAAGCTTGGTTTCCAATCAGGTCTGATTCTATCTTTTATATTTTGTATTTTTAATTCTAGGACTTCATTGTTCTAGGGTTACAAAAAAAAAAGTGCAGAAATTCGTTTTTCCTAGGGTTGCCAAATTACTCTATGATTTGGATTTCGTGTTCATCTTCATAGTGTGGCTAAATTCCTTGTTTGAGGGCTGCCAAAATTTGTACCATCTAGGGGTTGAAATTTCTAGGGTTTCATTGATTCCCTTCTATTTCCTTGTCAATTTTTATGTGTTTGAATTCATTTGTTTGATTATTACAATTGAATATTTTTGTTTGTGGTTGAATTGTTCAGAAAAGAAGAGAAGAGAAAAGAAAAGAAAGCAAAAGAAAAGAAAAGAAAAGAAAAGAAAAATCGAAAAAACATTTGAATTTTTATTTTATTGATTGAGTCTTATCTTTAAAGGGGCTGAATACATCTTTTTAGTTGGTATCTTATTTCGTAATTCTTCTTTCCATCGTATAAATTCCTTGAGTCTCGTGTCATTTTATTCATTCCATGTTTTCTCTTGTACTTTGTTTCTTGGACCTAATTACTAGTTGGAAGAAAATAAGGTTGTATTGTCTTGATTGAGTTCAATTAGTTCTTAAAGAACTTGAGTGAGAAAACTCTTGAGGTAAAATGCAAGAGAGTGAGAGATCATTATAAAAAAAAGCCAATTAAGAGTGAAACACGAGTGGAGTGCCATTATTCGAGTGTAAACACGTAAGGGAGCGTGTGAGGTCTTTTCCACTAACACTTTTTTTTGTGCAGCGCGTACAATGTCTCATAAAAGTGACACATCATCAAAGGGGATGACAGATAACTCCTTTGTGTTGCAATCATGCAACAACAGTTTGAGCGGTTAAACATGATGTTAGGGGAAGTGAGGGATAGGATGGATCAACAAGATGAAATAATTAAAAATTTGCATGGTGGGAGAGATAGGAGGAGACGTGAACCTAAAAGAGAACATGAGTATGAAGATGAAGGAGATGGTGAGGATGAGGAAGACCTAATGTTTGAAGTTGGGATGGGTAGGCATAGAGGATTTAGGGGAAACCCACGGGGTCGTGATGGAGTAGATCGGGACCTTGAGAGCATCAAAATGAAAATACCATCTTTTTAAGGTAGAACTGACCCTGAAGCTTATTTAGAGTGGGAGGAGAAGATAGAGTTGATCTTTGATTGTTATAACTATTCAGAGAAGAAGAAAGCAAAGGTGGCAGTAATTGAGTTCACTGATTATGCTATTATTTAGTGGGATCAATTAGTGACCAATAGGAGGAGGAATTATGAGAGGTCTGTCGAGACATGGGGAGAGTTTAAAGCTCTCATGAGGCAGAGATTTGTACCTAGCCACTACTATAGGGATTTCTACAAGAAATTACAAAATCTTACACAGGGGTCTAGGAGTGTGGAGGACTCCCATAAGGAGATTTGGGTTCAGGGCACATTGCTTCTCAATGTCCAAACAAACGTGTGATGATTATGCATGACAATGGGGAGGTGATGACTGCAAGTGAGGATGATAGTGATGAGATGCCCAAGTTGGTGGATGCTAGTGATGATGATGGAGTAGAATACCTTGTAACGGGTGAGTCCCTTGTTGCCAGGCGTGCTCTCAACACACAAATTAAAATGGATGATGTAGAGTAGTAGAGGGAGAACATTTTCCATACTAGATACCACATCAATAGCAAGGTATGTAGTATGATCATTGATGGGGGGAGTTGTACTAATGTTGCTAGCAGTTTATGTTATGTATGTTCACATTCATGCTATGATTCAAGTCCATGTTATGTTTCAAGTTCACGTTCATGTTATGTTGCTAACCCATGTTATATTTTAAGTTCAAATTCATGTCATGTCAAGTCAAGTTCAGTTCACATTTCAGTTCAGGTTATGTCAGTTATGCCATGTTATATATCAAGTTATGTTATGCTTACTTACGACTTTAATTATGCATTCATGTTTTTACTGCCATGCATTCATAATTAACCTATGTGGGAATTTCCTGTTAACTTACTGAGATTTGTAATCAAATCTCACTGTGGTAGTCCCAACTACCATTGCCCCTGAATGGTAGGCGTGTGTCAGGATCAAAGCAGGGATTGAACATTGGTAGACTGAAGGAGGTTGACTAGACGCTGCAGACACGACGCGGAGCTTACAACTTCCATAGTTAGTTTTTGGACAGTATTCTGGCCTCGTTAGTCGAGTTACACGAGTTACTCGACGAACTTCCTCAATAGTGTATTTTGGTAATGTAAATATGTAGTCTAGTCTCCCATGTTTTTGAGGTTACAGTCTTCTAAGACTCATACTGAAATCGTAGATGTTTATTTTGTTAAGTATGCTTGGATTACGATTTAACTATTTGGGATATTATAAGTTTTGTGCGTAGTATTGCTCAAGAAAAAAAAATTATTTGCTGCGAATATTACATAATGCTAGATGCATGTTAGGAATATTGCATCTTATATGTCATAAACGGGGGCAGGTAACCATGTGTTGCATGTCTCGAGTTCGATCCCAAGCAGAATCTGGAGGCATCATAACTTGCCTATCCACCCTAAGCTCCCCACAATCATTCGACCATTGCAACTTGTAAGGTCTAGGGTGTTTCAAGGTTGGTAAATTCAATTTCTCAATTAAGTACATGAACTTGAATTTAACATAAACCTGAGCATAACATGACATAAACGTGAGCTCGAGGCATAATGTAAACATGAACATAACATAACATTAACGTGAACTTGAACATAACATGTACATGAATATAACATGACATGAATGTGAACTTAAAACATAACGTGAACATGAACATAAAATAACATGAACGTGAGCTTGAACATAAGATAAACGTGAAGATAATATGATATGAACATGAACTTGAAACTTAACTGAATATGAACATAATATGTACGTGAACTTAACATAACATAACATGAACTTAATCTGAAACTTATTATTATCTCATGGGGTCTCCATGATTGCTTATTCTTATCTCATAGAGTTACCATGATTACCTATTCTTAACTTCTTGACATGAACTTGGAATCTTATTCAATAGACTTAATTAACAACGTGACCATATGGATGCTACACGGGTCCCCTTGAGCCGTGTGTCCTTGCCGATTACCGCATCACAATACAGGTATCTACACCAGTTGTGAATGCGTTAATACGTACTCAACAGTTATTGTGGCCCCACATATTTTAGGTGTCACAATTGCTGTGTCTCACGTAGTGTATGCTCCACAGTTGTTGTGGCCCCATACTTCATGCTCCACAGTTGTTGTGGCCCCATGAATTGTTTGTGCCACACTTGCTGTGAACACACGTAAAATAAAATATGGCTCCATCGGCGTTAGTGCCTGGCGCGCTCCGATGACCAGCTAGTTAGGCCCCATTCACAACCTGTTGACTGTACTTTATCAACTCAGGGAATTTCACACCTATTTAGACACTCCAGCGTGAACAAAGAAGTTTCACTAGGATACTACCCCATTCTAGCACTTAGGGTCATGATTGACATGAATAACTTAACTTGAACGTGATTTGAAACTTGACTTAATATAAACTTGATCTGACTTCTTTACTTAACATGACATACTTGCAATGGTGAATATTACATGATATGACATACATGTAACATATGGCATACTTAACATGGCATACTTATAAGATATAGCAATATTTTATAAGTATAGATTGTGTAACAGATAAATATTCGTGATAGAATAAATCATGCATAACAGATAAACATGTAATGATGTGGCATGGCATGGCATATATGATAACATACATACATAAATTGTAATTCCCTTACCCATCATACATACATAGTAAACTGATAGTAAGTTAGAAGCTAACTTACTTCGATCGTCGTTTTCTACGAGAATAAAGCGCGAAACATGAGGAACTGTAAGAGGGTATTCTAAAAATTAGAAATTTAATTACTAACACTTAGAAATGTGTAAAAGACACAACTTAGAGTAAAATTACTATTTTACCCTCCACATGTGGGAAAATAACCATTTTACCCCTAACTTAAGGATTTCACATCCTAACTCCAAAAGTTTTCAAAATTTACATTCCTCATGTAAATTTTGTCCTAAACTCAAATATCAATTCAAAAAAATTTAAAATAAATCACAACTATGGAAAACACATTATGGCCGAAAGTCCATAGGCTATTTCTCTTGATTTTTGTTTCAATTCCTTCCAACTTCAAAACTCATCCTTAACCCAAAATTTTAGAATAAACATCTTCCTATCCTAAGTTAAAAACCATACTTAAAAAATCAATTTAGAAAAAGCTAATAATCAACACCAAATGTTTTGTAAAAAGATCCGAACCCTTGAATCACAAGTTTTGACCCTAGATCAAAACATCTCCAAGAATTCCAAAAAATCAAATCTTACTTCTAACATAATCATAATAAAGCATCACATAGTTTACAAATGTGTCCTAAAGAATATCCAACCATCAAAATTAAAATCACATGGCTAAAACTCAATAAAACATAGATCTAACCCAAAAACATCAAATCTTAGGCCTAACTGAAATCCTCTTGCATAGAAAAATCATATCTTTAAAAATAATACAAAATATCTACAAAATAAAATTCTAAAATGAAAATAAGAGACTTAGGATCATCATATAAAAATATCAAAGCCTTTAGAGGAAGATCAAACCACGAAATATTCAAACTTTCTTATAATAAAAACTGTTTTTCCACTTCCAGTTTTCAAGTTTCTAGATCTAAGAAGATCTATCATCAAATACTTTATTCATGCAACAAAACCTCAATTAAAACTCATAAACATATTCTAAAAACACTCCATAAAATTTTCGGACCAAGATATGTCCATTAGCTTGGTCAAAGACTCCAAAACATAACATACTCTTCAGTTTCACGCCCAGAAAGACCTTTCCATGGTTAAAAATACGTTTGAGTAACCAAATGACTATATAATTATACGAATAATATATATACAAAAACTATACTCAAACAGGAACAACTTTTATGAAGGAGTCATCGTGTGAAAATACCTAAAAAGGGTCGAAAAGCTCCACACAAAAAGACCCATAAATTTGCCCGATAGAGCTCTTTTGGGTTTCTCTCTAAGAACGGTGTTTGAGCTGTAAAATTGCATATTTTAGCTATTTAAAACCAATGTATTTCAATTGCTTCGTGACATTATTATTGGTTTTAGATGAAAAAATAGTTAATAAGCATAAATTCGAGTTGTGATTTTTAATTGATTAATATCATGTTTATGCTTAATTTTATAATTATGCTTTAATTGGACAATATTTCCTCACATATATAATATATTTTTAATAATCTATTTTCTTTTTAATTTATTTTGAGTGTATTTTTATTTCTTTATTTTCAGCTTAAATAAAATTCAAAGGAGATTCGATTCTGAGCCACGGTGCATGCTATATGAGTTTCAAAGCGGTGGATTTGGGCAACCGAAAATGTTGAAAGAATTTTCGGCAAAGAACAAGAAAATCATGGAGCAGCTCTTTATTTTATTTTTGCTTGCTCTCGGACGGTTGGTGGGAGTGTGAACTTGGTGCAGCTAAAACGGACTTAAGTAATTCTCCGGTGCTGAAAACGTGGTACGTGATACTCAAGCAGAATAAAATAAATTTGGTGGAATAAATTAGGCGCCTGGAACTGGACTCATACGGAAAGGAAATAGAACAGAAGGGGAGACAGCACACATGCAGAAATTAAGGAGAGAAGTCGGTGCTTGATTGAACCGAAAGAAGAAAGAGACGTAGAGAATTTGATGATGACTTGGTCTGGATGTATACGGCAAAGAAAGAAAGGGAGAGTGGGTGGTGTTTGACTTGGGCAGAATTGGAGAAGGAAAGTAGGTGCTGAAGAGGGAGAGACGTGTGGGATTAATTTTTCTTGGTGTAAGAAAAAGTAAGAGTCGGTGCTGGAGTTTTCATTTAAGGGATAGTCGGTTAGTTGGTTTTATTTGGCTGAGTAGAGTATTGACGTTGGGTTGGTTTGGACGAAGAACAGAGGAGCGGCTGGGTTCATTTGTATTTTCAGTTCAGCAATGGCGTGGGTTTTATTCTCTCGGTGTCGACTGGGTTCCAGATTTTATTGCTTCTAAGTTGTTTTCTAGTATTTCTTGTATTTTATTTTAGTTTTCTATTAAAGAATATTTATGTGATTTTTATAGCATTTGTAATAAATATGTTTGGCTAAATTTTCATACTAAGGTTAGAGGTGAAGTTTAATGCTTTGAAAATTATTTTCGGATCGACGACAAATTTATTTTGCAAACTTGATCGATTGAATGATTTTATTATTGGATATTTTGGTTATCTATATATTTTTCTTGATTTATTGTGATTTCCGAATACATAAATGCTTGAGAAATCCCTGTGATAGCCAAATAGATTTGTAAGTTTTTTTTAATCATCGATCGCTCAAGCTCAATCATTAGTAATTATTTTCTTGATCTTAAATGCTAAATTTTCCAATTAAACGGAATCATTATTCTAGTTTAATTGAAGTAATTCGATCGGAAACAATATTTTAAATTATTAAACGGATCCTCGAAACCTTAGTCTTTTTCCATATCAACACAGCTTATCATTTTAGTCTTATTTTGTTACGTCAAAAATCATTATCTCAATAACTTCATTTTAGTTTCAATCGCGCATCTCTTTTAGTATTTTATTTTCATTTGTTTGAGAGAATTTTTCACATAAGTCAATCCCTGTGGATTCGATCCTGTAAGGTACTACAACACCTGTATACTTGCAGGTAAAACTGCACTAAATTTTGGTTCATTAATTTGGGTTAAAGTTTAGGCGCAACAAACGGGGTGAAGAAGTGATGAAAGGGAAGGAAGTGTGTTTTGCAGGACTCAAGACATCTATAGGGGGAAGATATAGACTTGAATGACTATTGATTGGAGGTGGCTATGTGGCATAATGTGGAGAATAGTGGGGGGCAAAGGACTGCCTGCAGAAGCTGTGAGGTATGGAGGTTGATGTGGTGGGTTTCTCCATCTCATCAAGGCACTATTGGGTGCAGCCAAGGGTAGTGGATGGTCTGCCATGTGGGGGAGGAAACTTCTTCAAGAATTTTTGCCAAGGTGGCCAAATTCGTGGGCCTTGGTGGGCCTCAACCAAGTGGGCTTCAATTTGGGGTTTAAAGGAGGTTTGGTTAGAGTTTGAGATGCTATCAAGCCCAAATCCAATTTTTCTTAGCCCAATCAAATTTTCAAGGTTTGAAAGGTTGGATAAAGATGTCATAACAAGGATTTGAGAAATTAATAGCATGTGGAAGTAATTTAATCAAGTGATTAAACACAATGCTAGAAATTAGATCAAAAAGGGTTTGATGGCCAATTTAGGGTTTGGGAAAACCGTTTAGGGTTTCTGTTTCAACCAAGCTTTTGGAGTTTCAATTGGATTCCAACCATTTAGGGTTTCACTCGGGTTGAAACCCTCTTTGATCTGGCTCAATTTGGTTGATCAGATGAAAAAGGTTTTGCTTAGGTGGCATGATCTTACATCTTGATTTCATTCACAAATCCATCTAACGGTTCCTCTTTATGCCAAGTATCTAATGCTATTTACTATGTGTGGCTAAGATCTTGCCAAGTGTCCAAATAAAACTTATCTAACCTAATTTGGACATTCCAAACTGTGGTTTTGAAAACACTACACTTAGTACGCTTATCGAGGTTACTATTAACTCCGAAAAAATGCATAATAAACTTAGTACTAAAAAATTCTAAAAGTTAATATTAACCTACAGTGAAAATCGCTTACCAAAACTTTACCCCGAAATGCCCCTAAAAATAAATTCACAGTTTCAAACAAGTGTTTTGTCCGAAATTATGAAAATGAGTTATTGGGCCATAAAGTCCTAAATATTCAACTGAGTCTAGTGGCGTAAACTATAATATAATCTGACACTTCTAACTACCTCAAACAATTAAAATCGCATTTCTGGCACCATAGTGAGTGATAACATTGATTATGTTGACAGACTAAAACCTTTGCGATTAGCCGATTCGTGAAAACTTACGGAGTTTTCACGAGATTTCTCAAGTCTATAGAAATTCTACCATTAAATTTCTAGAGGGCTATTACACAAGTGTTAGTTACTTTTTCCATTGGGAAGTATCAGGATGAAGTGTTTTGTGCTGTTGTGCCTATGCATATTGGCCATATCTTGTTTGGGAGGCCGTGACAGTATGATAGGAGAGTGATACATGATGGATTCAAAAACATGTACAGCTTTGTAAAGGAGGGCAAAACAATCAAATTTGCTCCTTTTAACTCCAAGACAGGTCTATGAGGACCAATTGAAACTGAAAAGTGAGGTTGCTCAAAAAAAGAAAGAGTGAAAATGAGAGTGATAAAAAAAGAAAGAGTGAAAATAACAGTGATGAAAAAAGAAAGAGTGAAAAAGTGATTGAGCAAAAAAGAAAGAGTGAGAGTGAGAATGAGCAAAAAAGAAAGAGTGAAAAAGAAAGAGAGTCTATAGAGAGAAAAGGAAAGACAAAAGTGAGTTTCTATGTAAGAGAGAGTGAGGTTAAGAGGGCTTTCTTAGCAGATCTCCCTATTATTTTTCCTGTTTATAAAGAGTTTTATCTTAGTCTTGATGAAACTAACCAGTCTCTTCCTAGTTTGGCTGTTTTTTTGTTGCAGGAGTTTGAGGATGTATTCCCAGAGGAAATGCCTAATGTGTTGCCACCCATTAGAAGAATTGAGCTTCAGATTGATTTTGTGCCTGAGGCTGTTATTCCAAACCGACCAGCTTATAGGAGTAATCCTGAAGAGACAAAGGAGCTTCATAGGCAAGTTGAGGATTTGATGAGCAAGTGGTACATGAGGGAGAGCATGAGCCCATGTGTTGTGCCAGTGCTATTAGTGCCTAAGAAGGATAGAACATGGAGAATGTGAGTTGATTGCAGGGCGGTCAACAATATTACGGTAAAGTATCGTCATCCATTTCCTAGATTAGATGATATGCTTGATGAATTACATGGCTCATGTATTTTCAGTAAAATTGATCTTAAAAGTGGGTACCATCAAATTAGAATGAAAGAGGGTGATGAATGGAAAACTACTTTTAAGACTAATTATGGGTTTTATGAATGGTTGGTTATGCCATTTGGACTTACAAATGCACCGAGTACTTTCATGAAATTAATGAACCATGTCCTACGTGCGTTCATAGGCAAGTTTGTGGTTGTGTACTTTGATGACATCCTAGTGTACAACAAGGACTTAAATGAACATATTGAGCATTTGAGATATGTGTTTGATGTATTGAGATGTGAAAAGTTGTATGCTAATTTCAAGAAATGTACCTTTTGCATGGAGAAATTTGTTTTTCTTGGTTATGTTGTTAGTACAAAAGGTATTGAAGTAGATGAAGAGAAAGTCAAGGTCATCAAGGAATGGCCAACGCCAAAGAGCATCACTGAGGTAAGGAGTTTTCATGGTTTAGCTAGCTTTTATCGGCGTTTTGTTAAAGACTTTAGCACCATTGTTGCACCACTCACTGAAGTCATTAAAAAGAATGTTGGGTTTCATTGGAGGGCTAATCAAGAGAATGCCACTATTTTAAAGAAAGGTTGTGGTCCTCACTCGTATTAGCATTACCTAATTTTAACAAAGCTTTTGAAATTGAATGTGATGCCGTAGGAATAGGGATTGAAGCCTTTTTGATGCAGGATAGGCGACCCATCACCTTCTTCAGTGAGAAGCTAAGTGGAGCATCCCTAAAGTACCCTACTTATGACAAAGAGTTTTATGCTCTTGTTCGTGCATTATACTTGGCAGCACTACCTGTGGCCTAAGGAATTTGTGATCCACACCGATCATGAATCATTGAAGCATCTCAAGGGTCAGGGTAAGTTGAATAAGAGGCATGCTAGATGGATGGAATACATTGAGACATTTCCAAATATCATTCGTTACAAGCAAGGTAAGGAGAACATTGTTTCTGATGCTTTATCCCGGAGGTATGTACTTCTTACTTCTATGAGTGCTAAAATGGTTGACTTTTCTGAGGTGTATATGGCATGTGATAAGGTGGCATTTGGTAAGTTTTACAAGCATGATGGTTACTTGTTTAAAGAAAACAAACTGTGTGTGCCTAATTGTTCTATGCATGAGTTATTGGTGCATGAGGCACATGGTGGGGGATTAATGGGACACTTTGGTGTCAAGAAAACTTTAGACATATTGCTTGAACATTTCTTTTGGCCTAAGATGAAAAGAGACGTGAATCGCATTTGTAGCAAGTGCATTACATGCAGAAAGGCCAAATCTAAGGTTTTGCCACATGGGTTGTATACACCCTTACCCGTTCCTCGTGAGCCATGGGTAGACATGTCTATGGACTTTGTTTTGGGGCTGCCTAGGACAAAAAAAGGGTAGAGATTCTATTGTTGTGGTTGTGGATAGATTTAGCAAGATGACACATTTCATTCCATGCCATAACATAGATGATGTCACAAATATAGCTGACTTATTTTTCAGGGAGATAGTGCGACTCCATGGTGTGCCCAGGAGTATCGTTTCCGATAAGGATGTTAAATTCCTTAGCTACTTTTGGAAGGTGTTGTGGGGGAAATTAGGTACTAAGCTATTATTTTCCACTACTTGTCACCCACAGACTGAAGTAATTAATAGGACTTTAACTCAGCTTTTACGCACTGTTGTTCATAAGAATTTAAAGACTTGGGAGGATTGTTTGCCATTTATAGAGTTTTCATATAATAAGACTGTGCATACTACTACTTCATACTCTCCTTTTGAAATTGTTTATGGTTTTAATCCACTTACTCCTTTAGACTTGTTGCCTTTACCTGTTGATGGCAGGAGTAGCTTGGATGGACAAAAGAAGGCGGAGTTGGTAAATTCACTTCATGAGAGGGTACGGCTTCAAATTGCCCAAAATAATGAAAGGGTTGCTTCCCAAGCCAATAAAGGACGAAGATGTGTCATATTTGAACCAGGAGATTGGGTTTGGGTTCAAATGAGCAAAGAAAGATTCCCAGCCCCTAGACGGACTAAGTTGCATCCTCCAGGAGATGGACCTTTCCAAATTCTTGAGAAAATTAATGACAATGCATATAAAATGGATCTTCCAGGTGAGTATAATGTTTCTTCTACCTTCAATATTTCTAATCTTTCTCCTTTTGATATAAGTGAAGATTCGAGGTCGAATCCTTTTGAGGAGAGGGGGAATGATGGAAACCAAGGTGAAGGTAGCCTTAAAGATCCTTTCCAATTTCCAAATGGGCCAATTACAAGATCAAGAGCCAAGAAGATTAAGGAAGCAATACAAGGATTGGTGCAAACTACTTGGGATGGAGCTAGGAAGAGCCAAACACTCAAGATGGACTTGAAGGAAGGAGAACCAGTTTTGATCCACTTGATACAAATGGTGGAAGACATGACTTAGAGGTAGGGCCTATTGTTGTTAAGGCTTTCAATTTATTATTAGTTTAGAATAAGTGGTCTTGAGGATGCTTAGCCCACATACGTCATATTTCTAATGAGCTAGGGTTTTTGGGTAGGCCTTGTATTTTGGCCAAGGGCATATTTGGAAAGTAATTATTTTATGTGAACTAGGGTTTTAGAAGTACTGTAGCTCGCCATTATTCACTTAGGGTTTTTGAAAATTGTTATTTAAACCACTTGCAGCTTCATTTGAGAAGGTTAGACGATATTGGATTTTATTCATTGTGAGTTGAGGTTATCTCTTCTTGTTTTTGATTGAACGTTTGAACTTATCAAAGGTAAATCACAACCCTTGTGGCGTTCCTCCTTGTAATCCGGATTCTTGAGACAGGTTCTTCAACAGGTCTAGAGACAGGTTCTTTAATATAATCTAGGTTCTTGAAACGAGTTCTCAACGGGTCTAGATTCTCCATCCATATACTTGAGTTTGACTTTCTTGGGTTTGTTTTCCAATATTGTTGTTGGGTCTCAAAACGAGGGTCTCTATATGACACAATTGTCTTAGGCACTCCATGCAATCTGACAATCTCTGCTATATAAATTCTCATCAATCTCTCTAGAGAATCTGTATTCTTGATGGGTATGAAGTGAACACTTTTCATCAAATGATCAACTATCACTGAGATAGTACTATTTCCGGCTGAGGTGCTTGGAAAACCTACTATAAAATCCAGCAAGTTATCCTCCCATTTCCATTCTGGGATTGGCAGTTAATGCAATTCACCTGCCGGCTTCTGGTATTCTGCTTTAACTAATCTGTAGACAAGACTTATTCAGAAACTTTCCTACGTCCTTCTTCATTCCTTCCCACTATAAATGCTGCTACAAATCCTGATACATTTTCATACTACTGAGATGAATAGAGTAAGGTGTGTTATGAGCTTCCTTCACCACCTTCTCCTTTAACTCTTGGTCTGCTGGGATGACCATTTGGTTCTTGTAATACAAAGTCCCATGCTCTCTGAGACTAAAGTCCATTAGTCCTTTTGACTTATCGATTTTCCTAACAACTTTCGCAAGTTTACTGTCTTTCTTTTGACAGACTTTCAGTTCTTCCCAATTCGATGGAAGGAACTCTTGAACTACGGTCAGCACAAATTCTTGACTATGGTTCTTGATCAACATTTTCCTCACACTGCATAAGAGGGAACTTACTTCTGATGATGGAATAGACAAAACTTGTAATCTGCTCTTGCGATTCAAAGCATTAGCTACCACATTGGCCTTTTCGGGGTGGTACTTGATGTCACATTGGTAGTTGCTGATTAATTCTAACCATCTTCTCTTCCTCATATTAAGGTTCTTTTGCTCAAACAAATACTTGAGGTTTTTGTGATTTGTGAAGACTTTACACTTCTTGCCACATACAAGTAGTGTCTCCAAATCTTAAGAGCAAAAACTATTGCAGCTAGTTCAAAATTGTGAGTATGATAATTCTGCTCACGGTCCTTCAGTTGACTTGAAGCATAATCAACTACGTTCCCTTCTTGCATCATCATACATCCGAGTTCTACTTTAGATGTGTCACCATATGCAACAAAAGACTTAAGAGGCTCTGGCATGTAAGTACTAGTGCGGTTGTAAATCTTTTCTTCAACTCAAGAAAACTTGTTTAGCACTTGTCGCTCCAAACAAACTTCACGTTCTTCTTAGTCAAGATGGTGAGTGGTCTAGAAAAATTGGAGAATCCTTTCACAAACCTACTATAGTAACAAGCCAGTCCTAAGAAACTTCGAATTTCATGCACACTGGTCGGTCTCTGCCAATTAGTTACAGTTTCAATCTTGCTCAGGTCCACTACTACTCCTCCAATAGAAATCATGTGACCTAAAAACTTCACTTCCTCAAGCTAGAACACTCGCACTTACTAAGTTTGGCATAAAGCTTCTGGTCCTTAAGTATAGTCAAAGCCATACTCAGATGATTTTTGTGCTCCTCACTCTTCGAGTAGATTAGGATGTCATTTATGAATATGACAATAAAACTATCCAAATAGGTTTTGAATATTCTGTTCATCATGTCCATGATTGTGGTTGGAGCATTGGTTAAGCCAAAAGGCATCTCCAAAAGCTCGAAGTGGCCATACCTTGTCCTAAAGGTAGTTTTGGCACATCCTATTCCTTGACTTTTAGCTGATGATATCTGGATCTCAAGTCAATCTTTGAAAACACCGTTGCTCCTTGTAGGTTATCCAATAAATCGTCACCTTGTTCAACTCTTTCTAGTCAATGTACATCCTTATAGATCCATCTTTCTTCTTCACGAATAGCATAGGTGCTCCCCACAGCGAATAACTGGGGTGAGTAAAACCTTTTTCCAAATGTTCCTCCAACTTGACCTTAAGCTCCTTCAATTCGGTAGGGTCTATACGATATGGCACCTTGTGAGTCGGAGCTGTCATTGGTTTGAACTCTATCTCGAACTCCACTTCTCTATCTGGCGGTAAACCAGGTAACTCGTTAGCGAAAACTTTCCAAAAGTCTTCAACCATGAGTATCCCACAGATTCCTACACTCCCAATTGTCTTCTCTATAGTCATCAATAGAGAACTCAAGGCTGTATCCTTGATACACTTTCTAGCTCGTAAAGCCAAAATCAGTAGGGGTGGCCTTAATTGATGCTCCTGGGTAACTAATCTTGTCTTCACTTGGGGTTTAAACACAACTTCTCATTTCCGACAGTCTATCTTAGCGTATTGCTTAAATAGCTAGTCCATCCCCAAAATTAAGTTGAATTCCATCTGACCGAATACTAGCAAGTTAGCCTTCAACGTCTTTCCTTCCTGCTCTACAGGAAAATCCTCAACTAAACGGGTACATGCTACTGTATTCCCATAAGGAATTAACACTATAACCCATCATGGTATTCTTCGAGATGATGCTTTCCACACTTAGGGCATGCTGAATAAAAAGATGGCATCTGCCATTTTGTCATTATTCCCTTGCCTTTCCCAGGGCTGGAAAAAGACCTCTTCTTCTTAGCACTACCACTTGTAGCAACCAGCATGGCCCTCTTTTGTTCATTAAAGTTCTAGATCGCCAGACCTATCTACTCAGCCTCTATTATCGTGACCACATTTACCAACTCTTAGTAATTCTCTATTCTAAGGCAAACTACTTGACTACAGATCCTAGGCTAAAGTCATGCTTGAAACTTTTGCACCTGCATTCTTTGAGTAGAAATCAAGTGTAGTGTAGACCTTCCTAACGCCATAAACTTAGCGGCATATTGCTCTATGGTCAAATTGCCTTGAGTTAAAGATGAGAACTCCTGCGCTGCGATGCCCCCAGATTTTCGCTTGGGATCGACGTACATATGAAGCATCAGGACATGCAACATAAGGTTACCTGCCACCGTTCATAACATATAAGATGCAATGTTCCTAACATGAATTTGGCATTATGCAATATTCGTAGAGGATAATTTTGTTCTTGAGCAATACTATGCACAAAACTGATAATATTCCAAATAATTAAAACATCCATGCATACTTGACAAAATAAACATACGTGATTACGGTACGGGTTTAAGAAGATTGTAATCTCAAAACATAAGACACCGAACTCTATAATTACATTACCAAAATATGCTAATGGGGTTAGTTAGTAACTCGCGTAACATAACTAACGATGCCAGAATACTATTTAAAAACCTAACTATGGAGGCCATAAGCTTTGCATCGCATCTGTGGTGTCTAGTCAACCTCCTCCAATCTACTAATGTTTGCTCCCTATTTTGATCCTGACACATTGCCAATCATTCGAGGGGAATGATAGTTGAGACTTGCACAGTAAAATTTGAATACAAATCTCTGCAAGTTAACATAAAACTTCCACACAAGTTAATGATGTATGCATGGCAGTAAAAGCATGAATGCATAATCAAATTCAATAATAAGCATAATATAACTTGACATAACATGGCATGAATTGACATAACTTGAACTGAAACGTGAATTGCATTTGAAGCTTGACATGACATGAACTAAACTGAGACAATTGACTTGACGTGACATGAACTTGAACTAACTTGGACATTAACGTGAACTTGAAACATGATGTGAATGTGAAATACATGAATTTGGAATCTTGTTTGATAAACTGAACTTGGGCATAAACTTAAACATGAACGTAAACTTGAAACATGACTGAATGTGAACTTGAACTTAGCATGAACGTGAACTAAATTTTGACAATCAAAATGATTTTGCACATGATTTTTTCAAGAATAGTGAATAATCAGAATGATTTAACCCAACATATTCTAGCAGAGATACTCAGATAATCAGAATGATTACACCATGAGTATTTTAAATGAGATATCCTAACAATCAAAATTATTACTTTAGAAGTACCTAGTAATACTCTAACAATCAGAATGATTACATCATGAGTATTTTATATGAGATACCTAACAATATTAAGAATTATTACGCCAGAAGTATTTGAGTAGAGGTATTTTAACAATCAAAATGATTACGCCAGAAGTACATCGCGTGAATTACAATTGGAAATGTTCGGATAATCATAGTGATTACATCGTGAGTATCCTAGACATGACTGACTTGACATGACTTGAAAAGTTGTTCTCGAGATGCACAAACTGTACTTGAGATGAGACTTGATATAAAACAAAAGGACAAAAGTACTAACGTAGCATAATATGACATGAATGTAAGTCGAAAGACATGATGTACTTTGAGACATAAGATATTAGTAGCATGACATGACATATAATGGACAATATTTCATAACAAAATATAACATGTAACAAACAATATTTCGTAACATGACATAACATGTAACAATGAATATTACATGACATGGCATACATGTAATAGATAGAATAACATAACATGACATACTTACAACAGATAGCAATATGTGATAGAATAGATTGTGTAACAGATGAGTATTCCGTGACAGAATAAATCATTCATGACAAATAAACTTGTAATGACATAGCATGAGATGACATTTATGATAACATACATAGATAAACTATAGTTCTCTTACTCATCACACATACACAATAAACTGATGGTAATTTAAAAGCAAATTTATAGCGATTGTTGTGTTCGTGAATAAAGCGCAAAATACGAGAAACTGTAAGTAAGGATTCTAACAGTTAGAAATTAAATAACTAACAATTATAAATAAGGAAAAATCTAACTTAGAGTAAAATTACTATTTTACTCTCTATATATGAGAAAATGACCATTTTACCCCTAACTTAAGAATTTCACATCCTAACTCAAAAAATTATTAAAATTTACATTTCTTATGTAAATTTTGTTTTGAAAATCAACTTAGAAAATTTTAAAACAATTTCAAACTATGGAAAACTCACTATGGCCAAAACATCCATATGCCATTTCTTTTTATTTTTGCTGCAATTATTCTAATTTCCAAACTCGTGATTAAATCACAATTTTGCTACAAAGATATTTCTATCATAAGTTTAAAAACATACTTAAAACATCTATTAAAAATATGCTAATCATCAACATAAAACTTTTTATAAAAAGACCGAAACTTTTTAACAAAAACGCAACCGTTGAATTCATAAGTTTTGACTTTAATCAAATCATTCTCCAAAAATTATAAAAATTCAAATCTTACTTCTAACATATTCAAAATATCATTCTATCAACAATAATGCTTTGAATCATCTAACAAAAGTCACCAAAAAAATCACAAGACAACACTTGGAGTATTCGACTCCACACTTAGTCCCAACATAGAAACTTTTTCTTAACTAGATTTGATCAATCTCTCGATCCATGGCGTAAAAAGATGAGATCTTCCAACCAAAATATCACATGACTTAAAAATGTTTCCTAATGAATATCCAATGAGCAAACGTAAAATCACATGGCCAAAAATCAACAAAAACATGGATTTAACAAAAAATATCAAATCTTTGGCCTAACTGAATATCCTCTTGCACAAAAAATCATATCTTTGAAAAAATATTCAAAATAACATCCTAACATGCATATAAGAGGCTTAGGATCACCAAATAAAAATATTAAAGCCATTGGAGTAAGATTAAACCACTAAATATTCAAATTTTCTCAAAACAAACACTGTTTTTCCTCTTCCAGTTTCTGAGTTTTTAGATCTAAGAAAATATTTCATCAAAAACTTTAGTCATGTAACAAAACCTCAATGAACATTCATGAGCACATTCTTACAACACTCCATAAACATTTCAGACCAAGATATGTCCATTAGCTTGGTCAATAACTCCACAATATATCACACTTGCTAGTTTAACGACCAGAATGACATTTCTATGGTTAAATTAACTTTTGAAGAAATAATGACTATGAAATGAAACAAATAAGATATCCATGAAAACTACATGCAAAGACAAACAATGTTCATGTGTGACGCCCTTAAATTCCGCTTGGGATCGAACGGACATCTGAAGCGTTGGGACATGCAACACAAGGTTACCTGCCCCCGTTCATGACATATAAGATGCAGTGTTCCTAACATGCATCTAGCATTATGCAATATTCGCAGCGGATAATTTTTTTTTCTTGAGCAATACTATGCACCAAACTTATATATCCCAAATAGTTAAATCGTAATCCAAGCATACTTAACAAAATAAACATCCACGATTTCAATACGAGTCTTAGAAGACTATAACCTCAAAAACATGGGAGACCAGACTCCATATTTACATTACCAAAATACACTATTGAGGAAGTTTGTTGACTAACTCGTGTAACTCGACTAACGAGGCCAGAATACTATCCAAAAACTAACTATGGAAGCTGTAAGCTCCGCGTCGTGTCTGCGGCATCTAATCAACCTCCTTCAGTCTATTTAAATCCATTCCCTGCTCTGATCCTGACATATCGCCTACCATTCGGGGGGAATGGTAGTTGGGACTACCACGGTGAGATTTGATTACAAATCTCAGTAAGTTAACAAGAAACTCCCACACAGGTTAAAGATGCATGCATGGTAGTAAAAGCATGAATGTATAATTAAAGTCGTAAGTAAGCATAGCATAACTTGACATATAGCATGACATAACCTGAACTTAAATGTGAACTGAACTTGACTTAACATGACATGAACTTGAGCTTAAAACATAACATGGACTAGCAACATAATATGAACTTGAAACTTGAAATATAACATGGACTTGAAATATAGCATGAACGTGAACATGCATAACATAAATATGAACTTGAACTTAACATAAACCTGAGCATAACATGACATAAACGTGAACTTGAGACATAATGTAAACGTGAACATAACATAACGTGAACGTGAACTTGAAAATAACATGATAGAAATGTGAACTTGAAACATAACATGAACATGAACATAACATAACATGAACGTGAGCTTGAACATATCATAAACATGAACATAACATGATATGAACATGAACTTGAAACTTAACGTGGATATGAACATAACTTGTACGTGAGCATAACATAACATAACATGAACTTGATCTGAAACTTGTCTTAACGTGGACTTGATCTGAAACTTATTCTTACCTCATGGGTTCACCATGATTGCTTATTCTTAACTTCTTAACATGAACTTGGAATCTTATTCACTTGACTTGATTAATAACGTGACCATATGGGTGCTACATGGGTCCCCTAGAGCCGTATGTCCCTGTCGATTACCGTATCACAACACAAATATCTGCACTAGCTGTGAATGCGTTAATACATACTCCACAGTTGTTGTAGCCCCACGTATTCTACGTGTCATAATTGCTGTGTCTCGCGTAGTGTATGCTCCATAGTTGTTGTGGCCCCATACTTCATGCTCCGCAGTTGTTGTGGCCCCATGAATATACGTAAAATAAAATATGGTACCATCGGCGTTAGTGCTTGGCGCGCTCTGGTGACCAGCTAATTAGGCCCCATTCGCAACCTGTTGACTGTACTTCGTCAACCCAGGGAATTTCACACCTATTTAGACACTCTAGCGTGAACAAAGGAGTTCCACTAGGATATTACCACATCTTAGCACTTAGGGTCGTGATTGACATGAATAACTTAACTTAAACGTGATCTTAAACTTGACTTAACATAAACTTGATCTGACTTCTTTACTTAACATGAAATACTTGCAATGGTGAATATTACGTGATATGACATAAATGTAACATATGGCATACTTAACATGGCATACTTATATCATATAACAATACATGATAGAATAGATTGTGTAACAGATAAATATTTGTGACAGAATAAATCATGTATAACAAATAAACATATAATGACGTGGCATGACGTGGCATATATGATAAAATACATAAATTGTAGTTCCCTTACCCATCATACATACACAATAAACTGATAGTAAGTTAGAAGCTAACTTACCTCGATCGTCGCGTTCTACGAGAATAAAGCGCGAAACACGAGGAACTGTAAGAGGTCATTCTAAAAGTTAGAAATTTAATTACTAACAATTAGAAACATGAAAACAAGCGAAATTAGGGTAAAATTACCATTTTACCCTCTACATGTGGAAAAATGACAATTTTACCCATAACTTAAGGATTTCACATCCTAACTCCAAAAATTTCCAAAATTTACATTCCTCATGTAAATTTTGTCCTAAACTCAAATATTAACTCAGAAAGATTTAAAACAAATCACAACTATGAAAAACACACTATGGCCAAAACATACATAGGCTATTTCTCTTGATTTTTGTTGCAATTCATTCCAACTTCAAAACTCATGCTTAAACCAAAATTTTGCAACAAACATCTTCCAATCCTAATTTTAAAACCATACTTAAAACATCCATTTAGAAAAATCTTATAATCAACACCAAACTTTTTGTGAAAAGATCCAAACACTTAATTACAAGTTTTGACCCTAAATCAAAACATCTCCAAGAATTCCAAAAAAATCAAATCTTACTTCCAACATATTCATAAGATCATCCTAAGATCAACCATGCTTTAAATCATCAAACTAAAGTCACCAAAATCACAAAATAACACTTGGAGTTTTTGGTTTTACACTTGGTCCAAAAACAGAAACTTTTTCCTCAACTAGTTTTGATAAATCTCTTGATCAATGGCTTAAGAAGGTGAGATCTTCGAAATAAAGCATCACATGGTTTAAGAATGTGTCTTAAATAATATCCAACCATCAAAATTAAAATCACATGGCTAAAAATCAATAAAACATAGATCTAATCCAAACACATCAAATCTTAGGCCTAACCGGAATCCTCTTGCATAGAAAAATCATATCTTTGAAACTAATACTAAATATCTTCAAAATAATATCCTAACATGAAAATAAGAGACTTATGATCATCATATAAAAATATCAAAGCCTTTAGAGTAAGATCAAACCTTAAAATATTCAAACTTTCTCCAAATAAAAACTGTTTTGCCACTTCCAGTTTTCAAGTTTCTAGATCTAAGCAAATCTATCATCAAAAGATTTATTCATGCAAAAAAACCTCAATGAACACTCTTAAACACATGCTAAAAACACTCCATAAAATTTTCGGACCAAGATATGTCCAGTAGCTTGGTCAAAAACTCCAAAACATAACATACTCTCCAGATTCACGCCCAGAATGACCTTTCCATGGTCAAAAATATGTTTGACCAACCAAATTACAATTTAATGATAAGAATAATATATCTACGGAAACTAGACTCAAAGAGAAACAACTTTTATGAAGGAGTCATCTTGTGAAAATACATACAAAGGGTCTAAAAGCTCCACACAAAAAGACCCAGAAATCTGCCCGAGAGAGCTCTTTTGGGTTTCTCTCTAAAAACAGGGTGAAGAAGTGATGAAAGGGAAGTAAGTGTGACTTGCATGACTCAAGACTTCTGTAGGGGGAAGATATGGACCTGAATGACCATTGATTGAAGGTAGATATGTGACATAAAGTGGAGAATAGAGAGGGGAAGGGACAGCCTGCAGAAGCTGTGAGTTATGGAGGTTGATGGGGTGGGTTTCTCCATCTCATCAAGGCACTATTGGGTGCAGCCAAGGGCAGTGAACGGTCTGCCATGTGGGGGAGGAAACTTCTCCAAGAAGCCTTGCCAATGTGGCCAAATTCGTGGGCCTTGGTGGGCCTCAACCAAGTGGGGTTCAATTTGGGGTTTTAAGAGGGTTTGGTTAGGGTTTGAGATGCTATCAAGCCCAAATCCAATTTTTCTTGGCCCAATCAAATTTCCAAGGTTTAAAAGGTTGGATAATAATGTCTTAAGAAGAATTTGAGAAATTAATAGCATGTGGAAGTGATTTAATCAAGTGATTAAACACAATGCTAGAAATTGGATCGAAAAGGGTTTGAAGTCCAATTTAGGGTTTGGGGAAACCGTTTAGGGTTTCAGTTTCAACCAAGTTTTTGGGATTTCAATTGGATTCCAACCATTTAAGGTTTCACTAGGGTTGAAACCCTCTTTGATCTAGATCAATTTGGTTGAGCAGATGAGAAGGTTTTGCTTAGGTGACATGATTTTACACCTTGATTTCTTTCATAAATCCATCTAATGGCTCCTCTTTATACCAAGTGTCTAATACTATTCATTATGTATGGCTAAGATCTTTCCAAGTGTCCAAATAAAACTTCTCTAACCTAATTTGGACATTCCACACTGTGATTTTGAAAACACTGCACTTAGTACGCTTATCGAGGTTACTATTCACTCCAAAAAAAGGCACAAGAAACTTAGTACTGAAAAATCCTAAATATTCATATTAACCTATAGTAAAAACCGTTTAGCAAAACTCAACCCCGAAGTGCCCCTATAAATAAATTCACAGTTTCGAACAGCTGTTTCATCCGAAATTATGAAAATAGGTTTTTGCGCTATAAAATCCTAAATATTCTATTGAGCCTAGTTTTATTTGGACACTTGGAAAGATCTTAGCCATACATAATGAATAGTATTAGAAAACACTGCACTTAGTACGCTTATCGAGGTTACTATTCACTCCAAAAAAAGGCACAAGAAACTTAGTACTGAAAAATCCTAAATATTCATATTAACCTATAGTAAAAACCGTTTAGCAAAACTCAACCCCGAAGTGCCCCTATAAATAAATTCACAGTTTCGAACAGCTGTTTCATCCGAAATTATGAAAATAGGTTTTTGCGCTATAAAATCCTAAATATTCTATTGAGCCTAGTTTTATTTGGACACTTGGAAAGATCTTAGCCATACATAATGAATAGTATTAGAAAACACTGCACTTAGTACGCTTATCGAGGTTACTATTCACTCCAAAAAAAGGCACAAGAAACTTAGTACTGAAAAATCCTAAATATTCATATTAACCTATAGTAAAAACCGTTTAGCAAAACTCAACCCCGAAGTGCCCCTATAAATAAATTCACAGTTTCGAACAGCTGTTTCATCCGAAATTATGAAAATAGGTTTTTGCGCTATAAAATCCTAAATATTCTATTGAGCCTAGTTGTGTAGACTATAACGTATTCAGACACTTTTAACTATCTTAAACAATTAAAATCGCATTTCTGACACTATAGCAAGTGATAACACTGACTATGTTGACAGGCTAAAACCTTTACGATTAGCCGATTCGTGAAAACTTACGGAGTTTTCACGAAATTCCTCAAGTCTATAGAAATTCTACCATTGAATTTCTAGCGGGCTGTTACATCATGCACAAGTCATCTCGAGAAAATACTTACAAGGGGTCGAAAATCACCGTGCAAAAAAACTCAGAAATATGCTAGAGAGAACTCTTAAGGACTTCTCTCTAGGAATGGGGTGGAGAAGTGATGAAATGAAGTAAAGTGTGTCTTTCACAACTCCAGAGTTATAGAGGGGGATGTATGGGCTTGAATGACCCTTTTGATGGAAGGTGCCTATGTTACAAAAAGTGAAGAATAGTGAGGGGTAAGGAATGTTGCTTCTGCCGTTAGGCATGAAGGGTGATGAGTTGGACTTCCCTCTCATATCAAGGAACTATTTGGGTGTTGCCAAGGGCACATAGGATGGCCTGCCATGTGGGGGAGAAAAATTCCTCAAAAAGCTTTGCCAAGGTGGCCAAATTTGTAGGCCTTAACCAAATGGGCTTCAATTTGGGGTTTAATGGGGGTTTCGTTAGAGTTCAGGATGCTATCAAGTCCAAATCAAAATTTTTTTGGCCCAATCAAATTTGCAAGGTTTAAAATGTTAGATAATGATGTTATAACAAGAATTGTATTAATTAATAGCATTTGGAAGTAATTTAATCAAGTGATTAAACACAATGCTAAAAATCAAATTAAAATGGGTTTGGAGGCCAACTTTAGGGTTTTGGTTTCAACCAAGTTTTTGGGGTTTCAATTAGATTCCAATCATTTATGGTTTCACTAGGGTTGAAACCCTATTTGGTCTGGCACGATTTGATTGATTAGATGAAAAAATATGGTTTTGCTTAGGTTGCATAAACTCACATGTTCTTCACAAATCCCTCTAATGGTTTCTCATGGTGCTAAGTGTCTAATACTATCCACCAAGTATGGCTAAGATCTTGCCAAATGTCCAAATAAAACTCCCTTAACCTAATTTGGACATTCCACACAATGATTTTGAAAACACTGTACCACAAGTTCTACTATTGAGGTTACTATTCACTCCGGGAAAGTGAAAAATAAACTTTATATTGAATGATCCTAAATTTTCATATAAACATGCTATGCAATTTGTTTATTCAAAATTCCACCCTGAAGTGTCTCAAAAAAAGCAAAACACGTGTATCCCACTTAGCGCAAAACGCCTACAGCACTGACGTGGTATACATGTAGGAAGCTTCTATTTAAGGAACAAGCATATTGTCCGAAAATTGAAAATGGTATTATTGTACCATAAAATTTTAAATAATCAACTGAGTGTAATAGTGTAGACCATAGAGCATTGTGACACTTTTAACTACCACAAATAAATAAAATTGTGCTTTTGACATCATAGTGAATGATAACACTATCTATGCTGACAGACTAAAGCCTACATGGTTTGTCGATTCATGAAAACTTACGAGATTTTCATGAGATTCATAAAGCCTATCGAAATTCCATCATTGAATTTCTAACAGACTATTACAACGCCTTCTACTGTTTGAAGAATCTGGGAAGAGTCTGTTGTTGAACTCTTCCTTAAATCTCTCCTATGTTAGTGCAGCCAGACTTCCTAGTTCCCTAACTAGAAGCAGCTTATGTGTATCCCACCATATTCTAGCTTTCCCTTAGAATAGGTATCTAGCATATAGAATCTTCCGGTCCTCAGTACATCCACAAATCTCGTATCTATTTCTCGGCTTTCAGTGACCCCTCATTACCAGAAAATTTTGGGTAAAGGCGAATGAAGAGCTTCTCATATGGACAACCCCTAACTTTGGGTCTGGATACGTGCACTTGCTACTGTTGTTGATGTCTAAGCACGTCAGTAAGCAAAAGTACAACTTCAGCTAATCCTCCATCCATTGGAGAATCTGATTCTCCTTATTGATATCTTTCTCAGGATTCCTAAGTATCCTATCGAGAGTCATGTGTCACTACTTGAAACATACGAGTACATGTATTACAACCACGTACCACCTCTCCTACTTCAAGAAATTCAATCCTAATGAAGACTCAAATTTTCAGCCTAATATTTGGCGCATTTCTAAGGACATGTGGATTTATAACCCAGAGACATATTGCTCTGATACCACCCTGCGACGCCTCCAAATTTCACTAGGGATCGGATGGACATTTGAAGCATTGAGACATGTAACACAAGGTTACCTGTCCCCGTTCATGACATATAAGATGCAATGTTCCTAACATGAATTGAGCAATATGCAATATTCGTAGTAGATAACTTTTTCTGTAGCAATACTACGCACCAAATTGAAAATATCTCAAATACTTAAAACATACTTCATAAATAAATACTGGTTTTCTGCATATCTGGCATGCCTCTCATGTTTATCGTTAATCATACGTATCTTATCTCTTTGTAAGTTGGTTGATTAACTTACTAAGAGTTCAAGGAATCTTACTATAGTAATTCCACTACCATTCCCCCTCGAATGGTAGAAGTTGTATTAGGATTGGCCTACAACGAACAAGATGGTAATGAACTCCAACACTTGGCTTCAGATGGTTGAGAATGAGCCTGACCCTGACTAGAAGTTGGATTTGATATTGATGTTTATAGTGATGGCTCTGTACACCAAAGAGTGGACGAGAGAAATTCTTTGACTTGCTTTATTTACGAAACCATGATGCAGTGTCTATAATAAGGAGATTCTATCTCCCACTTTATGTCTAAACTTATGCCTTCCTATTTGGACTTCTTTAAGTGAGGCAATAACTATCTATGGTTAATTTGATCTATTGGGATGTTTAGTTCATTATGGCAAGAAATTCTAATAAGTCACCTTTCTTTTGAAGGGGTTATTGCATACTGCCAGTTGCAGACTAAGATGCATTGCATATTAACTATCATGAATGAGGGTATGTAACCATGTGTTGCATGTCTCGACGCTCCTAGTCTCTATTAAATCCCAAGCGGATGATGGGGGCATCACAGCAACCAATCATCCATTTTTGTACCAAACCAAAAGAGGGTTTGAAACCTAGTGAAACTCCAAAATGTTATGAATGGACTGCGTGAAATGAAAATAGCAGTCCAGGTAACTATTATGTTCATACGCTTCTAGAAATTTCTAAATGATATGAAAATGATAATGAAAAGCTTTAATGAGAAATTTTCTCTTTATGCAATGAAGGAAAATTAAATGATGTTTATGAAATTATGCTAAGTACTAATGTTTTAAGATATACGTATATAAAGGCTTTCTTCGGCAGCCCCCTTTTATGTATCTCAAGAATAGTTGCACACATTTGAAATAGATGTTATATTTAGTACTATTGTTTTATGTTCTATGAAATGATATGATGATTTTTTTTTTTTTTAGTGGAAGGTCACATGTCCCACTGTGACTCCCTCGCACTACAAAAAAAAGCAAATTTGGCAACGTTTACATCAGCGGTGTTTGTTTATGCGCTGGTAGTTAGATAAATTTACCGGCGCTTAATGTTTCTGCCGGTAAATTATTGAGATTCCCGGCGTTTAAATTTTTACGCCAGTAATAATATATAGGTTTGGCGGCATTTATAATAACACCGCCAAGATAGCAATTATGCGTCGGGAAATTAGTAGTTTCCCGGCATTTATATTGTTACGCCGGTAGTAATATATGTTTGTGGTGGCGTTTAAACAAATGCCAATACATTATTAATTATACGCCGTTATATTAACCGTGTTTGCCGGCGTTTTTAATCTACCACTGGTAATAATATATAGCATCAGCAGCGTTTCACAAAATGCCGACAATTGATAGAGTTTATGCCGATAAAGTATTCAGTTTTTCGGCATTTATATTGTTTGAACAAATGCCAGCTATTGATTAATTTTACGCTGGTAAATAAGTAGTTTTCCGGCGTTTATATTGTTACGCAGGTAATAACTATATGGCATTGGCGGCGTTTACCAAATGCTGAAAATTGATCAATGAAACGCCGATAATTGATAAATATGCCAAAGTATTTATTATGACGCCGGTAATATATAGCGTCAGGGATGAAGGCTATTATAAATTTATTGATAGTAAAATAAATAATAAAAATAATAAAAAAACTTATTTAAATGATACGAAAATACCCACAAAATTTTAGTTGAATTTCTAGGATGCCCTACCTGTAAATGCCATATATTGCATTCCAGTTTTGGAGGGAGGGAGGTTAAATAGAACTAAATAAGAGAGTTTGTGTGTCGAGATCTTAATGTGACGCCGTTTAATTTCTTTCCTTTAATATTTAATAAGTAATGTACAATACAGTAAAGTAAGTATTGTGCATTTCTTTTAAAAATCGTGCAAGTGTCGTACAATATTCCTTTTGAAAAAAAATAGTCTATTATTTAAAACTTTAATCTTTTAATATGGATCTTATATTTATTCTTTTTAAAAAAAGAATATGGCGTTTGTGAACTTTATGACAAAATATGTTAAACATCATACTAATATTCGCAACTTCCAAATAGAGTAGTAAAACTAATGCATAATCCAGCACTTATCCTTTTATAATCCGTCCCAATTCCAACTTAGCAAAACAAAGCAAACGTCGATATATGGCATAACTATAAATTTAGTCTTAATTAAGGAAAGTTGCAAATACCATTAAATAGAGCAAACGTCGATATATGACAAATACCATAAATATTGTCACAACCCCACCCTATCAAGAGCGAGCCTGTGATCCCGTACCTGTTCTTTTTCCTATTATATCAATAAATTTATTTCTAAATGAATGCCCATATTGTTATTAGTGTTATTATTATTATTATTATTATATTTTTATTTTATTTATTTATTTATTTTTTTGAAAGAAACATCTAATAGACATACCTTTATATTTCTTACAAAGGACTCGCAGAGTCCGTCATCCATTTATTTAACATAACAACCTTAAATAAAAAGGAACTCAGTTCCTACTAACTTTAAACATGATAAGTTTCCATAACCTCACCATAAAACACACATTATAAAGAACCAAACTATGCAGGGACTACTAAACATCAGCCTCTCCCTCCTCAGCACTACCCAACTCCTCAGCAGATTCCTCTGTACCTGGACATTTTAAAACATAAACACAAAATGAGTCTAATACTCAGTAAGCAGTACATCATGCTGTTAACTTAAAAAAAAAGTTCTTTCTGTTGAAAACATGCATCCATAAACCAATACTAACTCTGACAATACTTCCACGCATATACTTTCTTTATAACATCATGCATACACTTACTTCTTACTATCATGCATATACTCACTTCATACTTTTATGCCAAATCTTTATTTCTTATTTTCATACATACTTATATATATCATATCTTCATGCATACACTAAATTTAATCTTTCATTTTCTTTTGGCCAACACATTATTACGCCCCGTGTGTTTGGGGTTAGCGGTCCTATTGGACCTGGATTCCACCTGTGGCCACAGGTTAGGAACCCCTTTCTGTCAGGGAGCAGCACTGGGTGCACTACCAATACTACTTACCCGGCATTGCAATCTGCCCATTTCTTTGGTACCCTTTCCTTCATATGGCCATTACATATTTTCATATATTAACCTTCATTCCATTCTTTTCTTTCTTTGAAATCAATCATTTTCATTATCTTTCTTAGTTCAATGCATATGCATTTATTTTGGAAATTAGCATTTATGTCATGCTTACATATAAATAGAACCTTAATTATTTCAAGGAGCATGTATGAAAATTCCATGACTTAGAATCTACGTGCATGCATTACTATATACACATACAAACAATTATAATTAATAGGGTGTTTAACAGGGGCTACCAAGAAAGGCTTGTACATAATATAAATTCCTTTATTCTTTAATTAGAGGAACGTTTGGAAAGAGATAGAGAAATATTCTTCCACAAGAGGACTTGGCGTGGGCGCATGGTCATAACTACTTACCTTGACCCGTTGAAATCTCTTCAACTTCAGTGAATCCTAATCCAATAAATAACAAGTGTGTTAATACTCATCCAACATCCTTTAAGCATCCACTTAACGATAAACTACAATATTATAAACCTAACGTCGTTTTATATCCTTAACGTTACTTCAAATGATTACCCTCCCAACAAAACCTTACAAAAGTAATATAAGAAGATAACTAACCTAGTTAACACATATTATTTAGTAAGGCATAACATAGGAAAATAATTAAGATAATCCATTAAGTAATTCAAACCCTTAACCTCAAAGTTTATAATTAAATCATTTAACAACCCCTTTTTAAAAAAACTTATAAAATTACATATAGCCAAAATAATCTTAATACATCTAGCCTCTTATAGAAGAAAACATAACATTAAAACAACCCCATCTATGCATTTTAAATCACTTAAAACAGAACATATACATATATATACACAAAAACAGAATATTAAAACAACTTTCATGTGTTTAATCACTCAAAACAGAACATATACATATATATACACAAAAACAGAATATTAAAACAACTTTCATGTGTTTAATCACTTAAAACAGAACATATACATATATATACACAAAAACAGAATATTAAAACAACTTTCATGTGTTTAATCACTTAAAACAGAACATATATATACACAAAAACAGAATATTAAAACAACTTTCATGTGTTTAATCAATTAAAACAGAACATATACATATATATACACAAAAACAGAATATTAAAACAACTTTCATGTGTTTAATCACTTAAAACAGAACATATATATATATATATAGGATGGTTTATGTATTTCAAAACCCATATATCATCTATACTAAGAAATAAGTTAGAAATCTCTTACCCCTATTTTCTTCACTTTTTGATGGATGAAACAACTTGAAATTCCAACTAAAAACAACTTCAAAGTGGTAAGAAAGAGTATAGAACACGGATTGGGGAAAGAAGTTTTCTTTCTTCCTTTGTTGGAAGCTCTCACGGTTCAAGAAATGGATAAGTACCTTGGTTTTTCTCTTGAGTTGTAAAAGAAATAAAGAGAGTATGAGAAGAATGAGAGTTGTCGCTAGATTGAAGAAGAGAAAAGGATTTCAAGACCATTTGCCTTAAACCAACGGAAGCTTTTGGATTAAACCTAATTAGTTATGTAGATATGGACTTGTAGATATGAACTTGTAGATATGGACTTGTAGATATGAACTTGTATTGATTGCTTCATTCTTTAAACCAACGGAAGCTATTAAGATAAGTAGTCAAAGCTTATCCTTGGTTGGATGTCCAAGATTAAACCTTATTAGATAATCCTCCCACCTACTCATCCAATGGCTTAGAATTAAAGGGCCAAATCTATAATTAATCCAAAGTGAAGGACTTAAAAGAAAAGTATTAAAGGTATAAAATATACTTTTAACTCATTTTAATAAATCACCTAAAATAAAACACACCCAACTTAATATAAATAATTGGAATACAAAAATAATAAAATCTTTTCATGAAAATATTCAACTTAAGGGTTAAAATAAAATGACGTAACGACTCACGTAGTAAAACTCGGATATTACAAATATAGTCTCAATTATAGTCTAACTTGTAATCCTGACCCTCAATCATTGTCCTCATCGTTCTCTTCCTCTTCTTCATCTTCCTCTTGATCGTCTTCCTTTTCAGCATTTTCCTCTTCTTCATCTTTCTCTTCCTCCTCATTCTCATTTTGATTTTGTCCTGAAGCCTGAATATAAATTCAAATGAGGGTCCAAAAATTCCAAAATAAGATTGACTGATATCAACTAAACATATGTGGGGTGCTCACCTGTGTATGCACGAATGTGTTTACTAAGTTCCGCAATTCAGTTAATTCGTTCCGCATTTTATCAAACTCTTCCTTTGATATACCATCTTCTTGGTTTGAAGTTGGTAGTGAATGTTGACAAGTTTGCCTTGTAAGGGTTGGCTCAAACCCCAAATCGCGCACACGTCCAGGCCGTTCTAGGCCCATAACTTTCGAATAAACATCATCTGATTTCCAAGTCATGGTTCCTCCAAACCCCATTTCTATAGAATTTGTGTCCTGTGTTAAAAGTTCCTCCATCTCAACCTGTAATAAAAAATAAAAAATACACATTATTCTCCATCTTATAAATCCATTAAAATTAAAAAGTAATAAATTTGAAAATAAACATACCACTTTCTTTCTTGTTTCGTCATTGTAGTGTGTGCTATCCTTTTTCTTATGGGTCTTGACAAACAACTGGGCTCGACTTGGCAATGCCCCAATTGATTTTTTTTGCTTCCAATATTTTAGATTAAAGACATATATCGAAAACAAAGAACTAACAAATATTCAACAATAAATAAATATTAATTAAATAAATACCACATCATGGGCATATCTTGCTAAACTTTTCGATCCTCTGCTGTGAACAATCACCTACTTCTTACGACACTCCTTGTTTTTATTACGTTTTGACTACAACATCACAAAGATGATGAGAATTATGAAAATAACTAATTGGTTGACTTTATAAATCTATAACAAAAATGTGCATGTTGTTACCATATATTCTGGATTGAACCAAAGATTGGCTAACTCTGCCAGTTGCTCTAAGTCCACCATATCGGGACTTGCCCTTGCCACAACTTGTGCTGCAGAGGTGTCTTTTTCATTAAGTAACTTTTTCTTCAACTCATGCTTGTAGCCTTTCTATTTCTTCCCCATGTCCTTTAGTATCCATTTTTTGAATACATCTAATTTGTCATCAGGAACTCTAAACTTGCCCTACAGTCAAAATAAATTTACACAAGTGTGTGAGTAGCTTTCTAAAAACAAATTTCAAAATATACCTATTAATTATTAATAATGTTTTAATATGATTTTATAAAATATCATACATTTATAAGACCCCACGCTTCCTCCTTCACGGTTTTAGGTACTGACCACCAATCTTTGTAAATTATTGAAACCAGCTTGTTACTTCTCGCTATTAGACCACCAAACCTTACCACCTTTGAGTCTTGCTTTTTTATAGGTTGACCAAGAAGATTGAGCTCCATTTCAATTCGCTCCCCTTCTGGAAGATGCCAAATGTCAGGAATCAAGTGCGATGGTCTCTTTATACGATCACCATTACTATCTGCAAAAATGGATTTAGTTACATTGTTAGTAGTTTGTAAATCTTCATTCATAGTTAAATAAATAATAAGTAAGAACAAAAACATACCTACGATGACGACAAAGTGATCTCCAATGTCGGAACACGAGTCGACATTTTCTACTTTTGAACTAGGTGCTATTGGTACAGATGTGCATGGATCGGTCTCTCTGCTCATCTCCGTATGTGTGGATAGTTGTCCTCCCATTTGGCTAGATGAAGAAAGTTGGGTCTCTTGCTGTGAAGATAATGATGGTTGTGAAGGACAATCTATAGAAGGTGATGTGACTCCACCATCCTATTAATGGAAAGAGGTGGCCCATCGACAGAGGGTAATGAATGGGCCGCCCTATCAGATTGTGTCTCACTATGGATAGCTTGTAGTCTTGTAGATTGTCTTCGCAAGTGTGGTATGGTAGTCTTTGCCTTCTTTTTTGGACTCATTGTACCTATAAAAAAAATAAAAAAAAATAAAAAAATTGCATATATGCAAATCAATAGAAATAATAATATTTTGAGCATGATATGAGATAGATTTATGTGATAAGAGATATTATATTTTTTTAAAAAAAATTAAAGAGAGGGTAGTCACATGTCCATTAATGACCCCCTTCAGAATTTATTAATAAACCCTCACTTGTGGCGGAGGATTACCATAGTATCAATCAAAGTACTTGGGAAGATAAAACAAACGAATCATCAGTTATCCGACTACCAGTGTGTACTAGATGAGAAAAACTTACAATAGTAAAGCCAAATTCGTCCTCCTTGAAACCTCTACCCCGAGCAACGTCTGCCCAATCACATTTGAATAACACATATCAGGACCCATCATAATACATAACCTCAATTATATGTGTTAATTGGCCATACCAAGCAAGGCCATCTTGATCAATATACACACTAACACCACAATTCTAAGTTTTCTTCCCATTTTCGTGATTCCTAGTGCGATATTTTGTGCCATTGATGACAATTCGTTTAATTTTTTTGGCAACTCGCATGGGACCTTTATAATGCATTACGACTTTATGGCCCAATTTGCTTCTTCCATTGTCATCCATTTTCATTACCTGAAAGGTTGGATTATTAACATTGATTAAAATGACAAAAACTAGCTACAGAGGCATAATAAATTAATATTGTGATACAATATTGAATGGGGTGTAATCCATACATAGTCTTGGAACCAATTACAAAATTGGTCTTCGTGCCTCTTCTATAGTTCATCATTCGATAAATGATTCCCATCAACTATATTCCTAATTATTTCCAAGTGCATCCTATTATATGTTCACGACATCACAAATGTTTGTTACAATTACAAAAATATAAATTAAATATAATTTAATTTGTACATATCAAGCATTGCAACTCACATGCGGAATGGAGTGAAATCATCAGAGTTGAAGAGAATATAGCGATGTGCTTGGGTCCACGACGTAAAATCGAGGCGAACGTCAACAACTTTCCCTTTAGAATCATCCGGGTTTCTAGATGGTCTATTGAAAACCGTTCAAGCGGATTCTAAATAACGAGAACAAAACGTCAATAATTCCTCCAGAAAATATCCTTCAGCAATGGAACCTTCTGGCGCAACTTTGTTACGCACATGAAACTTAAGTCGGTGTAGGTACCTACAACATAAATCATTAGATGACTTTTATTATTATTTTTTAAATATGTTCCTACTTTAATAGATTTATGTGTTTTTAATTCAATAACCATAGCATACCTTTCAACAGGATACATCCATCGATAATGAACGAGTCCTCCAAGCTTACATTCTGCAACTAAATGTAAAGTCAAATGAACCATAACCGTCAAAAATGATGGTAGAAATATCATTTCTAATTGGCACAATATGTAAGATATTCTAGATTCCAATCAGTCCAAATCTTCAAGCTGCAACGTTTTGGAACAAATCCCCTGAAGAATCCAGATAGCTCGATTAATGGTTCTATTACCTTCTTAGGTAATGACCCAAGTAATGCAATTGGAAGGAGATGTTGCATAAGTATATGGCAATCATGACTCTTTATGCACACTATAGTACGGTGTTGAAGCTTGAAACAATGTGAAACATTTGAAGAATAACCATCCGGTACTTTTACATTTTGTATAACCTTCAACAAGTCTTCTTTTTCTTTGTTACTCATTGTGAAAATAGCAAGAGGCAAATATGTCTTGTTTGGAATTGTTATAAACAGATGAAGTTGTGGTCTCAAACCCATCTCTTGTAAGTCAAGGCGTGCCTTTATGCCATGTTTTGATTTTGTGTCAATATTTAACAGTGTGCCGATAATATTATCCACCACATGTTTTTCAATGTGCATCACATCAAGATTATGACGCAATAAATTATCTTTCCAGTAAGGTAAACTAAAGAAAATACTACATTTCTTCCATGAGTGTTCCTTAACATTAGTTGACCCCACAACTCTTTTTTTTTTACGATCTGTTCTATCATTGCAATTTAAATCATCTAATTGTTCCAAGATTTCATCAGGTGTTGGCATAGTAGGTGAATGATCAATTTCTCGTGTACCATCAAATGTTTTTGCCATCGTTCTTCACCTATGATTACTTGGCAAGAATTTTCCATGTTTCAACCATCTAGATTGTGTGTTACCCATACAAATAGGACATGCTAAATGACCTTTCGTACTCCACCAAGACAAATCACCATACGCAGGAAAATCATTTATCGTCCACATCAAAGCTACGCGCATTGTAAAGATCTCTCTAGAGCAAATATCATAAATTGGTGCTCCAACCTCCCATAATTCCTTTAATTCTAAAATTAGAGGCTCTAAGTGTAACAGCCCGCTAAAATTATCAGTTTTGGATTATTTCCCGACAGCAATCACATCTCTCTCGTCTTTACCCTCATCTGGAATCACGCGTATAGATTATCTTTTCCGTAAATCACGTAATTTGTTCTTCACCGACAGCTGTAAAATCATGAGTCTTCCAAGACCACGCCTAGCCTTTCTCAAGCCCAAACTACCACTTTATGTGGTGGACAGCCACCGTACGCCGCCACGTACGTTCCTCCGATGCATGTTCGTGACGAACAACGAGCGACGCACGGGTTATCCCGTCGATGGTATAACCTTCTATCTCTAGTTATTTTACGTTTAAAATAGTTAGTTGGTTGGTTTGTGGATTGTGTAGTTGTATTTGTGGAATTCGTTGCGTAGTTGTGAAGCGAAGTGTGGTTGTGAAGTGTTGCGTTTGATTGTGTATTTTGTGGACTGTGCTGTGAAGTATAGGCGTGAGATGGATGCCGTAGATGTGATACGGCGGGTTGTGTGAAGAGAATACGCGTGTAGCGTATTCTGTGTAATGCAGCGACGCGCCGCGCGACGTGCACTGTAGTGATGTGTGTCGTAGAAGGAAGGGAGTACGCATGTAGTGTACTCCGTGTTGTATGGCGATGCATCGTGTGATGTGCATCGTGTTGATGAGAGTTGTAGCGAAGGAAGTACGCGTAGCGCGTACTCCGTGTCGCGTAGCGATGCACCGTGAGACGTGTATCGCAGTGATGGGTATTGTAGTGTGGATGGAAGAGAGTTCACGTGAGTGTACTCTGTATTAAGTCGTGATACATCGGATGGCGTGTCACGAAGGGTTGAATGGCGTAGCAGAGAAGTGTGGAGCGTATGGTGTAATGTTGGGAAACTGTATGACAGTGTCCCGAAGCAGTGATGATATGGATTATAGTCCGGGATGACTGGTGTCATCTTGTGGTTGACTATGGCTAAGAGTATATGGATTGAGAAATGAGTTGTTTGTTTGGTTGTTATTGATAATTTTAATGAACTTGTTTTAGTGCAAAGGCTTTCTGAAGTCAATTTATCTCTTCCGAGTATAGTGAAACCTCAAGTTGGCCGTGGTGTTGCAAGTGCTTACAATATGGCAATTGAGTTCAGAAGTGAAAATCTTAAGGACTCGAGTGTTCCTCTTCCAGCTGTTGTGCAGTTCCTCGTGTCTCGCGCTCTATTCTCATAGAACGCGACGATCGAGGTAAGTTAGCCTCTAACTTACTATCAGTTTATTGTGTATGTGTGATGGGTAAGAGAACTACAATTTATGTATGTATGTTATCGTATATGCCATGTCATGCTATGTCATTACATGTTTATCTGTTACGTATGATTTAATCTCTCATGAATAATTATCTGTTAAATAATCTTTTCTGCCATACAATGATGTATGTTATAAGTATGCCATGTTAAGTATGCCATATGATACATGTATGCCATGAAATGTTTATGATTAAATCATATTATGCCATTTACAAGTATACGCCATGTTAGAAAAGTATATGATATTAAATAATATCACATGCATTAAGAAAGATAAGACATGTTATGTTATAATAATGCGTGGGGCCACAACAACTGTGGAGTACGTATTATATTTATGTTATTTATAATGCGTGGGGCCACAACAACTGTGGAGTACGTATTATATTTTATGTTATTTATAATGCGTGGGGCCACAACAACTGTGGAGTACGTATTATATTTTATGTTACTTATAATGCGTGGGGCCACAACAACTGTGGAGTACGTATTATATTTATGTTACTTATAATGCGTGGGGCCACAACAACTGTGGAGTACGTATTATATTTATGTTATGTTATTTATAATGCGTGGGGCCACAACAACTGTGGAGTACGTATTATATTTTATGTTATTTATAATGCGTGGGGCCACAACAACTGTGGAGTACGTATTATATTTTATGTTATTTATAATGCGTGGGGCCACAACAACTGTGGAGTACGTATTATATTTTATGTTATTTATAATGCGTGGGGCCACAACAACTGTGGAGTACGTATTATATTTAATGTTATGTTACTTATAATGCGTGGGGCCACAACAACTGTGGAGTACGTATTATATTTATGTTACTTATAATGCGTGGGGCCACAACAACTGTGGAGTACGTATTATATTTTATGTTACATGAAGTATGGGGCCACAACAACTGTGGAGCATACACTACATGAGACACAGCAATTGTGACATGTAGAATACGTGGGGCCACAACAACTGTGGAGTACGTATTATATTTTATGTTATGTGAATTCATGGGGCCACAACAACTGTGGAGCATGAAGTATGGGGCCACAACAACTGTGGAGCATACACTACATGAGACACAGCAATTGTGACATGTAGAATACGTGGGGCCACAACAACTGTGGAGTACGTATTATGTTTTATGTTACTTGAATACGTGGGGCCACAACAACTGTGGAGTACGTATTAATGCACGTTATTAATCAAGACAATTAAATAAGATTCCAAGTTTATGTTAAGTCAAGTTTCAGATCAAGTTCATGTTATGTTATGCTCACGTACATGTTATGTTCATGTTCATGTTATGTTCCAAGTTCATGTTCACATCATGTTATGTTCACGTTTATGATACGTTCAAGCTCACGTTCATGTTATGTTATGTTCATGTCCATGTTATGTTTCACGTTCATGTTATGTTGATTGTTCATGTTATGTTTTAAGCTTAAGTTCATGCCATGTTAAGTCAAGTTCAGTTCACGCTTAAGTTCTGGTTAAGTCATGCTATATGTCAAGTTATACTATGTTTATGTATGACTATAATTATGCATTTATGCTTTTACTGCCATGCATGCATTTTTAACCTGTGTATAAGTTTTATGTTAACTTACTGAGATTTGTAATCAAATCTCACTGTGGTAGTCCCAACTACCATTCCCCCCGAATGGTAGATCTTGTTACAGGACCCAAAGGAGAATTGGAATCTGACCAACTGAATACGGTCGACTAGGCCACGGTGCGATGTTGATGATGGTATAGTATTTAACTTAGGTTAATACTTGTACTTTTGGAGTTGTATCTCAAGTATTCTTTTGATCACAACCATTTTAGACTAGTGTGGTGATCACGGCTTTTTAGTATGCCTTTATGTATGAATTATATTTCAAGTATTTGGGATATATTTAGTTTGGTGCATAGTATTGCTAAAGAAAAAGATTATCCGCTGCGAATATTGCATAATGCTAGATGCATGTTAGGAACATTGCATCTTATATGTCATGAACGGGGGCAGGTAACCTTGTGTTGCATGTCTCGACGCTTCAAATGTCCGTTCAATCCCAAGCGGAATTTGGGAGCGTCACACTAAGTATACATCTATATTCATTGAAGGTGATGATGGTCCCAATATAATCAGCAATAGCAAGAAACTTGATCGTTTCATGCACATCCAAGGAGGTAAATTGTAAGGTACCAACATAACCAGCCAAGTACTATAAGAAATGCTCATATTCCCAAAAGGATTAAAGCCATCTGCAGATAAACCAAGCCTAACATTGCGGGGGTCAGAGGCAAAATCATTATGTTGTGTATCAAACGTCTTCTAGGCCATGCCATCTGCTGGATGCCTTAATACCCCATCATTTGTGCAGTCCATAGCATGCCATTTCATTTGTGAAGAAGTATTCGATGACATAAAAAGCCTTTGCAACCTTGTTTTC
This sequence comes from Carya cathayensis, assembly GCA_011037825.1. Classification (NCBI taxonomy): domain Eukaryota; kingdom Viridiplantae; phylum Streptophyta; class Magnoliopsida; order Fagales; family Juglandaceae; genus Carya; species Carya cathayensis. Next base: position 166,710 of record QGSO01000840.1, read on the forward strand.
AACGAAAACCACCTTAATATTTTCGTTGAACCTCTTTTACCTTTTTAAAACCTATCATCCATAGACTCTTTTTGCTTCCACTTTGATGCTCCGCATACCACGCATGTTTCCAAATTCTCATTGTCCTTCCAAAATAACATACAACCATTGGGACATACTAAGATCTTCTTGTATCCAAGACCTAACTCATTCAAATACTTCTTTGCCTCGTACGCATTTTTAGGCAATGATGCTCCTGGTGGGAGCAACTCATTCACAAATTCAAGCAGTTATGTGAATATGCTATTACTCAATCCACCCAAACACTTCATATTCCAGAGACGTACGATAGCACTAAACTTAGTATGTTTTGTGCACGCTTCATATAATGGCTCATCAGCATCTTTCAACATATTGTAAAATTTATTAACTCTTTCACTAGAACTTTGTCGATTTTCATTTTGCACTCCAACCTCTCCAGCATCCACACCTATTTTAGGCGCACCCTCCACTATTTCAGGATCAAACATGGGGAAAATGTCATGCAACATGGTTGTCATCCCACTAGAGCCTTCATTTATTTGCTCATTATTATTTTGGGCATCAGTAGCATGGTAAGATGCGCCCCCTATTCTCTCCCCATGAGCATGCTAAATGGTGTAACCTTGAAAAATTCCATAACTAATCAGATGATCATATACCATGTTGGGGACGGACATCTCACGTAATCCACATTTTCTACATGGGCAACAAATCGACGAATTTGTATCACAATTCTTGCACGCAAACTTCAAAAACTCATTGACAGATGGGATAGATGAGCGTACGTACCCAGTGAACTAATAAAAAAATAAATGCGAGACAACAAAACTTAGTGTATACGTACGCCTGCATTTATAAAGAAAAGGAAGTTAATTCTAACATCATCTGGATGACCACTACTTATTTCTATGAGTTTGAAGGGTGGTAGAAACCTCAGCCCAAAAGCATACTTTACAACCATACTTTACGTACTCCATGAAGAAACCTCTACGTTGAACGTCCATTACCAAACGAAGAGAGAGAGATAAACTGATAGAGAGAAACGTGAGGGAAGATATGATGAAGCTTACTGTGAGACGCGACATGGTGGGGCTCTTGGTGTGGTGGTCGGAGTGCTTGGCAAAAAGGAGATCAGTGGATGCTCTGTTTCGGGTATGGAAAAATAGGGGACAAACGGTGGATGCTCTTTTCCGTTCAGATTGATGCTGCGCGATGGATTGGAGTTAAAGGGCTGGTTTTGCATGGCTGTGGAAGGAGGAAGGGCTGTTCTGCAACTCAAACTTGTGCAACCGTGGGGTTGTGTGTAGGAACCAAAAAAATAAAACCCTAGGGAAACGGAAGTGATATAAGCGTGCATGGAGTCTCTGGGGTTGTGTGTGAACTTGTGCAACAGTGAAAATAAAGTGATGAAAACTAATAAATAAATAGGCTCAAATTTCTTGAATTTTGGACCTCAACTCAAACTCAAAAATAATAATCGAACTTATTTAAAGATTATCTCGAGTATAAAAAGATTTTTAAAGTACTAATTATCAAGCCCAAGGTTTTATCATAAACTACCAAAATAAAAATTGTAGGCCCGTAGTCTATATTTTAAAAGATATTTGAAAACTCAAATGGTATTTTCACACATTTTTTTTATTAAAAAAAAATTGAAAACAACTTGGCATTGGACTCAGGTGTTACATATTGACTACTGCAATCCCAATACTAGACATTTTCATTAAAAGATCACATGATTCATACAAATAATCACTTTATCTGTTTTAAAATAAATAATCTATAACGCTTTTTATCTACAAACCAAGAAGATGTAATTTTTCACTACTCGATCAAACATGTAGTGTAAAACTGAAGTTTACACCACATCTAAACCAAGGATGCATGGACCCATAACAAAGTTAAACGTGACTATTGATCGGTTTGCATTGCTAGCTATGGACTACTTTGTTTTGAGGGTACAAAACAGAGGATGGTTCGATTGGTTTGCACTTCTATCGGTTTGCTATGTGAATTAAGGAGGAGATGGTTGAAATAGGGATATTGAAGGGATGTTGATTTGTGGACGCATTGATCTATGGATGCGTTGATGCACAATGTGAAAACATTAATATGGGAAGTATAGAGTATATAGTAGGCGGAGCCTCGCCCCCTGCTACCCAGCCCTCGTCCGGCCCGCCCCACATGGATTAATAGCCCATGCGGGGGCGAGTTGAATATAGATATATAAAATTTGTTAAAAACTTGAAGTTGAATTCAAGTTAATCCAAAGTACAACTCTAATAAGTTTATATTTTTTTAAATGTATAAATTTTAATTTATAATTTAAATTATATTATAATTTGGATCTAAAAAAATTTTAGACATTGGGTTGAGCGGGGGGCGCGTGGAGCGGGGTGTGGTTTCAACCCCACCCCCCGGTAGCGGGAAGGGGATCATGCCCCCGCCCTGCACCATGCGAGCAACACCCCTAGTATAAAGTCACTTTACAATTTGCTTACGTGTGCGTCAGACCCCCCAATTAACAGGCTCAACACGTGACATATTTAATTGAATATGGTAAAGTGTAGAGTCACTTTATACTGATCCCCTCACGAGTGCACCAGACTCCTCCTCAATAAGCCAGCTCCACACGGGAAATATTCAATTGATCGATTACCGACAAAGTGTAGAGTCAAAGTTCAAATTTAGAATCACAGTTATATAAACATGTGAAATTTCCATTTATCCTAAAAACTTAATTAAACATATGCACAATAGAACCAAGCTAGCTAATTCCAGATGTTTTATTTACTCATATCAACCCAAGCCGCCCACTATAACATATAAGAATATTCGATGAATTTTTATTTTTAGCCCAGGGGTGAATTTGGGCACAAATAGCACCAATTACAAAACATCCTACGATTTTTTGTCGATTTGGTGTATCGCTTGAACTACCTACCTATTCCGGCAGTTGTTAGTTGCTGTGGCAATTGGGATATATATATAGTATAGTATAACTAATACTATAGTGATTTCTGTAATAATTTATATATAAACTTAAAGTATATTACTAATAGTATTAGAGTGTTATTATAAGACCATAAAGTATAAATTATAATTAATATAAATTATATACTAATATAAATTAGTATTAGTAATTTTCTAATATAATTATCAAAAGGAATATTTTGAGAATTTATTAAGTTTTAAAATGTTATTAATGTATATATTATATTTAAAGCATATGATCAAATAAATATGATAACATTATTATCATGTTTAAGATAGTAATACCATTATTATATATATTTTATATATTATATATATTTTATATAGATATAAAATTATAATAACATTATCTTATATGTAATATATATAATAAAATAATATTATATATATATATATTATATAATATAATTATATATAATATAAAAAATATTATATTACATATTTTAATTATAGAAATGATTGAAATATTTGGATGAAATATTAAGTACGTATAGCCATATATTAGAAGGAAGTGCAAGGAAGATGATTGTCATTGGGCATATGTTGGTCCTAGGGCATGAATGCTACGCATGACTGGTAAAGTGAATAGCCATCAATAAAAAGAGAAGAAAGAAAGAAAGCAGTCTAGGCATACACGCCTGCCATAAATCAAAGGTCTCACTTTTTACTATTTAACTCTAAATGCAGAGAAAAAAACAAAATGCTATTTAACTTGGAATTATTTTGTGAAATGGCTCTCTCATATTCTTCGGATCTTAACTGCTGCCGATCAGACAAGAACTCCTACTTAAACTAATAAACGAACCACCCCTGATTATACTTGAACAAAGCCCACAGTTGAAAGCCTGTGAGCTAAATAAGACTCATCTTTTAACAAAAAGTGCAAAGCTTAAATGTGTGGCCCGCAGCTAGCATTTACAAATTTTTTTGATAATTAATAAGAGATTTTATTACCAAGAATAGGAAGAGCATTTACAAAATTACTAGAATATTCATCGACTCTACTATCAAATTATTTTTCAAGTTAGCTTTAGGGGCATCACAAATCTTTTTCTTGAATTTCATGCTGTTTGGACTTCATGTATACTGTGACGCCCCCAAATTCCGCTTGGGATTGAACGGACATTTGAAACGTCGAGACATGCAACACAAGGTTACCTGCCCCCGTTCATGACATATAAGATGCAATGTTCCTAACATGCATCTAACATTATGCAATATTCGCAGCGGATAATCTTTTTCTTTAGCAATACTATGCACCAACTAAATATATCCCAAATACTTGAAACATAATTCAAACATAAAGGCATACTAAAAAGCCGTGATCACCACACTAGTCTAAAATGGTTGTGATCAAAAGAATACTTGAGATACAACTCCAAAAGTACAAGTATTAACCTAAGTTAAATACTATACCATCATCAACATCGCACCGTGGCCTAGTCGACCGTATTCAGTTGGTCAGATTCCAATTCTCCTTTGGGTCCTGTAACAAGATCTACCATTCGGGGGNAGCTGTCGATGAAGAACAAATTACGTGATTTACGGAAAAGATAATCTATACGCGTAATTCCAGATGAGGGTAAAGATGAGAGAGATGTGATTGCTGTCGGGAAATAATCCAAAACTGATAATTTTAGCGGGCTGTTACATATACGTTTGGATTTCTCTTGGAACTTTCTCTTTTCAGCCATAGCTACTGGTTCTCACTACAACAAATATAGCTTTTAGTGACAGATTATAAATAGTGACGGTTTTCAAACTGTGACAAAAACGTATTTACCGTGACGGTTTGTAAGAACTGTCACTAAAAGTTGGGTAAGAATTTGAAAACGTTCGGACGTTTCACATAATACGTTCGCACTTCACAATAACGTTCGAATGTTATAAATATTTATTTGTGAACGTAAAATTTTTAGCGCAAACGTTAGAACGTTTTGTCTAATTACGTGCGAACATTAATATATTAGCGCCAATATTCGAATGTCAAAATGATAAGGTTCGAACGTTATGTGTTAATTTGCATAAATTTACAATAATATATATTTTTTTAATAGTAAGGTTGGTAACGTTATATTAAAAAAAAATTAAGAGTTTAAAATTTAAGCTACACAATACATACATTAAATATTTGTGTACATTACATATGTCGAAAATACAAAATAAAATATGATAAATTTTTACAAATGATTTTCAGAATTGCTGGTTTACAAAAGATCGAAACTCCTCAGTCAATGTCTCAACCTTATTGTTTAGCACATCTACATGATGTGCAAGATGTGCGACAGCCTGATCTATATGCGCAATCTGTCTATCAATCTGTCGGTCTATATGCGCCTTCATATCTGTCATCACTGCATCAACCCAAGTAGGTCGCACATCCTCAGCAGATGTAACTCCCGGCTGCTGACTAGTACTCGCCGACGGGCGAGCAACATCGGCCCCAGACTCGGTCGGGGGAACAAGATCTGGCGTAGGACCAGACTGACGCCTAGTTGAGCCTCTCCCCTGTCCAATGCTCCGGCGGTGTGTGGTCATGTCGATGGGGCTCATCTAGTTTATCATCATCTCCTCCGCCTGGCGTGGCACTCCCCGGGCTAGTAATTAGCGGCTGATGATGACTCCATATGGGAGATTATCCGTGGTAACGATGCTGGCCTCGTAACGGATCCGCTCAAATATAACGAGGGGCAAGTCAATGGGCTCATCACGTGCCAAGCGAATCAGGAACTGTGCACGAGCCCGACTGAATGTGCTCTTATGTGCCACCTGGTCTACATTTGTTGCAACAAAAATGTGCAACATGTGAAAGAAAGGCAGCAGCTGATTCTGGCTGAAGGAGTTCGGCCTATCGAGCTTCGTGCGGTTCGTGCCAGTGAGGATGTAGAAATCCTGGTCCCACTCCTCATCACCAACCTCAGTAGCAATAGGATCGCCCTCGGGTCGATCTTCTTCATGACTGGGCATAAACTCAACGGGGCCCGAAGATGAAGCAGAAGTGGCTGGATCTGCCTCGAATATGCTCGGGTAAAATGCATCTGTTGTGTCACCAGCCTGAGTAGCTGTCGACTCAGGTAGTATACGCGGAATCTGGAGTAAGTCGACAATAACATCCGCCGAGAACTGAAACTGTATACCGCGTACTTCGAGAGTATGGGATGATGCATCGTTAGGCATGGTGGCCATCCCAATGTAAAACTCTCAAACCATTGAGGGGTAAATCTTTCCCCTCAATGTGCATATGGGGCCCCAGCCTCTGGTGACAAAGACGTCTCTCAGCGTCTTCTGCTCCCAGCTGAGCTCATCAAACTCATTAATGAGAATTTCTCGTTCCCTCATAACAGTTCGTGCCCCCAGTCGAGCAATGTCCGGATTGCCTCCATCCCTCCCTCGCTTCCTTGTCGTCATATACTGAGCCATATCCTGAAAATTAAAAAAGAAATATAAGTTATATAATATTTAAAAAAATGATTAGAATCACAGATACATACGTATTATGACATATATGGATTATACAGAAAATTAAAATATCATCCTTATAAATTCACATAATTTTGACAGTAAATTAACTAATTAATTTCACATTTTCAATATCTAAAATAATAATAATAAAAAGAAACAATATAAAAAAATTTTAACATGAAACGTTCGAACGTTATTGAACTAACGTTCGCACATTAAACAAAAAATGTCACGTGCGAATTTTAAAAGACAATATGTTCGGACGTTGTGTCGAACGTTACATTAAACCGTTCAATAAAAACGTACGAAGGAGTTCATGACGTCCGAACGTATTATGTAAACGTTTGGACGTATTGAATTTGAACCGCCATACGTTCGGACGTTCTGACTAGCCGAAGAATATCAACGGTTTACGTTCGAACGTTTAATCCAACGTTCTTTTAAAGCGTTGGATAAAAACGTTCGCACGTAAAAAATAACATTCGCACGTTAAAATTTAACGTGCGAATGTAAAGAATACGAAAGGTCATACGTTCGGACGTTGTGTCGTGACGTCCGAACGTTATGACACGGAATCGCTGAGTCAACTCAGCCATTATCGAAAGCTTCGAAACGCATGTTTCGAAGCCACAAACAACCAAAATAAGCATCTACTAATAATGGGGAATGTTTCTATGGTCCTATTTTATCAATTTACAGCGAATGGTGGCCCGAAATCCAACTACAATAACCGGCTTATGGTGGGTTTCGAATTTTTGAAACCCACCTATTAAAATGGTACTAAATAGAAGAGGGAGAGGGCACATTACCTTTTAGTGACAGTTGTGGTGGCGTTTGGCGACGGTTGCGGCGGCGTGCGTGGCAGAGAGGAAGAGAGAGTGAGCGTTGTAGTGCGAGAAATGGCCTGGAAACCGTCGGGCCTAGCTTTATATACAGTTAACGTCTGAACGTTTATTAATTAACATTCGAACGTCACATATACGTGCGAACGTTAAGTATAATACGTTCGGACGTTATGTCAACATGCGAACGTATAACATATACGTTCGGACGTTATATTAACATGCGAACGTATAGCGTATACGTTCGGACGTTATATTAACATGCGAACTGTGATGACCCGCTTTTATGTGTATTTTCACTGAAAGAATATTTTAATTTAATTAAATATTTTATAGTGCTTTTATTTTAAATTATCGGGTTTTAAATGGATTTTATTGGCGGTTGAATTTAAATTGCTGTTTAATTGTTTTTGGCTTGTTTTTGGTTTTAAAAATTTAATAGTTGGTTTTTACTAGTTATTTATTTTATTTTAGCTTATCGATGTGATTAAAAATATTTTCTTGGTGTTTATTTATTTATTTGATGTAGTGTTTAATTTATTTTAGTCGATTTTATGTTTTTATATCGTTTTCGGCTGATCAGTCGTTAGACTTCCGAAGTGAGGACTGGACCTCATTGGTTTACTTCATCTTTTTCTTTTCCTTTTCTTTTATCTTCTTTTTCCTTTTTCCTTCTTTTTTTTTTCTTTCTTTTTTTTCTTTTTTTTCCCTTCCTCCCGTTCGGACCCCTCCCCCGCGCCTCTCTCTTTCTCTCTCTCTCCTCACCCACGCGGAAACCGTCCCCCACCCAGGCCCGCCGTTCGCCGGCGTCGTGGCCGCACCACCCCTACCAGTCGACTCCCCTCCAGCCGGTGATCATCCCCTCGCCGGAGGTGGAGCGACGGCGGCGGATCGAGCCAAAAGCCGTGCGGCTTGTTGGGTGTTTTCCGGCCAAACGGCCGGCCGGTTGGGGCTGGGAATCG
>QGSO01000841.1:0-72415 GCA_011037825.1 Carya cathayensis
ATACCGGTGCTAGCGAGGAAGAGGCTCGTCAGTACATGAGGTTCTTGATTAGTGCAACATGGAAGACGATTAATGGAGAATGCATTGCAAGTTCTCCATTCTCTGGAACATTTAATGAGATCACAATGAACATTGCAAGGGTGTCCCAATTAATGTACCAGAATGGAGATGGTCATGGCATTGGAAACGGTGAGACGAAGGACCGCGTGCAAGCGTTGTTTATTCATCCCATTCCTATAGCTAAGAATTGATGAATGATTGGGACACAAATTGTTAGTGTCACTATACTACACACAAATATCTAGATTTCTAATTTTTCCTCTTTCGAATCTCTTTTATTTGATACTAGATCATATGTCAAATGTAACTTGTCTTTTTCTCACTAGTAATACCGCTCCTTGCAAAAATAAATGATGTACAAGCTTATGGAAATTCAATAATTCTCTTGTCTCTTTTGGAAAGAAATACAAGTTTCTCTATAGTATTACAGATATATTGCATGCTACATTTCTTTTCTGACATCGCTACATACGATCGATGCAGATCAAGCCAAATAGATTTTTGGAACATGGTGGGTGCATCATGTAACTATGATCATGTTATCATAGCGTCTATGTTAAGATGTTTAAAAACTTCTCACAAGTTAATTAGTTACAATGGGCTAGCCGATGTGGGTAGAATTTTTACATCGTAAATCACTACAAGAAAAAGAACTTTTACTTGCTCCTAAAATACTGGAAATAGAAGAAAAAATTGCCGGAAAAGATTACTCGCAATGATTTTAAAGCGTAACGATTTGGTCACTGTTAAAGTTCCCGAATTACTCTATTGCAAAGATTTTACAAAACATGTCGCAAATACTAAACTATTTCCAAACTATTTCCGGTGATTATCCTGGCAGCAAAACTCCTAAAATGTGTCACAGCTAGAAAATAGTATTTACGACAGCTATTACTTGCCGGTAATAAATTTTTGATGTAAATAATACTTCCTGCTGTTTCTTAGTGTGGCTAATATATTTTTGCCTCAATAAATATTCGACGTTGAAAGTTATTTGTGAAGACAATCCAAATATTTTACCTGCGACCAGTAATCTCCGCTAGTTTCTATGCAACAATAATTCCTTTGGACATAATTCTCTTCTGGTGGTTTGAAGTGTTGGAAATATATTTGTGTGATTTTTTTTCTCATAATTATGTGATTATTGATATAAATTTGTTTTAAATACCTGCAATATCATTTAGATTTTGGCCTTTTCTAAAACAATTCCAATTGAATTTTCCAAAGATTAACCTAAACCAATAAATAATATATTAGTCAATCCAAGTCTTCCCATGCATACATTAATCATGACATTGACAAATAATCATGAAACCATTGTAACATTCATGAAAATGTCACCAAGATTGTGACACCCCATTTTTACGTGTATTTTCACTGAAGGAATATTTTAAATTAATTAAAATAATAGTTCTTTTATTTTAAATTATCGGATTTTAATTGATATTGAGTTTAAATTGCTGTTTATTTTATTTTAACTTGTTTTTTGATTTAAAATTTAATAGTTAGTTTTTACTAGTTATTTATTATATATTAGCTTTACGTTGTGTTTAATATATTTAATTGGTTTTTAATTTATTTGATGTTGTGTTTAATTTATTTTAATCGTTTTACGGTTTTTAATATCGTTTTCGGCGGATCTGTTTTGGATTCTGGAATGAGGATTGGACCTCATTTCTTTTATTTTCTTTTTTTCTTTTTCCCTTTTCCTTTTTCTTTTTCTCCTTTTCTTTCCTTTCTTTCTTTTCTTCTTCTTCTTCCCCGTTTCTCTTCTCTCCCGCGTGCTCTCCCTTCCATTTCTCCTTACCGTCGCCGCCCCTTTGACCGGCTGTTTCTCCGCCGTCCGGTGGAGGTGTCGTATACCACCCCCGCCATTCTCTTCCCCTCCCACCAAAGTTCATCTCCACCAATTTTCAGAGCCATCGGACCAGTCGTTAGCCACCACGAGCCCCCGGAAGTTGCTGCCCCTGCTCTATTTTTCACCCCTGTCGCCGGATTCTTTCTCCGCCCAGAACCGCCGCTCGCCGGCGATGTGGCCTACACCACCCACTCAGATTTCTTCCCCTCTCACCGGTAAACATCCCCACCAAGTTTCACCTCCATCCGAGCCACCGTTAGCCACCACGAGCTCCTCCAAGCCGCACGGTTTTTCACCGTTTCTGGCGCCGTCGCACCACCTCCGGCCACCATCTCTTCACAAATTCTTCCCCTACCTCTTGCCATCCTAACCTACCTATTTTCAGCCCCGATCCATTGCCGGAGCAGCTCGCACGAGCTCAACTCCAATCAGTCCCTTTTTGCACTTCCACCGCCGTTTTCACCGCCACCCACAGCCAAAGCTCACTTCCTTTAGCTTCATAAATATCTCAAGGCCATTCCCTATCAATTTCGTGTCTTGGTTTGTCCCCGTTTGAAAATGGGTAATTTATTACCCACGGCCACAGTGTAAAATACACTGTTACGTTGCTTTTCCTCCGCCATTTGCAACACCGCGAGCTTTCGAAAAATACCATATAGCGCTGTAAGTATTTTCCAAACTCTACTTCTAGATTTAAATATATTTTACTCTTTCAATAAATTATCTGGTTGGTTTGTTGATTCCGGACTGAGTCCGAGGAGTTTGGGGGTCGGATAGATTGAGGACGGAGTTGATTGTTTGGTTGTTATTGATGTTTGGATCATGTTGGTTAACTTGTGTGATTTTAATTGCACGGCACGGTGCATGCATAATCATGTGTTATTTATTGAAAATGGGATTTTCATGAGTTAAATGGATTTTCGGGTGCGTGTGTACTACGACCCAAGCCGGGATGGGGTATTATCTCGATGGAGCTCCTCTGGTCACTCGGGAGCGTAATATACTGAGTGACGTCCCCTGAGTTGAGGCTTGGCTACGAACACGCCGGGTGTGGAACTGAGCGACAACGGGAGCGGGGGCTAGGGGATGCTTGGCTATGAACACGCCGGGCGTGGAACTGGGTATCGCTCTATGCACCGACTCCGTGGCCCTTTGTTGGCGAGTGCTAGAGGATGTTTGGCTACGAACACACGGGGCGTGGAACTGAACATCGCTCATCTAGAGGATGCTTGGCTACGAACGCGTAGGGCGCGGAACTGGGCATCGCTCGTTTATGTGTTATACGCGTGGTGGATTCTCGCGGTGTGGTACAGGAGCCAGGATGTACGAATGACCCCTAGGGGAGGTCATGGTGCATACGGTTTGTTTGGAAAGGTTATGTTATGGGCCAAATGGACTTTTGGCATGGTATTTGGAAAGAATATCTTTTTGGGCCAAATGTGATTTTTGGCGTGCGTGGAAAAAATACGGTTTTATGAGTTTGGTGCATTGGCAATTATTCATGCATATTGTTTGAGTTCTATATGTTTTTATCTAGTGGTTTTTAGATTTTACTTACCTGCGGCACCATTTTTGGTACCGTAGATTTTGGTGCAGGGATCGAGGAGGAGGAGGAGGAGGAGGAGGCTGAGCCCGAGGATGCGGCTCCGCCAAAGTTTTGAGTTTGAGTTTATGCATTAAAGTTGGCTTTAAAATAATATTTGTATTTGTAATATTTTATTATGTATGTTTTGAACCGCTTTGTATTTTAATTAAGAAAATTCCGGTACTTAGTATATGTCTTTGCTATCCGCTGCGTATTTCTTCGTGCACATTTGTCGCTTGCACATACTTGACACTCGTCGATAGGGTGGTGACCCAGGTTGTCACCATCCGGACGTCTCGATTTCCCCGTGTCCATACGTGGGGATTTGGGGGCGTCACAAAGATACCATTTTTCCTAGGTACGAAAAATTATATTCCAAAGAGCCTCAATACATATATATGTATATATATCATGCTAATTCTTTCTAACCGCATGCTGCTCATCATCCATATAAAGTCCATATCTACTAACTTCTCAATGGTGTCCACCAGCCCACCCAACTTCTTCACAATGTAATATCCAAAACCACCCAACTTTCTAACCACATGGATAGCTATGATTAGCACTTTTCACCACAAATGACAACATCATAAATGTAATTAAGTTTATTAAACCAACCAATCTGTCAATCTAAATATGAATATCCCAACCAAAGTTGTTTTTTTGTTTCCATACCTTTAAACGTCGTGCAACAGCCAAAATCATTACTTCGTCCATCAAATGACAACAGGAATGATATAAAGCTACAAAGCAACACATGGTAATCATTAGAAAGGTCAACAATCATATTGAACAATCAACTATATCAACACTTCTTCTACACCAAAATTCCCATGTAATATAATTAAACTAAAGGTACAAAATACCTCTCGACTTCCTTTAATAAACTTCCAGCAACTAAAGGAATTGCACATGAAAAAAATTAAGTTAATAAACTTCTAGCCACTAAAGCACATGAAAACACAAGCAAGTAAATTAAATTAATAAAATCTCATACAGACTTGAAAAGCAAAACAATTATTGCGAGAATATCAATTTCATAACCAATCTACTTTGAAAAATTTAATAGATTTCCATTTAGGTATGTGCATTGTATGCGTGCGGAGTTCTATATGCACTATATATGCAATCTCTTCTTGAAGGACCAATTTATAATGAGTTTGAGTTTTTAGTTTTGTAGGCTTGGTGTACTAGTTTGAATTATTTTGGAGACTGATTAGGGTGTAACCTTTAAAATGGGGTTGATCATAGTTGAATGATGGATATAGGAATATTCAAGGAGAATCTTTCTTTGAGGATTAAAGGCAATGATCTAGTTTGTGTATTTTTTTTTAGGATTAAAGATGTTGATCTAGTTCCTGCGTCTTTTTGAGGATTGAAAATATCGATCTCGTTTGAAAAATAATTGTTATAACTCGAGGTTATAGTGGCAAGTTTTAAGATTGATCCATACCAAGTTTGAGGATAATAGATTGTGCGAATTTAGGAGATGATTCTTGTTAATTTCAAGGATATAGATCTGGATGATGAATGTGATAGGAAGGAATCACTTGTAAGTTGGAGAAGTATTGGCTTTGACTAAGGACGTGTAATAGTTGTGAGTGTATGGATTTGGAGAGTATAGGTCCTTATTTCATTTTGGCTTGGAAGAAGTGGTTTGGTAGGTGTTAATTTATGAGGACATAGTCTTTTTGCATTTTGGCAAGTCATCAGAGTATGCACGAAAGAGTGATTTTTGGGGATAGTTAGGTATTCAAATTTTGTGCTGATTTTGAGGATTTAGTAGTGATTCGGAGTTTTGGTGGGAGATTAATCATTTGGTTGTACAAATTATGCTTATTGATGGTTTACTTTGGAAGTGACTATTAGGTTACCAAGGTGTAGTATAAAATGAAGGTTTTGAGGTTATAGCATAGGAGTCGGTTGATGTTAGTACAGTTTATTGTAGGAAAATAATTATTATTGGATTTTATGGAGTGTTGTATTAAGGTTCTTGTGGAAGTAGAGGTTTCGGATTACATGCTGGCCCTAGGAGCACTAGACGTGATGGTCACTGGGAGACTAATGCGAGTATGATGGAATCATCCATAGTTGGTTGCATGATTTTCCTAAGCGTGTTCTGGGCCGTATCTTGTATCCTGTTGAGCGCTGACGTTTGACCTCACAAATTTTGAGGACGAAATTTATTTTTAAGGGGGGGAGGATGTGATATCCCTATTTTACGTGTATTTTTATTGAGTGATTTTACTTAAATTACTACAATTAGTGATTTCTTATTTTAAATTAAAGGTATTTTTGCAATATTATTTTATGATTTTTAAATTGTGAAATTATTTTAATATGCTTTCTTGTTATTTATTATTGTTTTGTATTTAAATTGTTCTTTAAATTAAATTAGTTTATTTTTGGACTTTAAATTACTGTGTTTTAGATTTTATTATTTTATTTTATTTAATCAATGCGTTTGAATTATTTTATTTAACTTCTTGTTTTGAAAATAGTTTTCGTTGGATTAGTTTCTTGACCCAAGATGTGAGGATTGGATCTCATTTATTGTCCTTTATTTTTTCTTTTTTCCTTTTTCTTTTCCTCCTCTCTTTCTTTTCCTTTTTCTTGTTTCTTTTCTCTTCTTTCCTCCCCCGGTCCCTCTCTCCCCACGCAGTACCCTCTCTCGCTTCCCCCTCCACGTCGTTTGCTTTGTTTGCCCAGAACCATTGCCTGTCACAGCCGTGCAGTACACCACCCCTCCCATTTTCTTTCCCTCGCACCGATGAACCTTCCCAACATAACTCAACCCCATCGGAGTTGTCGTTAAGCCGCATGCACCACTCTGAGCCGTGGCGTTCTTGAGCTCCAGCGCCACCGTCATTCCACCTCCAACCACCACTTATTCACCACTTCATCACTGAACTCTTGCCGGCCTAAACCACCCATTTCTAGCTCCGATTGGTCGCCGAAGCAACCCCCACAAGCTCAACTCTGTTTTGGCCATTTTTCACTTCCACTGTCGTTTTCGCCGCCACCCACGGCCAACTCTCACTTCCATTACCTTCATAAACACTTCTAAGTGATTCCCTATCAATTTCAAGCCTTGGTTTGTCCACATTCAAAAGTGGGTATTTTTACAACCCCTGGTCACAGTGTTTTTACGTTGTTATGTAGCTTTCCCTTCTCCTTTTGCAGCTTGTTGATCCTCTGAAAATTATTTTATAGCACTGTAAGTATTTTGAAAACTTCCTTTTAGATTTAAATATATTTTTGCATTAATAATAATTGTGATTTGTTTGGTTGTGCCGAACTGAGTCCGAGGAGTCAGGGGTCAGTTGGATTTGTGGACGGAGTTGTGTATATTTTTGTTTGATGTTGATTGGTGTTGGATATTGTTGTTGGTTATTTTGGGTATCTTATCGTAAGCATTGCATAGTGCATGCATGTTCATGTTTAAAAAGGAAAATTGGGTTTTCGTGTAATCGCATGCATGTTCATGTGTTGAAACTTGAAAACTGGATTTTCAAGCGAGAAATGATTTTTGGGTTTATTTGAAAAATTGGATTGACTGGTTTGAGTCAGAGGTACTGTATGGATGGTGGTAGAGTCTCGTTTGCAATTCCCGCCTATGGTGCACGGGACATAGGGATGGTAGTAGAGTCCAGCTTGCTATTCCAGCCTACAGATGGACTCGTAGGGATAGTGGTAAGTAGGGACGATGGTAGAGTTCCGCCTGTGATTTCCACCTATGGTGCACACGTAGGGATGGTGGTAAAGTCCCGCATGTGATTCTTGCCTACAGTGCTCTGATGGTTTAGTTAATGGGTCAGTTTCTGGGAAAATGACAAGATTGGATTTTTGGGCTATTATCTGGGATAGTGGTGAGGAAATGTTTTATAGAAAATGGGTCAAAACGGGATTTTGGCATGCTTGAAAAAATGAGGATTTTCGGGACATATGCATATGGCATCATGTTCATGTATTTAATTATTGCATGAATGTGTTTTTTATCTTGAGGTTTGTTTGGTTTATTACTTACCTGCGGTACCGTCTTTGGTACTGTAGATTTTGATGTAGAGGACAAGGAGGCTGAACCCGAGGAGGCGGTTTCGCTGGAGGAGTGATCGGGGATCACACGTGGATTGTGGTTTATTTTTCCTATTTTTGATTGGTTTTATATTTTTACTGGTTATTTGTAATATTTTTAGTACGCTTGTTTTTAAGCGAGTTTGTATTTAAACAAAATTCTGGTACTTAGTTGAAAGACTTTTTATTTCCGCTACGTTATTTTTGTTGTACACGTATTGCATGTATATACACTTGGCACTTGGCAATGGGATGTGTGACCCGTGTTGTCATTATCCCGACGCCTCGATTTCCATGTGTCCGTGCATGGGAGTTGGGGGTGTCACATAAGACAAGTTGACTCAAACTTCTAAAAGGAAAGAGACTTATACTCCTAAAATCAAAGAGATTTAGACTCCTAAAAAGAATAGGGTTCACAAGGCAAATTGGACTCAATTACTTAAAAAAATAGACCTCTATATAAGGCAGAGATTCCGACAAATCTAAGAGGGTCTCCACAAAAGCTCCCTACATACAAACTCCATCACATATAGCGACTCCAAAGGACCATCTCTCAAAGGAGGCATTACCTTCAAATTCCGAAATCCCTAAATTTCTCAATTCTATTGAGAGATATGTGAAGTCATGAGAGATTGTAAAACCACTCATTTCATGCCTTTCACCTCTAAACAACCCATGAACTTAGGTTTTTATGCCGAACCATGTAAAATAATGTGTCTCTCTTTATTTATTTTTATTTGTTTATTTTCTATTTATTTTTATTTGTTTATTTTCTATTTATGTTATTTTTATTTGTTTATTTTCTATTTATGCTCTGCCTCCCTCTCTTTTCTATGAGTTTTCTGAGCCCTCCTAATGCTATCAGCCTGCTACCACGTCGTTGCCACCATGCTAACCCATGAGTCTCTCTCTCTCTCTCTCTCTCTCACGATTCCACCACCTCCTCCGCCCAATCTACATTTGAGTAAGCTCCCTTTTTCTTTCATTTGCCATCCATTTTTTGCTATTTCTATAAATAGCTTAGTAAATTTCATTTCGAGATTTGCTCGTTGAGAATTTTGACTACTAGAGTTTGCACTTCGAGATTTGATTAGGAAGCATTTTGCTCTGCTGCTCACAAGTTTCGTGTTCTCTCCCTCTCTTTCCCTTCAATTTCATGTTCTTAGGTGAGATTTGTATTGGGTGAAATTTGTCTGAATGATTCTCTTGCTTAGTTGTCAAAAGTGTGTGAACTACTGGAATCCATATGTTGTTGTGACTCCAATAATTGTTGCTT
Organism: Carya cathayensis; assembly: GCA_011037825.1. Taxonomy (NCBI): domain Eukaryota; kingdom Viridiplantae; phylum Streptophyta; class Magnoliopsida; order Fagales; family Juglandaceae; genus Carya; species Carya cathayensis. The sequence goes on from QGSO01000841.1 coordinate 8,854, forward strand.
GGACATTTAGGCTATAAAACTAGACCGTAAATGAAGTAGGAGCTGGTTCAATATATATTTGTGGATTTTAAACGAGGAAAATAAATTGTTACCTAGGTGCAATTTTTTTTAAAGATTCTTCCAAGATTTATACACTGGTTATATTGTGACCACAATGTAATGTCCATTGTTGTAGCTATCTTTTGGTAGTTTTGTCGTATAAGCTTTTGCTATCTTTTAGCCTTAGCATATGGTATGTCTATATTGTTGTCCTTTAGTAGGGAGTTTTAAATGGACTGTATAATTGTCTCTTATTTGAGTATATATAATTATACTTATTTTATAAGTTAATATGGAAATTAATTTTTTTCTCAATTTGCCCTATATTTCTCTAAATTTGCATCATATAGACTCACTATAACAATAGTAGACTTTGTTTCCAAATTCTATTATGTTGTGCTTGTAAAAAGCAGGGTTACTTGCATACACTTTACTTTTCATATGCAGGGCTAAAAACAATTAGTTGTGCTTTACATTTCACAAGGAGTAGTCTGTGTCAAGTAATTTCAGACTTCGTATATGTATTTGATAGTTGTAGCACTACATGATGGCTTTTTCTAATGTCCCTTCTAATATTTACATTTACCTCAATACTTAGTTTTGATTTATTTATGGATTTGTACATAATTATTTTTTTCTAAATAGTTCCATTTCGACTGATTTAGGTTGTACTTTTTAGAGGAGATATGAATTGAACACTGTACCACCAATTGTTACTAAATGGAAAAGCCTGAAATTTCCTTGCTAATAACTTTGTGTTATTTTTCCTCTCTTATTTCTTTTTCTTCAGATTTTAGATATATCTCTTTATCTGATTCAAGGAGTACAATGTAGCTGCGTATAACAATTGGTTAGGGTTGTAAAAAAAAACCAACAGGATTGAACGGAACAGACCGGACCGGACTAAACTCTAGTCCTGTAGGTCTTAGTCCTAAAAAATGTGGACCGAAACCATTCGGTCTGATCCCGGGGTCTATAAATTTTGGACCAGACTGGGCCGAACTCCTATATATATTTTAAAAATATTTTTAATAATTTAATATATTATTTTTATATAGTAATTATATAAGTTAATGATGTAATTTTCATCTAATTTATTATCATTGACCATATAAAATATTTTTTAATGAGTTAGTTACATAATCTAAATTAATAATTCACTTAATTTTAATTTAGTAATTTAAATAAATTTTTTTATAAATTTATTTGTGAAAAAAGAGAAGAAAAAAAATGGTCTGAACCAACTAAACCAAACTGAACCATTCCAATAGCGGACAGGACTGACTAGATGTTTGGTCTGGTCTGATAAGGAAAAAATAATGGATTGAAAATTTCGGTTCATCACGCCTGGACCGGACTGATTTCACCCCAACAATTGGTATTACTTGAACCTAAGTATTAAACAATATATTTATTTCACTTGTCTTCTTGTATGTTTTCTTCTGAGGTTGTCAAGTAACGAAGGGTAGGACTTGAAGCATTTTTGTAAGAAACAAAAGAGCATTTACTTATTATGAAATAAGGTAGTTATTGCTTATATTTGTCAAAAATTAAAGGATGCTCTTTTTTAACTAACCACCCTATCCTCTGTCTCTAGGATTTTGCAAGCAATGTTATACAAACTATTTCTTCGAGTTTCTTTTGAGTTCTGCTCCACTCAGGCATACAAGTGTTGGCGCTTTGATAAGAAGTTTTTTCTACATTTAACTAGTTTGCATATCACGTTACTAGTTTGCTTGATTGTTAATAACATGGTTGTATTGAAGCCATGGTTTTAGTATCAGTGGGTAGGTATGTTAGTAGTTCACCTTTGTTTGTATGTAATTAGGTTCGTCGAATAAGTCTTTAATCTCAGCTATGATATCTTTATTTTATAAGCTTAATTTTAATATAATTCTTAATTTATGGAAACACAGTGGAAAGTTAATATGAATTGGGTACGTATAAATTGGAAACACAGTGGAAAGTTAATATTATAAATGAATTTATGTGAACTATTTTCTAGGAAAATGGTGGATGATATTTTTAATTAATGAAGTTGGTTTTTGGGCCAAAATAGGATTTTGGTGTGCGTTGAAAAATATTCATTTTTGGAGGAAATGATGTTTTGGGTATCATGCATATTTCATCATATGCATAGATAATTGTTGGTTGCATTAAAACATTTTTATCTCTTGGGTTGTTTGTGTTGTTACTTACTGAGATTCACAATTTGACGGTATTCGACACCCTACGATATCATTTCATGGTACTATAGATTTTGATGCAGTTGATGAGGTAGAGCCTGAGGATACGGCTTTGCCGGAGGAGTGATTGGGGATCACTTTTTTGAGTGTTGGGATTTATTTCCCATTTTTGTTATTGTATTTTGGATTTATCATGTTTTTATTGGACAACTATATTACTTTTTGAAATGCCAGTATTTAAGCGAATCTGTATTTAAAAAAAATATAGCACTTAGTTGATTGACTTTAACTTATCTGCTACGTCTTTTGTCTTACACGTGTTGCACGTGCACATACTTAGTGTGCAAATTGGCATGTTATACGCCAATTTCCATTACAAATACACCATGCTAACACATATGAACCCACCACTCTAGTTCATTGCAAACATCGCACCCCAATCCATAGATTCCATTGGTCTCATTCTGTCACCGCAACGGCTCCAAAGACGCTCTCCTTCCAAGTATGTGAATTTAATCTAGCATTCATTACACAAAATCTCGTTATTACCGTATGAGTTGCATCGCTACGTTGGATGTAAATGTATTGATGCTTTGATGTTGAGATGCTTTGATGTTGGATATGCTTTGATGTTGATATGCTATAATGTGAGCCAAATTCTGTGCATTGATATGCTTTGATGTTGGATGTAAATTTATATGCTCAATGATTTTGCTTCCTCAGGTTGTAATGAACTGAGGAAGCATGTTTGAAAATTCTGACAGAATTGTTTAGCTCACATATATATTGCTATATACAAATGAATTTCTAAATTGGAGTTGCATAAATTTTTTTACAAGTATAAATAGGAGTTGCATAGTCAGATTGGGAAATGAAAAAAACAAAGCTTTCTGCAGATACCAAAATATGACAGAAAAATTGACAATAATCATAAAACTTTCAGCTTTGTAACTTCAACCTCTAATGATTAGAACCTCACCAAACAATTCATTTGGCAACCATATTTATAGTAACAATTGAGTTAGAATTACAAGTGGGTTGCAAGCCAGGTGCTAAGTGTGGGTCCATGAAAATGCAACTCTTTTCTTCTTTTTTTTGAACTCAAGATAGCTTTATTGCATAAGCAAATAGATTACAAGGATTCAACATCTACTACTTAATACAAACAAGTATCTCCTCAAGATCATAAAGATTAGATTCACTTAAAAGGGCATCCTTGGCTAATAAGTGAGCAGACATATTAGCTTCCCTTTTAGTATGACAAACACTCCAAGAAATAAAGGATCTTATTACAACTTTAGTGTCCTTTATGATTAAGCCTCATGGAATGCAGTCCTCCAAGGATTTCTACAGCCTCTTGACCACCTGCTTTGAGTCACTTTCAAGGATAATATCATGAATCCAAGCCTTTTTGTAGAAAAGGACTGCCATCATTATAGTATATGCCTCATCAGTGTATGGAGAGAGTCTGGGGTTCCTTCTAGCTCCAAGTGTTCCAAGAATCCTTCCATTTCAGTCCTTTAGAAGTGCTCCAATTCCAATTAAACTCATTGAATCATTGGCAGAGGCATCTCGGTTCATTTTGTAACAACCCTCTGGTGGTTTTTTCCAACACTGAGAACTATGGGAACATAGAAGAGCTGTAGCAGTAGGGACAGTAGTTTTAGTGGCCCTAAAGCATCTCAGGTCTTCATAAACATTGTTAATAATAGCATTAGGGTGTCTAAACTCTCTCCCATGCACGAACTCATTCCTTCTAGACTAGATTAGTCTTAGTATCATCCCAGCTTCTTCCAATGCATGCTTTGGCAGTCTTTTTGACATTTGGTCCCAGATGGATTTAAAATAGGCACCATCCCGGGATAGTTTTTGTAATGGTCTACTTGCTTGACACCACACGTCTTGAGCCACCCCACAACTCCACAACACATGCCTTGCAGTTTCCTCCTCTAGGTGAAAAATAGGGCACATAGTACCATCTCTAAGCTTCCTATTCTGCAGATTTTTAAAAGTGGGTAGTGACTCATTACATGCCCTCCAAAGAAACATCCATACTCCATTAGGCACCTGCAGTTTCCAGAAGTCATTTCAAGAATCAGATTATGCTTGAGCATTTGAGGTTCCACCTTCTTGACTAGATTGTAGTTCCCTGTGAAGATGTTATGCACTCTTCACTGAGAAGATGCCATTGCTAGTGCCTTCCCAAGTCAATCGATCTCCTATTTGGCCGAAACTGATGGGGATGGTTTTTATGATGTCCACCATAGTCTGAGGGAATAGCTTAGTTACCTGAGTGTTGTCCCATTTCCAGAGAATAGGGTCAATTAACTCGATTACCCATGTCACTTCAATTATATCATTGCTGTTTGAGTGAGGAACTAGGAAATGAGGTCTTGGCATCCATCTGTCTTCTCAAACCTTTACCTATAGACCATTGCCAATTCTCCATGGTAGGCCTTCCTCTAATAGGTTCAGGCCAGCTTGCATACTCCTCCAAGCTAGTGAAGGTCTACACCCCATTTTAGCATCCAAAATAGATCCATATGGAAACTACTTCTGTTTTAGGATGAGACTAGGCAGAGACTCAGGGCTTGTAAGAAGTTTCCACCATTGCTTTGCTAGAAGGGCAATATTGAAGTTGAAGTTTCTAAACCCCAATCTCCCTTGGTCCTTTGACTTGCTAAGTGTGCTCCATTTGACCCAATGAATTTTTGACTAGTCCTCAGTGAAAAATTTCCTTAGTAGCAGGTCCAATCTATTGGTAATGGACTGAGGTAGAAGATAAATCCCCACAGAATAAGTAGGAATGGCCTGCAGGACAGACTTGAGCATAACTTCTTTTCCAACAGCAGATAGACTATTTGGCTTCCAGTTTGTGATCCAAGACCACACTTCATCAATTAGTCCATGAAAGGATGCAGTTTTGGCTCTCCCAACCATGGCAGGGAGACTAAGGTACTTCTCAAAGGAGCTTGTTGATAATACTCCAGCAATTTGCAGAATAGTCCTCTTCTCAAAGCCTATTTGACAATACTTTTGCAACAATTTTGTAAATAACATTACATAGGCTTATAGTCCTAAAATTAGAAACTTTCTTGGGCTCCTTAACCTTTGGGATTAAAGTAATGAAGGTGTCATTGACACCCTCCAATCCCTCCCTTGTTTATAATCTTGAGTACAAAGCTGCTAGCATCCTTGTCAAGTAACTCCCAATTGGTTTGATAAAATAAAGTTGGGAACCCATCAGGTCTTGGTGAACTTAATTCTTTCATCTAGAACACCGCCATCTTGACCTATTCCTCAGGGAAATCCTGTAGCAGAATCTCATTCATCTCAAGTGGCACTCTTTGGGCCATATCCATGAGACATTCTTCAATACCAGAGGGATGGGAGGTTGAGAATAGTTCAAAGAAGAATTTGGAGAAGGTAGCCCCAATTTGTTGGTTCTCATTCACCAACAGATTTCTATTGTCCAGTATTTGAGAGATCCTATTGATTTTCCTTCTGTGAGTGGCTTGCATATGATAAAATTTTGTGTTTCTGTCACCCATTTGTAGCCAATGTTGTTTTGCCCTTTGTTTCCATTTAAGTTTCTTCTCAGCTAGAGTTTGGTCAATTTCACTTTGCAGCTTTGAAAGAGAATCTACATCATCTCCTCTTCCATTTTCTTGCAACACCCTCAGCCTTTCCAGTTTATGCTGGATAACAACAAGGATCTTTCTGTTAGCTTTAGCATCCCATGTTTTTAGAGTAGACCTATAATTGAGAAGTCTTCTATTCATAATGGTAGCATAATCCTCACCACAAGCAGCCTTCCCCCAAGCCTCCTTTACAGTTTTAATAGTCTTCCTTTAGTGTCCAAGCAGCTTCAAACCTGAAGCATTTTGTCTTTGGGCTACCATGAATCCTTTTATTACCTATAAGGATAAGTAATGATGAGTGATCTCATTTTACAACAGGCTCCATAGAGTAGCAGCCATCCTTAAACATATGCCTCCAATATGGATTAGCTAGAGCTCAATCCAATTTTTCTTCGGTAAAATTTCTGCCTCTTCTATTGTTAGCCCAAGTGTACTTTGAGCCTCTAGTCTGAATCAAGTTTAATGAGCAACATTCAAGGGCATCTCTAAAAATTTCCATATGTTTGTATGGCCTAGGGCAGCCTCCCTCCTTTTCACCTTGACAAGTTATTTCCTTAAAATCACCACAACATAGCCATGGTGTGGAGGCCACTGGTTTGATGGCCGTTAAGAATTCCCAACTCCTGCTTCTTTTAAAAGTCTCATGATGGACATAGAAGCCTGTGAGGAGTCAGGTTGGTGCATTAGGGTCACTTGTCACATGGGCATTAATATGCCACCTTGAGTAGTTGTAAATGACTACTTTAACATGACTTTTCCACATTAGTGCAAGTCCTCCACTGCTACCTCTGCTTTCTACCACCAAATAAGAATCAAGTTTTAGCTTGCTGCTAACCTTCATCACTCTTTTGAACACTTTGTCTCCATAAGAAATACCATTCATGGGCGCTTGTCTTTAACTAGGAGGTTAAGGAAGTTAACAACTGTCCGAGGCTTCCCAAGCTTCTAGTTCCAGCTTATTAGGATCATGACTGTTGGCAGGGTTGCCTGGCAGCCTCCACCAATACCATTTGCTCTTCATTTTCACCTACTTCAGATTTCTTGCCTTTTTTCTTGCACCTGCTATTATCACTCACAGAGCCCACATGAGAGCCATTAGAAACTGTTAGGGAGGCTCTTTTCTTACTTACCTTCCTAGTGATCATACAACCCTCGACCTAAGAATGTTTTAGTATGGCCCTCCTTTTCCATTTAGAACTATCTTGAGGGTCCTCTAGCTTGCAATTGGAAGCACATTCACCACTTCCATCCCTCCATGGGAATTTCTAGTTGTGCTCAACAATCGACTATAGGTCCCTATTATACCCTTCCCACTCCATATTATTAAGATGCTCCACTTGGTCTACCACCTATGCCACCTCACAGCCTTGTAACTTTTAAAGAAAGGAGCTTCCATCTCAGCAACCATGACACCTACAGGGAGATGGGGCTGTACGTCATCTTGTGCAAGGTCCATAGGGTGGTCTATTAGCTGAAAATGTGTTTGTAGGTTGCCAATTTCCCCATTTGGCAAGCTATCCTATCCTTTTTTGCCTGCATTGGTAGTATTACAAAAAGTGGAGTCAACTTTCTGGTAAAGAATTGAAATCCTGAGGTCACAAGCTTATCGTCCCTACTTTTATGCTACTGAAGAGTCAAAACCTTTCCCGCCCAAACTAGCTCCCTTGCCATCAAAGGTGCTTTTCCTGAACTCTTCTTTATCCCCCTTGACCTTCCTTGTTCCTTGGCTGGGCCTAGTAAGAACTCGACTTAGGGCTTGCCTTGAGCCAGGTATCATACTGGAGTTGTTGTTCATCTTGTAATCTTCCATCCCATGCAGGCTTAGAACACTTCATCTCTGTGTGTTGGAAACTTGGATAGCCTCACAATGGAAGCAGAAATTGGGCAGTCTCTCATAGTTGAACGATATTTAGGTTTTACTTTCCCTCATGTTGAGAAAATGACCTCTTAGTAGAGGCTTGGTAGTGTCAACTAACACTTTGACTCTTAGGAATTGGCTCCAACCCATTCCCTGGTCATCAACATCAACCAGCAGNGGGGCGGAAGAGAGAGGAGAGAAGCTTTCAGAGGAATCTTTCAGTAAAATATGAATGGCAATGGTAGAAAGACAGGATTCTTGAATCGTTCTGTGTTAATATTTGTGCCGAAATCAACAAAACAAATGGAAATAAGGATCAAAACCTTATCCGAAATTCAAAATAGAATTTAGTTTGCCATTATCCTTAAGCATCATTACTCCTGTATGTCTATGTAAATCAACCAAAGGAAAATAGTGAACAATGCAGATCTCATAAAACTATGCATCACCAGACAAAGATAATACAAGTTAAGGGTTTTTAGCAACTTCAAAGGAAAAGTGATATAATATACTTTATCTGCTGTAATATTTAGAAGTATACAGGCCATACGTTTTCAAGGTCTTAGAGGAGGGAGGGAGAGAGAGAATACCCATAAAAACATTGCAAACGTAGATTACATATGACAAGGAAATACAAGCCTGAGAGTAAGGAAAGTACTTTCTTTTGGACCGTGGAATTCCACATTAAATTCATTGAGTCCATCATTTATTGTCTCAACCGTGTAATCACTCATCATCCTGGACAACATTAACACATGTGAGAGGTGCCAGAAAGAAGATCATCACTCATAACTCAGAAAGGAGTTATATATGTAAAATTGGAGCTGCAAGCCTGAAACAGAACTCAAGATATAACTCCAACTTTGCTAAACTAAAGATCATACATATATAACTTCACACAAATATCTAAAAATGGTGAACAACTTACAACTTCATCACATCCATCTCTCTCCTCTTGCTTGGAGAAGACATCTTAGATTTTATAAACTAAAACTCCAACACCTGCTATGATCCATAAAAGAAAAAGCTCCAATAAAATCACACACTCGCATTCAGGGATATTTTATGACACAATGTTGAAGATAAATAGTATGATGCACAAGAATAGGCACATACCTCCCTTGTAGAGACACGAGATTGAATATAAGATGGAGAAGCAGTAGGCAAAAGTATAAGAAACTCCAAATTTTGCTTAACAACCGAAACTAAGATCAAGGAAGACTCATATCTGTTGGTCCAAAAAAAATATGATAATAAGGCATCTTATAGCAAAAGTATTAAATGTAGCTATAACAGAAATTTAGTTTGGCAGGACTTGCTAATAAGAGGACAGTTTCCAGTAAAGTGGGAAGGCTTAGTTAAAAGAAAAGGCAAACACACTTTAAACAGATCCAAGGCCAAGAGTCATTTCTAAATAACTTAGCTAACAAAGCCCCCACCCCTCTCTTACCCTCTTAATTGAAAGACTCATGATTCACTTCCTATTCATTTGTAAATCAGGACCCGGGGGTCTTTTCTTCTTTTTTTTCTCAAGAGGTGATTTCAAGAATCAACCAGACTGACATCACAAAACCGGGTATATGTACCCATATTTAAACTTCAACACTATCATCTTCACTTTGTAAACTTTCAAGGAAGGACATTAAAGGACATGTCAGAGAAAGATAATACTAAATCATGGAAGTTAAGGTCAGTGATATTTAAGATAGAATGCATGAAAAAATCTCAAACCCAACCCTGACATATTTTTCGATTAGGAAGATTTTTAGCAGGGCACATATGGCCCTGTCTACATGGGGATTGATCCCACAATCAAGCCCCTACCATCCCTATGGAATGGAGGGGAAGTGCCAGTCAGGCCAAAGGCCTGCTGGCACTCTCCATACTGAAATTGAGATATGATATAATAAAACCGTTATTGTGTCTGCAATGGCTGAATATATTATATCGCAAAGGCAGTCAATAGCAAACAATATCTTGGACCTTTTGTAAGAAGTAACATAAAGAAAGTGGAAAAGAGGAAGAAAAAAATACCAACCAATCTCACAATACAATTGAAAAGCTTCACTACCCAACCATATCTACAGTTTATGTTTAAAAAATGACCTTTTGTATAAGCAAAACAACAACATCCAGGTCAAGTAAACAGTGTCTAAAACCATCTAACACACACTAGTAAACAGAGTAAACTTGATTTCTTCAAACTGTTTGCTTGCTGCTCAAAGACACTCCTAATCCAAGGACTACTAACTTCTCCACTACATATTTGGTCAGTCACATCTCAGTGGATTCCACAAAACGACCTGCGCCCCCTGTCAAATAGTATGAGTTTGTCCTTGCTTGCTATGATCCTATCATAAATTTAAAAGCAACCTCACAATGGGTTTAAAGGACGAAACATAGAATCTAAAAGAATTGCCCTTCAATCATCTTCATGTCAAGCTCAAACCAGTTACCTTCATAAAAGCATGCACTGATAGCATGATTTGGTCATCACACAATTTATATTCTCCCATTCAGATGTTTTTATTAACAAATAAAAAATTTAGCCCCTAAGCAGCAAATTGATGCATTAGCATACATTATCAGTCAAGGATCTTCATGAATCAACCAGTGTATTACTCTGGATATTAAATTAAGACCGTTACCATGGGGAGTCCCACGTAACACTAAAAGGAGACATGCTCTTCATCATTTTAGATTTTTTTTGTCACACCTATTAATAAGATACATTTTGAGTGGCTACTATTTAACCGGTTGACATATAAAGCAAGTTAAAATGTGCCGCATCAATAGGTATAACTGGGGATAATAAAATATACAATGAAGAGTAGCATTGCACTACTAAAAAAATATTCCAAAAGAAAATAAAATGCAAGTCACACATGTACACTCCGCAAATGATAAAATCGATAATAGCCTCATGCATTTATGATCATTATCGATCGAAAAATCTGAAATTGCCTTAACTTTCTCGAGTTCCTACTAAAATGAGAAAACTTCTGGCGGTACAATCTTTTTCTCTTGAAAATAACAATCAAACACTAAATGGTCCCATGGGCCATCAAAAAATGAGCAGAAAAGCAATGAATAGCGTCTGATCTACAATGCAATCGCTCATTTCACAACCAGGAAGGTTTGGATCCTTTCACAAAAACCAGTTCAATCCCACATTCACAAAAAAATCTCATGTTCCATTACTTTTTCCGGAAACAAATAAAATGAACGAAATTGGTGGAGGTCTATATATTGTTCAAAGCCAAAAGTTCCACAAAGTCCTAAGATTTGTTACACTATCATCCACAACAAGATCTATAGACTACAGGTAACCGAACCCAGAGAGAAATAAAACACATATTGCGCTCCATTTGATTGATTACTAAGAAAATGCAGAGGAGGAGTTGTTGTCTTACAATTGGGCATTCAGTTTTACAAGAGAAAATTCCAATAAAACTTTCACGGGTCGACGCCTGTGTTTCTGATCGGAGAGGAAAAGTCCCGAGAAACAAACGGAAAGAGAAGTTTGAGAATGAAAATGCTCGTCTACTGAGATTATTTTCATATATATATATATATATATTCCGAGTTAAGAGTAGAGAGAGAGAGAGCATGCGTAGAAGGGTGTGAGTTTCGACGTGTTCAGAGGCACGCGTTGGAAAATCCGAGTAAAGATGTACCAAAACTGAGTAAAGAAAACTTTCAGTTTGAGGGCCGGTTTGTTTGTCTAATGCAGTGCAAGGAGGAAAGCTATGGTTTTTGTGGAGATTAATCTGAAAATATCTATGGTGGCTGCTTCTAATCAGTTTATTACAGTTCTTGTGCAACAGAATGATATTTGTATTCGTTATCCATTTGTGTATGTCAAGTGTTCTCAGTATGACCGCAGGGAGTTGTGGGAGGATTTGCATGCTGGTAGTCCTAGTGGGGTCCGTGGTTTGTCATGGGGTTATTAGAAGAGATTTAAAAATAAAATAAAATATTACTTATTCTGTTGGAGGAAACATATTCTTCCAACCTAATGGAGACAAATCTGTAAGACGGCGAGAAAAAGAAAAATATGCGGGGCTTTATCTTGTCATTATAAAATGTTTAATGATACGGAAAGTTGTTGATTGGTCTTTTTGCCAGTTTGCCGCCATACTTAAAATATGAGTCCATGAAAACGAGCTACCAACCCCCAGGACCAGTGGTTACTTAGACACGTGCTTTTTTCTTGTCATGTGTTGGGAAAAGTAGCTAGTCAAGGAAAAGAAACTGGCATTAGTCATCGGCATGATACGAATGCGACAAAATAGGTACAAGATCTTGGACAAATTTTATTTGATCAAAATCTATTTGACAACATATATATCAATTTTTACCCATGTTTACGGTTCCTGTCAAGTTATAATCTAACATATATATCAATTTTTACCCATTTTTACCCATGCCAGACACAGCCAACTTGATATTTGCCAGGGAAATCTAATGGCTTCTTCATGTGTGAGTAGTCTCAACTTATTACTAACTTTCTATGCGCGTGCATGTGTCTCTTAAGCTAGCTTTGTCATATGATCTTTTATGCTATGTAATTTTGAAAGGAGAGAGCTCTTTTGTAATAATTAGGAGAAGAACCTGAAGCTTTCTATTTGTGAAATCTGTAGAATGTTTAGCTAGAAGACAGCATGATGCATGCTTCGACGTACATCATTCTTATTCATTAAAAAACTTTAGCCTGCATTCTCATATCCTTGGTTTTTGATTATGGTCCTTTTCTGGAACTTTTTATACATATACTATTTTGTATAAATGTGGGAATTATGGTTAGTGCCTTATGTGGATGTTACAATTAGTCAGCTGTTATGCAGTTTTGTTTACTAGTGGTATATTTCAGTTCAAATTTTCTTCACAGCAGATAAGAGAGAGAGTCCTAATGGAAATAAAAACCCATATGTTCAACACCTATTCAAGCTTCTCCAAATATCCTTCTTCCACTTGGTTCCACTCAATTAGACAAAATTTGTACTCCAATTCCATCAACTATTGGTTCCAAACAAAAATGCCTCAACTATTGTTATGCATTTTTGAAATTTTAAAAAATGTTTTAAATATTGGCCTACCTACTATTACCAAAAGAAATGGTACGTGTCTTTGAAAATATAATTAATAACGTTGAGGTTCAATGGCATTATCCTGCAGTGGAGATGAAAATAATATGTAATCTCTACATTGGATTACATTACTTTGTAATGCTAGTCATGAACACCCTTCTACATTGGACTACTTTTATTGAGGTTCTCTACTTTTATTGAGGTTCTCTTTAGAATGTGCAAACACAAACAACTTAGAAACATGCCTTTAGTTTGGTTGGGACCCCATGATCTGAGAGAGTCTCCTCTGGTCCCTATTTGTTAAACCCATTTCTTTTTTACAGAATTGGTTTTTGATATATTTATTTAATATTCCGGTTCAGGTATGCGTTATGTATCTAAAACATGCATGTAGTTTTAAGTTTTCCTATTTTGCACTTTGGTATTTTCTGTTGTTGTAGCAGTACTCGTTACGCTCCTTCCGTACACATTGTCCATCTCAACAGGTATGAACTATTTTAATGCACATTCATTACCTTTATTAATTTTTTTTTCATGGAATTGCTTTAGTACCCAAGTTATTATGATGTTCAATAAAGAACATATTTTGCATTGTTGTTATGTTGCTAGCTGTATTTTTCATGTCTCCACTACGAAAAGAAATGTTTGTACTTGACTGTGGTTGTAGTTTTGCATATATTACAAACAAATACTTGCATTTCCATATTATCAATTTCTTAGCTATTCAACATGGATGATTCGAAAAACACAACCCGAGATCGTGAAATTTGGGGCGATGGTATGGAGGAGGTATTTATTGACATGCTGTACCAGGATGCCCTTCACGAAAGATTAAGGGATGAAAAAATAACGAATAGAGAACATACTGAATATGTTGAGTGGCTCACTGCTGTTAGTGTAAAGGTGTTTGATGCTAACCAGTTTCGGGGCAAACTCTAGAGGTTGAAGGGCCTACATTGTCTGTTAACTGATCTAATGAACCAAACTAGTATGGGTTGGGACTTCAAAGACGGTAGTGGCCCACTGCAAAAAAAGACACAATTCCCGGCAATAGTTCAAACAAACGCTGCTACTTAATTTGCGGCCTTTTTTTACCGGCATAACCATCCACCGCTAATGAAGGGTCGCTATTTGAGATGTTTCGACATTTGCACAAATGCCGGTATTTGTACGTCTCATTAGCGGCGTTTGTATACAATTTAGTGGTAGTTTTTGAAATGTCGCCACAATACCTACATTAATAGCATTTCTTGAAATGCCACTACTTTATCGTTACCATCCCCTGGCATATACTAGCGGCGTTACCATAAATGCCGCTACTACTACATTGCCGACACATCATATAAATTGGCAGCATTTAAATAAATGCTGCTAATAGTACGTTGGTGGCGGCATATTGAATTTGTTAACGACATTTATTTGACCGCTGCCACTTTTTAAAATAGTAGCGTTACGATAAATGCCGCTACTAGTAATTTGCCAACACATCATATAAATTGGTGGAATTTATTTAAATGCCACTAATAGGATGTGGGTGGCGGCACATTGAATAATTTACTGGCGTTTATCTAAACACTGCCAATGATCTAATTTAACAACGATTATATAAACGCCACTACTAGTAAGTTGCCGTCTCATCATAAAATTTGGAGACATTTATTTAAATGCCACTAATAATACTTTAGCTAATTTATTAACAACATTTATCTAAACAATGCCAATTGTTAAAATAGCGGCGTTAACATAAACGCCACCACATTACATTGCCAGGGCATCATATAAATTAGAGGCATTTATTTAAATACCATTAATAGTACGTTGACAGCACATTAATAGTATGCCACAGTTCGTTTTTTTTTTGGAATGCGGCTTATTGTAAATGCCGCCACTAATTCGTTGTCGGCATATTTTTTAAATTAATGACATTAATATAAACACCGCTAGGAATACGTTACTGGTGCATTGCATTAATTAACGACATTTAGAACGTACCAATAAATATGATATCCCACAATCAAAAAAATATAATATATCAATTAATAATAAATATAATATAATGGGTCATTATTCATATAATAAAAGAAATTACAAATCAAAGCACATGAAAGTTCTTCATGGATAATTGTTCTTCACATTGTGTTTGTCATTAGCTTTAGGACCATTTCTTTCATGGGTAGTTCTTCTTCACATTTATCCAATAGTTCTTTGAAATTGTTATGCAATTGTTGAGCCTAGAAAAGATCAAAAAAGTTATACTAAATTAATAGAGAGAGTAATATATGTTAAAGGAAAAAAGCGTAGCAGGTTATATGTATAATGATTGGGTGGAACAAAAACAAAAAATAAAAAAACAATCTTATCAGTCTTCTGGACCAAAAAACAAAGACCAATACCCATGAAATCGTGTTTAACCAGACAAAATCAAGCATTGCAAAATTAGTCAACTACAAACTTTGCAAAATGTTTCTTTGGGTAATATTCAATATCATACGATCTTCAAACTGGAGAGCTTCTAATCTAGTAGCTGAAAGCATAAAAGTCTAGATTCAAACATTAATGGGGAAGAATAAAATGCTCTGTAGGTGTATATATCCTACTGATCAATCATCCACTTCCTCACTCTCAACTTCACCGAAACCCATATCCTCAACTCAAACGTCTCCTCCTTCAATCTTGAATCCTCTTGAACCTCTTTGTCATCATCTGAGCCTTCCACTCAACCACTTGTAGATCCTCCGCCCTTCCTACACCCTATGGTCACTTAGTCAAAAACAATATCTCTAAACCCAAACACCACATTTAAGGTACCGTTCAACATCCCCTTCCCAAAGCCATCCTTGCTAAAACTGATTCAATCATGGTTGAACCAACGTGCTATTCTACTGTAGTCAAGCACCCTGAATGGAGAGCTGTCATGAATTAAAAGTTTGATGCCGTACTAAAAAATGGCACCTAGAGTTTAGTTCCGCCCATTGCAACTTGAAATGTCATTGGTTGATCAAAATGAGTATAAAGGATAAAAAGGAAAGCTAATAATGACGTCGAATTATATAAGGCATGTTTGGTTTCCAAGGGATATCTTCATCAATTTGGTATTGATTTCTCAGACACCTATAGTTTGATTATCAAACCAATTATCTCCATTGTTGTGTCTTCAGGTTGGTCAATTAGAAAAATTGATGTGCTTAATGTATTTTTGCATGGTACACTATCAAAGGAGGTTTTCATTACTCAATATCCTGGTTATCCTTATCCACACTTTCCAAGTAACATTTGCAAGCTGGACAAAGCATTGTATGGACTAAAACAGGTCCCAAGCCTACTTTTCCTATCCAAAGTATTCATTTATTAGAGTTGTGCTTTCATGGCTAACGTCCAGATACTTCCCTATTTATTCACAACTCTACTAAGTTCACTTGTATATACCAATCTATGTTGAAGACATACTGATTATTTGCTCATACAAGCATGCCATTGATGACTTATCGAATACTCTGCATTGGGATTTTGAAATCAAATGACTTGGGTAGTTTGAATTTTTTTTCTAGGGTATTAAGGCACTTCACTCCAATGACCAAATCCTATTATCTCAACAACGCTAGTATATCAAGGATATTCTAAAAAACACAAAATGCATGAAACCAAGCTAATTGGCACGCCAATGGCTAGTTCCACCAATCTAAGTGCCTTTGATGGTAAGGGTTTCGGTGACACTACTCTATTTCGTATTATAGTCGGGGCCTTACAATATTTATTAGTAACTCATCCATATATTGCTTTCACATTCAAAGAATTATCTCAGATCATGCATAAACCAAAATTGTCACATTGGCAGGTCACAAAGCATATTCTCCGTTGTTTAAAAAAGACAATTAGTTATGGTCTCTATATTTGAAATCTATAAATACTATTCTACAAGAATTTTCGAATGTCGACTAGGCGGACTCCCATGATGATAGATGATCAACTAGAGGCTTTTGTATCTTATTAAGATATAATCTGATTTTAGGTAACTTAAAGAGGTAGGCTACAGTGGCTTGGCTGAGCACCAAGGTTGAGTACAAGGCCTAGGCCAATATAACGGGTAGAATTCATTGGCTTCAGTCCTTACTCCAGGAACTTGGTATTAAATTCTCACAATCTCCTATCTTATGGTGTGACAACATAAGAGTATACAATATATTTGCCTGCAAATCTACTTTTCCATGCTCGTACAAAGCATGTTTAAATTGATTTTCACTTTGCCAGGGACGTAGTTGCTGAGAAACTCATTGAGACCAAGTTTCTGCCTCCTAGCAGATATCTTTACCAAGATCCCATCTTCATCAAAATTTACAACAATCCATTCCAAGCTCAATGTAGTTTCCACTTCATTGGACTTGTGGGGGGATGTTAAGGATAAAGAACCCGATTGTGATAAGTCATCCAAGTTTAGAAAATATGCTCAATTAGACTTTGTTATGTTTTCCACTAGTGCTTCCATTGTAACAGACTCTTAATAGAACTTTGTAAAGTTCCTATATTAATAACACATGCCACATGTTATTTAGTGTGGTTGATATCTCTCAACAATCTCCAACATTGATTAGCTGAATATTTGGAATGTCATAAAAGAAGTTGTTGGCAACTAATGAAAGAAACAAATCCCTTTTTTCCAATTGCACTGCGTATTTTGGCATACGCATAGAAAACAAATCATGGAGATGCTTTATCTATGTCAATGTTTTAGAATCGACGAAGATGATCATGCATGCAGACTTCATTTACATGATCATTACAATACAAAATGCCCAAAAAATACTTTGTTTACTATAAAACCACCACGTCAGACGGGCAAAGAAGAAGAAAAGGAAATGCCAAAGTAAGATTTTATTCATAGGCCAATAATTGCGCAAACCTAGATACAGGTGAATGTACATATAAGCCTCTTTGCAAACAACCAAAATGGCATTATATGTAAACCATTATTACATTGTCTATGGTACTACAGGAAGTGAAAAGCATCAAAACCTCCTAGTTATTGTGCATAAAAATGCTTTATACGAGGTATTGATGTGGAAAGTAATAGAGTATATTTCTTGCATTGTACTATTTTGTGTAGAGCTCAGACTTGGATAACCTTGGAGTTGGAATTGCAACGGTTGGATTCTTCTTCTTGGTAATAACACCGAAAGTGTCAGAAAATTCTATCTCTGAACCTTGTGGCAATTTCCACTCATAGGAATGCAAAAACGAAGCCAATATGTATTTGAGTGTCCTCTCTCCTAGTGCAAGCCCTG
Source organism: Carya cathayensis (assembly GCA_011037825.1). Classification (NCBI taxonomy): domain Eukaryota; kingdom Viridiplantae; phylum Streptophyta; class Magnoliopsida; order Fagales; family Juglandaceae; genus Carya; species Carya cathayensis. Next base: position 26,947 of record QGSO01000841.1, read on the forward strand.
CGCATATTCTTCTCCCTGACCCAAATGGAAGAAACTTAAAATTGTTGCCCGAATAATCAAACCTACCATTAGCATTATTAAGAAACCTTTCAGGTATAAATTCCATTGGATTGTCCCAATACTTCGGATCCCTTTGTATAGCCCAAGTATGTAGGAAAATACTTGAACCTTTGGGTACATGGTACCCTCCGATGATGCTAGATTCACTTGGAGTACGAAGTAATAGGAAAGGACCAGGTGGGTGCAAACGGAACGTCTCTTTAATAACCGCTTCTAAATAATGCAATTTGGGCAAATGAGATTCTTCAACTAAGTTGTCCAACCCCACGATTTCTGTTAATTCTTCAGTGACCTTTTTCATTATCTCTGGATGCTTCAACAACCTTGCCATCACCCATTCTGACATGGTCGTCGTGGTGTCAGTTGCAGCTATCACTATGTCCTATTTAAAAAAGAGTGAGGTGATCAACTCAACTAAAAATTGAAAAACAAAAGCAAACAAACGAAAATAAGGTTTGGATGTCTATGAATTAGTTAAAGTTATTAACGATAAAATCAACCCCTCCTGTTCGGCCCTAAAGTAGTAATGAAATACAAAAGTAAAAAAGCAGAGACACACACACACACACACACACACACTTACAAAAACCACGGCCTTGATTTGGGTCATGCTCATTGATGGTGCACCGTCGTCTTGCTCCCTTAATTCCAAGAGAACTTGCAGAAAGTCCTTTTGTCCTGTCTTTGTCGTTCCCTCTACTTTGGCTTTGGCCAAACTCTTGATCTGTTTTTCAATGGCATAATCAAGTACTCCATCAATGGTTTCAGAAATTCTCTTTGCTTTCTTTTTGATCCCTTGTAAATCAAAACTTGCTAAAGCTGGGAAAAGGTCCGAAACATTTGGTTTTCCGAGAATCATCACTAATTCCGCAAAGATATGCTTAAAATTTGCTCCAAACTTAGCCCCTTCCTCTCCACGTAGCGTGCCACCCCACAGCATATTCATGATGGCATTCATCACCGTTAAAAACGCTAGGTCCCCTAAATCTATGAGGGTGCCCTTTTTGTTATACACATTTCTAATGGTGTTCCTTACCTCTTCTCTTCGTAAAGCGAAGGTACTATCAAGATTTGCTGGACTTAACATCTCTCTCACAAACATCTTCCGCAACATCTTCCAATCAGGACCATTCGGGGAGAAAGCAATATCAGATGCTCCATACGTGACAGTATGTGCAACTATGTTAGCATCACGGTTGGAAAATATTGCGTCGTTGTCACGAACAACTTCTTTAACTAGCGAGGGTGAGCTAATCACAATGCACAATTTATTTGCAAGCCAAACCTTATAGATGGGACCATAGATCCCGCACAGTTGCTCAAATTTTGTATGAAGTTCTGTACCTACAAATGGAAGATACCCGACTATTGGCAAGCCACGGGGACCTGGTGGCAATGGAGCTAGTACTGTAGCCTTGGTTTTTTTCTTGACAGCCAACCATAACAACGCAAATGTACCAATCAAAATAGTGAGAGTTGAGCTTGAAAATCTCTCGTCACCAGCATAGGAATTCCACCATCCCATCGTAGAAGCTGCATTCAAGTGTAGGGCAAAGTGAAAAAAAAAGGCCAAAATCAGGAATCTGTACATTATGTGTGTTGGTTTGAAGCATGGCTTAGAAGGCAAGGAAGAAGATAGAATGAGACTTATCGGTGGGATCGATTTGAGCATGCATAAATATTTCGTTATGGAGAATCGAAGTGTTAGATTTATAAAAAGTTCTCATAAAATAATGCTCACATATTACTGGGGTTACGCTTTACCATCGATTAGTGGGAAGGAAATCACATGGGCACTTACAGTTTGAGTCACATGGGCTTAAGAAGTCTTATCAACATGTGGACGTTTTACGGTTCATTTAGGTAGTTAGGTGGCTTGTGGAGGTTTGGGCTACCTCTCTCTCCCCAATCTTCTTCATCTTTTTATTTTTTTATTTTTATTTTTAACAATATTTCATCTCATCTCATCATTACAATATTTTTTTTAAAAATTTTTATACAAAATATAATAAACAATATAAATTTTTCAAATTTCAAAACAATAATAATATTAAAAAATAATAATCTAACAATATTTTATTCAACTTTTATCTAAAACCATCTCAACTCATCTCACTATCATAACAACATATTAATCTTTTTTAGCTATATATTGCTCAATCTTAATTTGACTATTTTAATTAGATGAGTCAAATATATCAATCTTGATTGGACTCATTATAGTATATAGATGCATGGTGTGCTATTTTTAATACAGACATACTTATATCAATCCTTTTGAATTCTTTAATTTAAATGAATTGAACTGAACTTGTTAACATAATTTTATATCTTTAAAAACATAACTTGTATCAAAATATATGTACGTATTCACAACTAGATCAGCAACAAAATCAATATGAAGATTGATGCCCACAACCAAAATTAGCATACATTTCCAACTTCTCAACCCCAATAATACAAAAAACCATAATATTCCATGAATCCATTACAATGTACACTAGTTATGTTTAATTATAATTAAAAAAATTGTTTAATTATACAGATTGTTCAAGTGAACCACATTGACAAGATAATTATATGTTTATAATCATTTTGAGCAGATCAGTAGGCCCATGTTGGCCAAATTTTTTTACCATAAGTATTAAAGTCTTTACTCTCGTATCCGTTTACAAATCATGTTAAAAAATTGACAACCTTATAACTAATTATTGTATGGGTTAGAAGCCAATTTTCTGTCAATTAGAATATTTTTCGGTATATCTTGTGAGGTTGTTAGAAAGAAATTCTAGCATGAAATAAGTTTAGGAGGCCATATATTATATATTATACAACGAAAGAGCAGTAATAATACAGCTGTGTGGTATTTTTCGAGGGATAATATATGCATTATAGGCAAATTTTTACTGTTCATCCCCCATTCACATATCAACTGGCTTTATGATTAGTGATTGTAAAAAGATATCGAATACCATGATAATGGAGTATTATTACCAAGGATTCAAAATGTAAACTATACAACAACATATATAAGAAAACAAGCAAAAAGATAATGACATTTGAGGAAATAGTTTCAGAACTGATAAATGAAGAGACTTACATGTTGGAACTTTGGACGAAAGTCACAGCTTGAATATCTTTGAGAACAAGAGTTCTACAAATATGGAGAAGGTTTTTTGAATTCTGTACAACTCATGCATGTTTGAGCACGCCATTTTATAGAGCCTCATGAAGGCTTGGACTATTTGCTTCGGATCATCAGTCTACCTAAATTAAGTTAGATGATTTTTTTAATCAAAGATAGATACTATTATTCAAACTCAAAGTTTCAGTCCCGAAAGTACTGCCTCCAAGGTCAAAATCCTGACTTCATTCTTCCCCTGGTCACGTGGGCGATTTTCGTGGAATTCAAATGATCAGACCCGACTACGTGAAATATCTAATAACTAGAAAAAAAATATTAGGATAACTATCAGACGTCTTCTTTAACCATTAATATAATTAATTATTTTAAATTTTTTAAAATATTTTTTAAACATCCTTAAGTATTAGAAAAAATAAAAAAAAATCTTACTTCTTTAACCATTTAATAAACAATTATTTTTATGTACTATTTACCCATTTTAGTGATTTCATTGTTTTAATATAAAATTCTTGGATAAAATATTTATTTTATCCAATTAAATTATTTGTTAGTATAAAAAAGACGGCAGAATTATTAGAGTGCCACAAGGCGGCCGGTACTGACGCACGCAACAACTAGTCCCAGCGCAGACAAAATTTTTTCAACATTAACTCCCAGCACAGACAAAATTTATTCAACAACTCCCAGCACAGACAAAATTAACGACCAATCTACTGAATGATTCGAACCATGACAGCCTCTTAACATTTTTAAAAAAAGTTTCACTACACATTAAATATTTATTTATTTATTTTTATTTTTTTGAGTTTATTTTTTTAAAACCAATTAAATCTTTTTAGTCATTATTTATATACCAAACAATTGATTAAAAAAAACTAAACTTTTAAAAATACTGAAGGCTGAAGCATTTTGACTTGTATTAAAATTATAATAAACTTTTATTATATTCTATCCAATTATATAGATAGATGATGACTTGACATAATTTTGATAATCATTGATCAAATCATAATAAATGAAAAAAATTAAATAATACTCTCTAACATTTTGTTCTTTTTTCGAAATTGGGAACTTGGTCCCCAATATATATACGGCAAATGTTTGACTTACATACCAATCATCACGTGGTTAATTGGTCTTTGCCAGTTTGCCGCCCTACTTAAGATCTGAGCCTATGAAAACAAGCTACCAACCCCCAGTACCGGTGAAGGAACTACATATGCATGTTGGGGCAGGGGTGGCTAAAGGGACTTTAGAGTCTTAATTAGACACGTACTTTTTTCTTGTCACGTTTTGGGAAAAGTAGGTAGCCAAGGAAAAGGAACTGGCATGATACGAGTGCGACGAAAAAGGTGTTTTAATTTACCAATTTTCATCTTAAAAGATCTCAAATTTGTTATTAAGTTTTCATCTTTTTAGATCTCACATTTTTTCAATATTATTCCATCTAATAATATATTTTAAATAAACAATATATTGCATGAATACACACTGCAAAAAAGTAAAAGCTGTACCAAATGTGCAACAAAATATTTGATTAAAAATAAAAATATTTACACATAAGGTAAATAAATAAAAGAAGTAAAAAAAAAATTACACTATTGATAAATAAATAAACAAACGAAGCAGTTAAAAAAAAAAAAGGACCGAATAGTTTAAAATAAAAAAAGAAGTAGCAAAAAAAAAAAATACACCATTGATAAATAAATAAACAAAGGAAGTAGCCAAAAAAAAAAAAAAATTGACCAAATGGTTTAAAAAAAGAGAAAAATGTAAGCAAAAAAAATAAAAATAAAAAAATTGCACCTTTGTTAAATAAATAAACAAAGAAGCAGCCAACAAAAGAAAAAAACAAATAGTCAAAAAAAAAAAAATAGAAAAAATGCACCATTGGTAAATAAATAAACAAAGGAAGTAGCAAAAATAAAAACAAATTGCATCATTGGTAAATAAATAAACAAAGGAAGCAGCAAAAAAAAAAAAAAAATTGACAATTGGTAAATATAATAAACAAAGGAAGCAGCAAAAATATAAAAAATAAAAAAATTTGACCAAATGGTCTTAAAAAAAATGAAAAAAAGGAAGCAAATTACACTATTGGTAAATAAATAAACAAAGGAAACAGAAAAAAAAAATTTGACCAAATGGTTAAAATAAAAGCAGCAAAAAAAAAAAAAGAAAAAAAAATTGCACCATTTGTAAATAATCAAACAAATAAAATACTATAAAAAAAATTACAAGTACTTGTGGGTCCCATCATATTACTAACTATAACAAAGTCAAACTAATATCATATCATCTCTGAAAACAAACACATATTTCATCTCATCTCATCTCATCTCAACATATCTCAAAAGATTTTATATTATCTTATATCATCTCTAAAAACAAACGATGCCTTATTTAAATAATAGATCATGTCATGTCACATGTTTTGATTCGTTTAATAATTAATTAGAAATAGATCAATACGACACAACTCTTTTGAATTTGTTTCATATAAATAAGTTGAATTAGCACACATAATCCAGTTGATCTGATGAATTTAATTTCAAATAAAAGTTAATAACTATATTTATTAGTAGTCACAATATCTAAATATAATAATAATAAGACTACCTACAAATAAAAAATATCAATATTTTTCAAATTTAACTTATTATAAAATCAATATTACAAATCTTACAAAAAAAAATATGAGTATAGTTCTAGAGATACAATCTCCGCAATAAAAACATGAACATATTAAAAAATATCAATATTACAACCAATAATAATAAATTTGTAATTTCGAAATAAAATCTAGACGAGTTAATATTGCGAGTTGACCCCGCATTATTAACCCATTTATTAATCATGTTTTAATGGGTTAACCCGTTTTGACTCAAACCTATTTATATAAAATCTAAATATGCTAATTTCGTATTGTGTTCATATTCACTTCATAGATTATGTCACATATTATCTCCCCTACTTGACTTTCTCATTTATAATTTAAAATGTCATTTGTAATTATATAATTTTATTTGGTATAGTCTTATAACACCCAAGCTTTTAAATACTCTAAAAGATTTACTTTTTCTAACTACATATAACCAACCAATATATAGACATAGCTTTTCTAATATATATATATATATATGAGTTTTGCTACATACAAGCAAAAATGCATACTAATCTGCGTCCTAATACTGATTATTTCATATTCAAAATTTAAATTAGCACTGTTTTTAATAAAATTTACTTTTGACCAATCACATTATATTGGTACACATATTAATGTATGGTTGTACTTGCAACTAGATTTTTCCTATATATATATATATATATATCCTTGATACCGTCACAAAGAGATGATATATAGATGTAATTTTTCTCAAAAGAAAATATATAATGAGTGTGCCCTTCATACCGTCACATGCAAAGAGATGATATATAGCCACCCCAAGGTCAATATAACAGGGTCAAATGCTTGAAGGCTGAAGTGTATGTTCCACAACAATTCATTTAATTAGAAAGGCAAAGTTCCAATAATGCCTTACACAATGTGTTTTAGTACAGTTGTTCATTCAATCCGAAATTGCAAACCCTCTACATTGCTCCCACATAAAAAATTCGTCTCAACTTTAACAAGAGGGAAAGGTGGCTATATACCCCATCTTTTACAAAGCATGGCCCCGAAGAAAATTGAAGTACTATTGATTTTACTATTGTCCGACGATCAACAAATAACCATCCTACCATTTGAAATTATGATTAGATCCAATCATTAAGAAGTGAGTACATGGTAAAAGTGTGCAATTTATATTTGCTTATTATTTGTCTAAGTAGTTTTTATAATTGTTGTTAAATTATTCGAAATCTGGTTAATTTATAAGGGAAGGCATTCACCCAAAAATTTGATAAGTTGAAGGGAGAAATATCAATGATGTTTTACAAAGTGGTTGATCCTATAAAGCTACTCAAGCTGATTGACGTCTTGCAAAGACGGAGTATCTTACCATCATAGTGGTGATGTTTGCAAGAAGCAGAGTTTGTATGCTACAGTTGTTGAGTTTAGATTACTAAGACAACACAGATATGATGTACCTTAAGGTAAACAACATACTAGTAATGCTTTGACAAAAATAAATAAATATCATATTCATAACCCCTCATTTTTTTTTAACAATTGGCACACTTTGTTGTTTCAAAGACTTTCAAAAGTTTCATCAATGAAGAGGGGAGTTTCAAAGAATGTCTTTGTGTTGATACTGAAGGAATGTTGGCTTTGTATGAAACCTCGTTCCACTCGAGAGATGGCGAAAGCATCTTGGAGGAAGCGAGAGATTTTGCAACCAAACATATTGAAGAGTGTCTGGATCAAAGCAAAGATCAATATCTTTGTACGATGGTTAGTCATGCCCTAGAGCTTCTACTACATTGGAGAGTGGTTAGGTTGGAAGCGCAGTGGTTTATTGATGCATATAAGAATAGAGAAGATATGAACCCTACTTTGCTTGAACTTGCAGAATTGAATTTTAATATGGTACAAACAGTCCACCAAAAAGATCTAAAAGAGGTGTCAAGGTAAAAAGACATGTTTATCCTCCTTTTGTAACTTGTATCTTAGCCTCAAAAGCTACGAGGAGATTTAGGACATATTTGGTTACTTTGAGTATTTCAGAATTTTGTGAATACTAGTGAAATAGTTTAAGTGAAAAAGTTGAAATGAGAGAGAAAAAGTTGAATAAAAAAATCATAAAGTTAAAAAAATTGTTTGAATATAATTTTATTTTAAGTTTATAAAAGTATTAATTTTTGTGTTCGAATAATGATTCGGTAATGATAATATGGAAAAGTTGAAATTTTAAAATTGAAAAGTGTTTGTGAATGAAATTTTGAGAAGTTTTGAGAATTCTCAGATATGCCAAATATCCCTTACTTAATATTATATTAGATTAAAGTGGTAAGAATCTACAATATATGCTCTAGTTTTAAAATTGATTTTATTTCCTTGTCTCCTACAAAAGGTGGTGGAGGAGCATTGGCCTTGGAGATTTGAGTTTTGCACAGGATAGGGTTGTGGAGAATTTCCTATGGGCAACAGTAGCAATAATTCAACCTCAATTTAGATATGAGGAGAATTTTAGCAAAGCTTGGTGCATTGTTGACAACAATAGATGATGTCTATGACACTTTAGAAGAACTTGAGCTCTTCACAAATACTGTTGAGAGGTTTGTATTAATGGCAGCACACCTCCAATACTTCAAATATGGCTGCTTATCTTTGATGCAAATACTTATATGTAATTTTTTTTCATGTGATCTAGATGGAATGTCGATGGAATGGAACAACTTCGTCATTATTTGCAGATTTGTTTCCTTTCTGTCTACAACACAATTAAAGAAATGGCTTTTGACAGTCTCAAGGAAAAGGGATGCAACATCATTTCATACACGAAAAAGGGGGTAAGGCCTGGACTTTTTTATTCTTCACTATTTACCCTATAACTTATTTTCTCTTATAACTCTTCTAATTCATATCCACCATAAATCTTTCAGTGGGCAAATATATGTAGATCTTATTTGTTAAAGGCAAATTGGTTTCATAACCAATATACACCAAGCCTTCAAGAATACTTTGAATGTGTATGGATCACAGTAACAATACCAATTAAATATACTGAGGCATTATTATTTTTTCATCAAAAATCCCATAACCGAGGAATCCTTGGATTCATTGGAAGATTATCCCGATATAATTCGCTTGCCATCATTCATTGTATGACTTTCAGATGATCTCAGAACATCTACGGTTAGTAAAACACACTATCCTAATTATTTTATAAAACATATTTTGGATTACTTCACATGACCATAGGATAACATGTTTTTTTATTATTTATTTATTTTTTTATGTTTTTTGTAATCTAGGATGAGTTAAAGAGGGGGGATAATCCAAAATCAATCCAATGCAACATGAATCATACTGGTGCTAGCGAGGAAGAGGCTCGTCAATACATGAGGTTCTTGATTAGTGCAACGCGGAAGACAATTAATGGAGAATGCATTGCAAGTTCTCCATTCTCTGGAACATTTAATGAGATCACAATGAACATTGTCAGAGTGTCCAAGTTAATGTACCAAAAGGGAGATGGTAATGGGATTGAAGACGGTGAGACAAATGACCGCGTGCAAGTGTTGTTTATTCATCCCATTCCTATAGCTAAGAATTGATGAATGATTGGGACAAAAATTGTTTGTATTATTATATTACACACATATATCTAGATCTCTAGTTTTTCCTCTTTCGAATCTCTTATATTTTGAGACTAGATCATGTGTCATATGCAACTTTTCTTTTTCTCACTGGTAATATTGCTCCTTGCGAAAATAAATGATGTACAAGCAGATGGAAATTCAATAATTCTCTTGTTTCTTATGGAAAGAAATACAAGTTTCTCTATAGTATTACAAATATATTGCATGGTACATTTCTTTTCTGACATCGCTACATACGTACGATTGATGCAGATCAAGCCAAATTGATTTTTGTAACATGGTGTGTGCATCATATAACTATGATCACATTAGCATTGTGTCTATGTCAAGATGTTTAAAAACTTCTTTGTATTAAAATTAAAAAAAAAAAAAAACCTTCTCACAAGTTAATTAGTTACAATGGGCTAGTCGATGTGGGCAGAATTTTTACATCGTATATCACTATAAGAAAAAGAACTTCTACTTGCACCTAAAATCACCGAAAATAGAAGCAAAAATCGTCAGAAAATATTACTCGCTGCTATTTTAAAGCATCACTGCTTGGTCGCTGTTAAAGTTCCCAAATTATTCCGTTGCGGAGATTTTACAAAACATATTCCAAATACTAAACTATTTCCAACGATTATCTTGGTGGCAAAAGCTCCTAAAATGTGTCACAGCAGGAAAATAGTATTTGCGACGGTTATTATTCGTTGATAATAATTTATTTATTTATTTATTTTTTTTATGTTTGACTGCTAGTTGGGGCGAATGTAAGTTGTTGTAAATAATATTTCCAGCCATTTCGTATTGCGGCTAATATATTTTTGCCATGATAAATATTTGTCGTTGAAAGTTATTTGTGACGACAATCCAAATATTTTACCAATGACTAGTAATCTCCACTAGCTTCTATGCAACAATAATCCCTTTGGACAAAATTCTCTTCTAACGGTTTGAAGCGTTGGAAATAAATTTGATGTGATTTTTTTTCTTGGAATTATGTGATTATTGATCTAAATTTGCTTTAAATACCTGCAATATCATTTAGATTTTGGCCTTTTTTAAAACAATTCCAATGTAATTTTCCAAAGTTCTGTTCATTTGCCTAAATCAATAAATATATATTAGTCAATCCATGTATTCCCACACATACATTAATCATGACATTGACAAAGAATCATGAAACCATTGTAATAAGATTCATTCCTGAAAATGTCACCAAGATATCATTTGTCAAAAAGTATCTTCCAAATAGCCACAATACATATATATGTATATATACCATGCTAATTCTTTCTAACCACATGTTACTCATTATCCATATGAAGTCATATCTACTAGCTTCTCAATGGTGTCCAACACACACAACTTCTTCATGCAATATCCAAAATCAGAAACTTCATAACTCCACATTTTCCTTTGCATTCTTAAAGGTCTGTGGATACAGGCACCGTAATAGTACTAATATAAGTTTCTTGTTGAAGATCCATCAATCTTTATTAAATTCATTATGATATGAACTTATAGTATTGTGAAACCATGCATATACCACTAATCCCAAACATTGCTTTCACCAATAAAGGTCAAAGCATGTACATTTTGTGACACAAACCCATCTACACCCTAGGCCTCAAAATATTGTTATTTGCATCATACATTAATCTAATGCCCCCATGGTAATTATGTACATATCTTTCTTTGCTAGGCTCAGGGTTGATGCTACACAGTAACATTCACATGATATTTAGTTTTGGTTCATTTAATTGATATACCTGACAATTTTTGAAAGCCTTTGGGTTTAGTATTACTCATGCAAACTTGGTGCAAAATACAAATGACAACATGACTAGCTATGATTGGCACATTTCGCCACAAATGACAACATCACAAATGTAATTAAGTTTATTAAACCAACTAATCTGTCAATCTAAACATGAATATCCCAACCAAAGTTATTATTTGTTTCCATACCTTTAAATGTCGTGCAATGGCCAAAATCATTACTTTATCCATCAAATGACAACATGAATGATATAAAGCTATAGACAACACATGGTAATTATCAAAAATTTAAGCAATCATATTGAACAATCAACCATCATCAACACTTCTTCTACACCAAAATTCTCAAGTAATATCATTAAACTAAAGGTGCAAAATACCTCTAGACTTCCTTTAATAAACTTCCAGCAATTAAAGGAACTGCGCATGAAAATAATTAAGTTAATAAACTTCCAGCCACTAAAGTACATGAAAACACAACCAAGTAAATTAAGTTAATAAAATCTAAGACAGACCTGAAAAACAAAACAATTATTGCGAAAATATCGATTTCATATTCAATCTACTTTTGACAGATTTAACAGATTTTCAATAATGATATGTACGTGAAAGCAGTTCAATATTCATGATAGCACAACTATATGTATGCTCAATATCATCAATGAAGATTTGATTATATAAAATTAGTTTCGCATCACTTAATCATCTAACAATCTCTACTTAGCTTGCCTTAAAGATTTTATAGGAAACAAATGAGAAAAAACTTCCACGGTATTATCCAATTCTTTGGAGTTTAGTCTATGCAATAACTATAAGTTTATCGAACATGTGGTAATATGTATGCCCTAACAATTGGTGTATAATGCATTGAATCTAATATAGTGGAAGTGGTGGTGAGATGTTTACCTATATTGAGCCAACTCAAATCTAATCTTCATTTTTTTTTTTTTTTTACTTCCAATTGCAACACTACGCACACATGCCATCATATAAGTATAGCATTTGCAAAAGACCATTCCAAAAAGATCTTGACTACCCCAAAACACCTGGTAGACAAACAAAATGTTAGATCTTACATGGAATAAGCATATATGCAACTTAGTTTAGGATCAAACCCAAAATAGAAAAAAGAAATTATTATTTCACAAAAATAGCATATATGCAACTCCCTGATCAGCCTCCCAATGTGACTCACCTTGTGACTGCCTTTCAGACATGTATGTACTCATAAACTTATACTCTGCTTGTTTCTTAGAGGGTACCCTTGCATCCCCCCTTAATTCTTCAAACTTGTTCCTTTAACGCTGGCCATCTTTCCCATGTCTTTCTATAGCTGTTGTTAATTCAGTAATCCTTTCTTCAATATTATCTCTGCATGACTCAAACATAACCATCTCTCCTAACTACCTTACATACCTTGGCCTGTATTATCTCTACATGACTCAAACCTATATAAAAATTTCTGTTGTTGCCTCCTTAGTTCCGTTCTCAGGCTCCAGCTGGTCTAACTTTGAAACCATCAAGTTCTATTCAACCAATCCCCAACATCATTATAAATAAGACTTAAATGGAATTAAATTGCTTCATTTCTTATTAAAAAACTTTCCAACTCATATAATGCTCTTCAATTATAGGAGTGACATATTTCCTGTTTTTCTTTGATCACCGCACATCTTTAAAGAAATCAACCAAATTAGGCTCAAAATCATATTTCAAATACAAAAAAGGAAAAGCAACCCAAATGTCAAATGTACGGTGTTAAGAACAAAATGTGAATCTACCATCATACTTTTTAATGGATTACCCTCATTTCCATTAACCACACAAATGAGGTTCTTTCAGCAGTGTGGTTAGTTTGTTGCTTCTGCCTATTACATTTATTTCGACTAGATATCATCTGCAGTTATAATGCACAACATTACAAAGCAATACCAAAATCATGTTTCTTTCAAACCCCAATATTAGACAACTTTGACAAACTCTCCTTACCTTAAAGCCATTGCTTGACCGTCTTGCACATAACTTCTCCTAACTAGCTGGTTTTACCATTTCCAGACAATTTGCAAGTGCTTCTTCATGAGTCTCGTCCTGCATGTAGGTTTTATGGATATCATACCGAATTGAGATGAATCCCTTCTGAAGTGTCTTCATCACCGTTGAGCGATGATTCTATTTTGACTAGTCTAGGACATGCAAGCAAGGGTAAAATTGAACTAGCTTTGCAAGCAAGGCCTCATGTGGCAAATGTTAGGCTAAAATGACATCTAAGAAAGTAGGTGGAAATACCATCTCAAGCTTACTTACAATGACAACGATATTAGCGTAAAGTCGCTCTTCAACCTTACATGTTTTAGCGCACAATTGTTTTTAAAAAAATGCTCAGTTTAGTCAATGCCTATTGTATCTCAGGTCGTAAGTATCCAACAATTACAACAGGAAGTAATCTTTGCATGAAAATATGGCTTTTCATCTCGAAGATTTTGCAATTGGCAACACTAACACATCTCGCAATTTTGGAAGTGAAGTCATCAGGAAATTTCACAGCATTCAACCAATTACAAAAACTTCTCCTCTCGGCTCAATACAAGGTGAACGGTGCATGTGGCATAGTAATGCGCTGTCTGTCCTCTTGGAGTTGCAATTCCTTCCTTATATTCAAATTGTAAAGGTCACAACGTACGTGTGTTGCATTATCTTTAGTTTTTCCTTGTGTGTTCATCAATGCTCCTAAGATGTTGTCACATAAGTTCTTCTCGATGTGCATTACATCTAGATTATGTCTAATCTTTAGAGTGGACCAATACTAAGAAGATACTTTTTTTTGTCCAATTCAACTCCTCTGTGGTCTGCTTTCTCTTTCTTTTCCTTTACTGAAATCAACATTTGGAATATTTCAAAATTGATTGAATATATCTTCTCCTAATAACTGTATAGGTGGGCTACGATTCTGTTCCTTCCCATTAAAAATAGTCTTTTTCTTTCTCCAACTGTGGCCCTGTGGCATGATGGAATTAGTTTCTTGGTTGCATGATGGACATGCCATCTTTCCTTTAGTGCTCCACCCAGAGAGGATTACATATGTAGAAAAGTTGTTGATTGTCCACAATAAAACTGTATGCAATTGAACTATCTAAGCTGCCATTGCATCGTATGTATCTACACAATTTTTCCCATAAATCAATAAGTTTATCTATTCAAGGCTGCAAATAAACATTGATTTAATTTCCTAGTAAACTTGGTCCAGGAGTCAGAAGTGAAGTCATGAAAAACGGATCTTTCATGCATAACTAGGAGCAAGTTATAAGGGACAAGAATCACTCGCCATATATTATAAGGTTCACTCAAATTATTAAACGGGTTGAGGCCATCATTAGTTAGAACAAGCCTCATATTCCGAGCATCTTCCGCAAACCACATGGTCTTTATCAAATGCCATCCATGTCTCAGAGTCGGCAAGATGTCATCGAATACCCTGATCATGGACATGTTGATCTTTATGCCATCTCATATTAGATGTTGTTTTATTTGACATAAACAATCATTGTAACCATTGCTTCAACGGGAAATATCACAAAACCTTTTGAGGAATTCGTCGTTCCTTTTTTGTGCTAAAGATCCACCTTGACACCTTACATATAGGAAACTTTTCTTTATTTGCATTTTCCGTCCAATATAGTAAGCAATCATTTGGACAAGCATGTATTTTTTTTTATAATTAAAGCCAAGGCTTCACTGCAAGTTACATGACTCTTGATATGAGTTAGGCAAAGGAGCGTCGGGAAAAGCTGACTTCAATAATTAAAGAAGCATGTCGAACGACTTTACACTCCAATCATGAACTATTTTAATGTGTAACAACTTGACAATGAATGAAAGTTTTGAATACTTTGTACAACCTTCATAAAGAGGACACGGGACATCAAGTAAGACTTGGTCAAAAGATTTGGTTAAAACATCGAGACATGCAATATAAGGTTACATCCCCCGTTCATGACCTATAAGATGCAATGTTTCTGACATGCATGTAACAATATGCAATATTCACAGTGGATAACTTTTTTTTATAGCAATACTATGTACCAAACTGAAAATATCCCAAATACTTAAAAAACATACTTTATACATAAAGACATACTAAACAATCGTTATCACAATACTAATCCAAAATGACTGTAATCATAAGTGTGCTGGAGATTCAACTCCATAAATACAAGTAGTAATTTAAGTTAACTATTATATTATCATCGACGTCGCATCTTCGCATCGTCGCTTGGTTGATCGTGTCTAGTTGGTCGTTTACTGGCTATCCTTCAAATCCTGTAGCAAGATCTACTATTCGGAGGTGAATAGTAGTTGGGACCACCATAATGAGATTTGATTACAAATCTTAGTAACAAACAAGTTCACATAGGTTAATGATGCATGCATGGCAGTAAAAGTATGAATGCATAATTAAAGTCACAAATAAGCATAGCATAACTTGGCATATAACATAGCATAGCTGACATAACTTGAATTGAAATGTGAACTTGAATTGAAACATAGCATAAATGTGAACTTGAAACATAACATAATATGAACATGAACATAACATAATATGGACGTGAACATAACATAATATGGACGTGAACTTGAATTGAAATGTGAACTTGAATTGAAACATAGCATAATATGAACATGAACATAACATAATATGGACGTGAACTTGAAACATATT
This sequence comes from Carya cathayensis, assembly GCA_011037825.1. NCBI lineage: Eukaryota > Viridiplantae > Streptophyta > Magnoliopsida > Fagales > Juglandaceae > Carya > Carya cathayensis. The sequence goes on from QGSO01000841.1 coordinate 42,897, forward strand.
ATGAATGTGAACATAACATAACATAACATGAACTTGAACGTAACATGAACGTGAGCATAACATAACATGATCTTATCTTGAACGTAACATGAACTTGAAACATATTCGTTTCTCATGGAATTACCATGATATTCATGTCTGTGGGGTTACCACAATAGTATAGTCTTATCTCATGGGGTATGTGCCACACTAGCTATGAACAACATAGTTTCATTAGGATATTACCTTATCCTAACACTTAGGGTCATGACTGACATGAATAACTTGACATGACTATTGTCAAAATACATAAACTGTATTTGAAACAAAATCTAACTAGAATATGAAAGGACATAAATCCTAACGTAATATAATATGACTTGAATGCAACTCCAAAAAAATGGCATACTTGAGATATAAACATTTTGTAACATGATATAACATATAACATACAACATTTCGTAACATGACATAATATGTAACAGATAACATTTCATAACATGACATACTTGCAATAGTGAACATTACATGGCATGACATACATGTAATAGATGGCATACTTAACATGACATACTTGTAATGTATAGTAATACATGACAGAATATATTGCATAACAGATGAATAATTCATGACAGAATAAATTCTATGTAACAGATGCATATATGATAACATACATACATAAAATGTAGTTCATTTACTCATCACACATACACATTAAACTGATAGTAAGTTAAAGTTAACTTATCTCGATTTTCGCATTTCTATGCAAAAACTGAAAGTAGTGATCCTAAAAGTTAGAACTTAATCACTAACAATTAGAAATATGGAAAAATACTAACTTAGAGTAGAATTTCCATTTTATCCACTACATGTAAAAAAAATGACCATTTTACCCCTAACTTAAGGATTTTGCATTCTAACTCCAAAAGTCAAATATTAACTCAGAAAAATTTAAAATTAAACAAAACCATGAAAACTCCATAGGGGCCGAAACATGCATAGGCTTTTTGCCTTGATTTTTGTTACAATTCTTCCAATTTCAAAACTCATGATCAAACCACATTTTTGCAACAAAGATCTTCCTATCCTAAGTTTTAATTTTTTTAAAAAAATCTAATAAAAATATGCTATTAATCAACACCAAACATTTTAGTAAACAATCCAAACTTTTTAACTAAAAATGCAAACTACTGAATCACAATGTTTTATCTATTTCAAAGCATCTCCAAGAACTTAAAAAAATCCAAATCTTACTTCTAAAATATTCATAATATATTACTAAGAAAACTATGCTTTAAATAATCAAGCAAAAGTCATCAAAATCCCCAAAACAACACTTGTAGTTTTTGGTTTCATCCTAAGTCGAAAAATAGATTTTTGTTTCTCAACTATTTTTTATCAACCACTTGATCCATGACTAAAAAAGATGTGATCTTCAAACCAAAAAAATCACCTAGTTTAAAAAGGTGTCCTAAAATAGATCTAAGCGTCAAAGTCAAGATCGCATGGTTAAAAATCAACCAAAACATGAATTTAGCCAAGAACATCAATACTTTGGCCTAACCAAATATTCTCATGCATAAAAATTCATATATTTGAAACTAACATCAAATATCTTCAAAATAACATCCTAACATGTATATAAGAGGCTTAGGATCCACAAATAAAAATATCAAAGCCAATGAAACAAGTTTAAATCACAAACGATCCAAACTTTCTTAAAATAGAAACTATTTTTCCTCTTCCATTTTCTAAGTTTATAGATCTATGAACATATTTCATCAAAACCTTTAATCATGCAACAAATCCTCAACCAATAATCATATACACATGTTAACCATACTTCAAAAACCTTTCAGGCCATGATCTATCCATTAGCTTGGTTAAAAACTCCAAAATAAGACACTCTTCAGTTTATGGCCCAAAATGACCTTTATGTGGTTTAAATAGCATTTGATCAATCAGACGATCTTCAAATGGAACAAACTAGGTATCCATGTTAACTAAACTAAAAAAGGAACAACTTTCATGGGAGAAAATACCTATAAAAGCTTTGAATCAGGGGTGCAAAAGAACTCAAGAAAGCTACCTGAAAGCATCTTTTGTGTTCTCTCAAAGAAAAGTGGAAAGGAAAGGTGGTTTGCGTGGCAAGTGGGCTGAAGGGATTCTTGCACAAGTTATGGAAAATGATAAGGCAGAAATGAAGCTTGAGTGTTGGTTTTTCTTATCCAATTCAATATACAAATATCAGCCCAAGATATTTCCTCCAAGGTGCCTTGTAGAAGTTAAAGAGTAAGGTGGCCTTGTAGCCCTTCTCTTCAAGTACCCTCTAGGCCCGCTTGAGTAAATCTGATTAACCATGTGAAGGTGCAATTACTTAGCCAAGAAGCAATGCCAAGGTGGCCAAATTTGTGGGTCTTAATGGGCCTCAATTTTGGGTTCTAAGCGCATTTCGGTTGCTATCAAGCCCAAATTCAATTTTTCTTGACCCAATAAATATCTAAGGATAAAAAGGTTGGATAATGATATCATAACATAAATTTGAAAGATTAATAGCATGTAAAAGTGATGTAATTAAGTGATTCAACACAATGTTGAAAACTGATTCAGTTAGATTTTGAGGTTAGCTTTAGGGTTCATAGTTGGATTCCAACCATATATACTTTTACTAGGGTGCCCTTTGGTTTGACACAATTTGATTAGTTGGATAGAATAGAGTTTGGCTTAAGTGGCATGATCTCACACTTTGATTCCTTCAAATCCATCAAATGTTCCTCATGGTGCCAAGTATCTAATACTATTTACTAAGTGCAGCTAAGATCTTGCCAAGTATTCAATCAAAACTCTTATAACCTAATTTGGATATTCTACACTATGATTTTAAAAATATTGTACTTGGTGCGCTTATCGAAGTTATTATTTACTCTAAAAAAGTGAATAATAAATTTTGTATTCAAAAATCCTAAATAGTCATATGAACTTATAGTGAAAATCTTTTATTAAAATTCAACCCCTAAGCTCCTCTAAAAATAAAAAATGAAGTTTTGAACATCCGTTTTGTCCAAAAAATGAAAATAGACTTATTGCACCATAAAATTCTAAATAATCAACCAAGTCTAATGTCGTAGATTATAATGCATTCTAACACTTTTAACTAGTTCAAATAATTAAAATTGCACTTCTGGCATCATAGTGAGTGATAACACTAATTATGTTGAACAAAAAAAACCTATGTGATTGGTTGATTAGTGAAAACTTATGAGGTTTTCACGAGATTCCTAACGCCAATAGAAATTTCAGCATTGAATTTATAGCGAGCTACTTACACGCAGCATGGAATGACTCAGTTGAAGCAACATCTTCAAATTTCCTAGCTCGAATGTCATCCAACATGACATCAATGTTATCAATGCATCATCATCATCACTAACAGATAAAACTTCATCCTCGCTGTGGAATATCCATGCCGTGTACTTTGGATCAATCCCTTTAACAAACAAATGACGTTCTACCATGCTTATAGGTAGCAAAGAATTATTTGAGCACAGTCTACATGGACAACGAATTTTGGCATAACCAATAGCATGAGATCGAGCAAAAGTAATGAACTCTTTACCGCCTTTGGCATATTCTCTCGATTTCATTAACGGTGATATGCATTCAACTTTTATCCATCTACGAGAAAATGAAAAATGGAAAAGTAGTAAGATTACAGCTGTGGTTTCTTGGAATTAAATGGACATGGAGGATGGATCAAGAGCCACAAAATGTTTGGAATGATATTCTTTCTGGAGGTCAAGAGAAGTTTATATGTTCATGGGCTCATGCATATGGCGAAACTAGTCATAATTCAGGTTTTGCTTTTCACTAAAGAGTGTGCTAAAGGGAATTTAGGGTTGTAGGGGTAAATTTGAGATGCATATCATCAATAGAAGGGTCTCAACCTCCTGAAGCTAAAAGAGGTTGTTGATATTAAAAAGAGCTGATTTAGAACATTTGAGATGTAAATAAGTAGTCCATGAAAATTTTTCTCTATTTTGTAGTATATGTTGCTCTCCAACTTAAGGGGAGTTTTGAATGAGAATAGGTGTTAAAACTTTTTCCAGAAGATAGCGGTAATAAGGCTATAGAAGAAAAACTATGGGGCAATAGAAATGGATAAATTCATCATCTAAGAAACAAACTAATGGCTATAAGTAAACGAAAAAAAAAAAAAAACTAAAAAGCTTGAAAGGTAAGTGGTAGCAGGAAGACTCAAACCTATTGGCAATAGTGTAGTGGTCTTAAGATTCAACTTTTTCAAATGTACAAGTCATTTATCCATCTCAAACAATGGATTTTGTTTGATTCAAAGTCGAAGCTCTTACTCCCAACGGTCCTTTGGATCATCATAGTCATTTTACAATGTTTTGAAAGTTCGATGCCACAGTATTAGGAATCCCTTTTTTTTCTTGGCTAAGGTTACAAATTGGATTCCACACATTAGAAAGTGATTTTTTTTTTTTCAAAATTTATATAAGTACAAACCGTGAGAACCTTTTCTGGATCATTAAAGCGATCCAAATAATCTTCCCACAAAAAGAAAAGAGTATTTATTAGATATAAAACTCAAATATCTTGGAAGCTACATATGGAACTTGATATATTACACTAAGCACATTAGATCTTCTTTAAAATACCATCACATTAGATCTTCGCGATCATACTTTTTCAGGGCAGGGCTTATGAAAGACATAAGGGCAATGAACAGACTTTTAAGACAAACTTTATACCCTAGACTATCCGCCCGAACGAAACACTAAACTTGTCAGGCAATGGTAAGAGGGTTAGGTATTCAATAAGTTGACTATAATGGATAGGGTAGGGTAGAGAACTTCTCTTCCATCATACTTGGATTTCCAGGCCCATGGATGCATAATGTCAAGCATTGTGTAAATGTTGATTATGTATATCTTTAAATACATATGTGACGTCTATTTCTCTAAAAACCTCACAAAGATAGCATGAAAACCATTGGATAATATGCTATGTTTTTTTCTATCTAAACTAGACCAATGTATATAAAGCCTTTAATTTGATTTTGGAAGGAGTTGTTAGCCTATGCCGATATAGTTGTTCATAAAACAACATATGTTAATGAGTAAAAGAGGTCAATATGAAAAAAATTGAATCTGGGTCTTTTTGGGCATAATCATCAAGACACAAAATAACTTGATGAGCACATTAGTTGCTTAACCCCTTCCTATGTTTCAATGTGATTCAAATTCTTTTGATCACATTGAAACAAAGGTTTGATGTGTTTAACTTGTTGCTATCTGCCACAGTGCATTTCAAAGTCTCAACAAGGACAATGCAATATCAAGCCTTGGTCTAATAATCAAAGCAGAAAAATACTGAGTTGAAAAGCGTGAGAAGAAGTTATTGTCTAAAAACAAAACATGAATTACTTCAATAGCTAAAAGGGATTCAAGATGGCATTAGCTTGCAAAGTTTCTAAAGTAAGGCCCAATATATCAGAGCTCATGTATGGTCTGCTGTAAAATTAGTTGAATTCTCTATGAAATTGCATTGTTGAATCGTGTGGGAACATATTGGACAGGCACTCAGCTAGAACAAGTGGGTCTATATGCTTATTTTTTCCTTCAACACATACCCGTTTTGCAAGCTTTGGGGGGCTTTTCTATTTTGCTTTATGGTCTAGGTGTGGCTGTGTACATATTTAAAGGGATCGTAATGATTTTGCTATTGGAGTTGGAGGCTAAAACAAGTAAAAGCTTGGGAAGGTCTTGCGGTTGTGTATGGCTTTTATTTCTTTATTGTACAAATCATTTGGAGCTCTAGGTTATTTTGCTTGCTGTGAAGAAACCAAAGACACGATCACCACCAACCCCAAGCAAGGACGGATTAGCACTTTGGTTCAGTTGAGAGTGTGAGTACTAAACCTATTCTTCACCTTGCCATTGATAATGAATCCACAGTACGAGTAACCACGTGGCAATATGTTTATTCCTTTCTTTGGATGCATTACTTTCTTTGTGTGCAGTCTGTGTTTGCATTTGTGTTTATATATATTGCACATTACAATGACATATTGCTTCCAAGTTAAGTCATCTAATTCATCACAACATTGGAAGATCAAACTAAAGTGCTCTTAGAAATAGTTGTCACAAGAGAAAATTAAATTTGCTATGGGCCATTTTAAGATTATAACAAAACAATATTTTTTTCTTGAGCTATTAGCACATATAATCATGTAAGGCTAAAGATCAATTCCACCACTCAAAAGATTATATTATATGGTTTATATAAAGATAGGAGCCAAGAGTTAAAAATTAGAATTTGAATAGCTAATAAAACTTAAGAGAATTTAAGAGAATGTAGTACTAGAGATTTCCCTTTTCTTGCTTTCTTTCCAAACACCGTCTCACTGTCTCATTCTACACTTTCCACCCTAAGCAAGTCACTCATCTCTAACAAACTAGTTAGTGGGATTTGTTAAAAAGGACTATTGTCTATAGAAAATTAATGCTTGGAGATCAAGTCCTTGTTAACCATAATGTTTCTACTATTGTTCAAAATATAATAACCTAATCTAATGATCAATAATCCAAGAATAATTGAACTGTAACAACCTTATATGTACTCCGAAGCTAGTTTATCCTAAACTCAAGATTTTGAGAATTAAAACTATATAGATATGTCCGTTCTAACATTTGAATTATCATCATTTGAATTTTGTAATCAATTGTTATCTTACCATCAAGTGTATATGTACCATCAAATGTATATGCAGTAATCGTCTATAAATTGTTAAGGAATGTATCTGGTTAGTACCACTTGAGCCAACCATCACTGAGTTCCCTCTAACTTGGTACCAAAGCCTCTCAGGTTCATTCGACTCTCTCAATCTCCAAAACTTCTTCCAACAACTTTGTGTTCCCAAACATCATGGCATTAGTTGTATAAATGATTAAACGAGATAATTTGTGTAACCGAACGAGGTCTAAGTGTCTCAGCACCACTGCTCCAACAATGTAGGATCACTACTCAACCATTGCAGCTCCATTCACGACCAAAATAGCTTATCGCAATACAAGAGATTGGTGTGTTGGAGCATAGCAGTGGCATGAGAGAGAGAGAGAGAGAGAGAGAGAGAGAGAGAGAGAGAGAGCAACGGGATAGAATTTGAAACTAAGAGAGTGAGAAGCAAATGGGGAAGAGAGAAAAAGAAATAAACAGACATAGACCTTAGGACGGGGTAAGAAGGAAGAATTTTCCACATTGACATTTTGCGATGCTTTATAGTCGCCACAAATAGTTAACTAGTTGTTACAAATAATAAAATATCACATAGACCATTTAGCTGCAAATAAATATTACTGTAAAAGATAAAGCTTTAGGAGTACTTCTTTCTCTTGCTTTCTCTGAGACGATAGAGGTGAAGGGAATTTCTTGCTTTGGGCAAGGATAGTCTCCTGATTTTCGAATTGAGTGAAATAAATATATTGTTCAATACTTTGGTTCAAGTTATACCAATTGTTGGGGTGAAATCAGTCCGGTCTAGGGGTGATGAACCAAAATTTTCAATCCATTATTTTTTTCTTACCAGACCAGACCAAACATCTAGTCGGTCCGGTCCGCTATCGGAATGGTTCAGTTTGGTTCAATCGGTTCAGACCATTTTTTTTCTTCTCTTTTTTCGCAAATAAATTTATAAAAAAATTTATTTAAATTACTAAATTAAAATTGAGTGAATTATTAATTTAGATTATGTAACTAACTCATTAAAAAATATTTTATATATTCAATGATAATAAATTAGATGAAAATTACATCATTAACTTATATAATTACTATATAAAAATAATATATTAAATTATTAGAAATATTTTAAAAATATATATAGGAGTTCGGTCTAGTCTGGTCCAAAATTTATAGACCCCGGGACCAGACCAAATGGTTTCAGTCCACATTTTTTAGGACTGAGACCTACAGGACTAGAGTTTAGTCCGGTCTGGTCTGTTCTGTTCAGTCCTGTTGGTTTTTTTTACAAACCTAACCAATTGTTATACACAGCTACGTTGTACTCCCTGAATCAGATAAAGAGATATATCTAAAATCTGAAGAAAAAGAAATAGGAGAGGAAAAATAACACAAAGTTATTAGCAAGGAAATTTCAAGCTTTTCCATCTAGTAACAATTGATGGTACAGTGTTCAATTCATATCTCCTCTAAAAAGTACAACCTAAATCAGTCGAAATGGAACTATTTAGAAAAAAAATAATTATGTACAAATCCAGAAAAAAAATAAAAACTAAGTATTGAGGTAAATGTACATATTGGAAGGGACATTAGAAAAAGCCATCATGTAGTGCTACAACTATCAAATACATATACAAAGTCTGAAATTACTTGACACAAACTACTCCTTGTGAAATCTAAAGCACACCTAATTGTTTTTAGCCCTGCATATGAAAAGCAAATGTATGCAAGTAACCCTGTTTTTACAAGCATAGCATAATAGAATTTGGAAACAAAGTCTACTATTGTTATAGTGAGTCTATACAATGCAAATTTAGAGAAATATAGGGCAAATTGAGAAAAAGATCAATTTCCATATTAACTTAGAAAATAAGTATAATTATATATACTCAAATAAGAGACAATTATACAGTCCATTTAAAACTCCCTACTAAAACACAACAAGATAGACATACCATATGCTAAGGCTAAAAGATAGCAAAAGCTTATTCGACAAAACTACCAAAAGACAGCTACAACAATGGACATTACATTGTGGTCACAATATAACCAGTGTATAAATCTTGGAAGAATCTTTAAAAAAAATTGCACCTAGGTAACAATTTATTTTCCTCATTTAAAATCCACAAATATATATTGAACCAGCTCCTANGTGGCAAAGGGTGTTGGAGAACAACTCTCCGCCATCAAACACTCTCGTACGTAAGACTCTCTAACTCAGTTTCTGAACATGATGTCCCTTCGACTCCCTTCAATTTCCCCGCAGATTTATTTACCTAGGTTTCCAAGGCTGCATTCTCCTTATTTTGAGTTTCTAGTTTGGCTTTATGTTTCTCAACATATATAGAAAATGAGAGATCATAGAGTCTATGCTCTTAGAATCATAAATTGTTTGCTTGCCGATACCTAACCTACTTCTCAAATTAATCATCACGAGCATAAGCCTTACCAAACTTTAAACAATAGTAGCTACTAAAAGAAAAACTGCGTATCCTTCTAGTTTTTTGAAACTGCCTTCCAGTTCTGTAGGAGGTAGTTTTTGTTCTTCTAGTAAAAAGAAAAACCCTCTCCAGGATAAATATGTTCTAATTGACATGGATGAATGATCACAAAATAACATTTATTGGCAATTCCAGGTTAAATAATCATATTTTCATTCATATGAAGGTAAGTTAAATAAAAAATAAAGTAATTGCTCCTCCATATACTTGAAACAAATTTGAAATCAACAATATTAACAGATAAGAAATAATATATACAAGTCCAAAATGTACGAGTCTTGCACAAACTTTTTATAAAAAAGTGGACCCCACCATGAAAAAATTTGAAAAACTCACTTTTTATTGGTGAGGCCCACATTTTTATGGGAGGCTTATGCAAGACTTGTACAATTGAGGCTTGTACCTAGTACTAATCTTTACATATATCAATTGGTTGCAGAAAACATTTGATGTGCAAGGTTGAAGCAGGCTTGCTTTGTAATGTTAATTACGTATGTTACTTCAAAATTAACCCCAAAATTGATGCACTAATTCACCATATAAAAAAAAAAATTGAGTTCTTTTCAAAATGCTGACCATTTTAGCAATGTACATAGTAACGTAGGTATACATTGACCATTTGAGCAATGTGCGTGCTAATCCCACCAGGTTGATCACAAAAGGAAACTCTAAAAAGAGAAAGACAAAACTGAGGATGAAATCAGAGTTCTAGCATAATACTTTAGTGTCATGCACCAAACCGCCAAGAGGAACTACGAGATGAATTGTCAATAAATCAAGGTGTGAGATCATGCCACTTAACCGAACCCTATTCTATTCAACCAACCAAATTGTGCTAAACCAAAAAGAATTTCAACCCTAGTGAAAACCTAAAAGTTTGGTTGAAACCAAAACCCTAAATAGTTTCCTCAAACCCTAAAGTTGGCCTCCAAATCCTATTTGATTCGATTTCTAGTATTGTGTTTAATCACTTGATTAAATCACTTTCACATGCTATTAGTTCATCAAATTCATGTTATGATATCATTATTCAATCTTTTAAACCTTGAAAATTTGATTGGGTAAAAAAAAATTGGATTTGGGCTTAACAGCTTCTCAAAGCCTAACCAAACCCTCTTTAAACCCTAAATGAAATCCACTTATTTAAGGCCCACGAATTTTGGCCACCTTGGCAAAACTTCTTGAGGAAATTACCCCCTCCCCCCTCATGGTAGACCAGCCTCTACCCTGGCCCACCCCAAATAGTCCCTTAATGTGAGAGGAAAATCCACCTCATCACCTTCGTTCTACAAGGTAGTAGCAGCAACCCACTTTCCCTCACTATTGTTTTACCTTTTGTGATATAAGCACCTCCCATCAAAGTTTCATCCAAGCCTATACCTCACCCTCTAGAAGTCTAGCAGGTGTGCAAGGTACCCTTTCATTTACTTCATCACTTCTTATCCCCATTTTTAGAGAGAAATACTTAAGAGCTCTCTCTAGCAGTTTTCTGAGACATTTTTTGTGTGACATTTTTTGACCCCTTGTAAGTCTTTTATCACAATAATTCTTTATGAAAGTTGTTCTTATTTGAGTTTAGTTTCCGTAGGTATCTTTTTTATTTCATTTCATGGTTATTGGTCAGTCAAAAGTTATTTTAACATTGGAAATATCATTCTCAGTGATAATCTGGATAGTGTTATATTTTAGAGTTTTTGACCAAGTTAATAGACATATCTTGATCCAAAATTTTTATGGAGTGTTGTCAACATATTTATATAAATGTTTGTTAGGGATTTGTCACATGGTTAAAACTTTTGATGATAGATTTTCTTAGATCTAGAAACTTAGAAATTGGAAGAGGAAAAACAGCTTTTGTTTTAAGAAAGTTTGATTCTTTTGTGGTTTAAACTTACTATAATGGTTTTGATATATTTATTTGATGATCCTAAGCCTCTTATATATATGTTAGAATGTTATTTTGAAATTTTTTAGTGTTAGTTTCAAAGATATAATTTTTTTATGTAAGAGAATACTCGGTTAAGCCAAAGGTTTGATATTTTTAGCTAGATCCATGTTTTGGTTTATTTGTAGCCATGTGATTTAAATTTTAATGCTTGGATCTACTTTAGGACACATTTTTAAAGCATTTGAAGTTTTGGTTTGAAGATCTCATCTTTATAAGCCACGGATCAAGTGTTTGATCAAAGCAAGTTGAGAAAAAAATTCTATTTTTAGACTAAGTGTGGAGCTGAGTTCTTCAAGTGATGTTTTGTAATTTTTGATTACTTTTGTATGGTAAATCAAAGCATGTTAGTTCTTAAGAATCAGTTATGATTATGTTAGAATAAAATTTTGGATTTTTCCAGAATTCTTGGAGATGTTTTAAATTAGGTCAATCCTTGTGATTCAAGGCTTAGTATCTTTAGTTAAAAAGTTTCGATCTTTTTACCAAAAAATTTTGTGTTGATGAGTAGTATATTTTTGTTGGATATTTTAAGTATATTTTTAAACTTAGGATATGAGGATTTTTGTTGCAAAATTTTGGTATGATAATGAGTTTTGAAGTTTGAAGAATTGCAACAAAAATCAAGAGAGATGGCCTATGGATGTTTTGGCCAAAGTGTGTTTTCCATGGTTATATTTTGTTTTAATTTTTTCTAAGTTGATATTGAGTTTATGACAAAATTTAGACAAAGAATGTAAATTTTGGTAATTTTTTTAAATAGGATGTGAAATCATTAAGTTAGTGGTAAAATGGTCATTTTTCTACATGTAGAGAATAAAATGATAATTTTACCTTAAGTTAGCATTTTTCATGTTTTTAATTGTTAGTGATAAATTTTCTAATCTTTAGAATTCCTACTTACAGTTTCTCGTGTGTTATGCTTAATTCTCGTAATGCAACGATCATTATAAGTTAACTTCTAACTTACTGTCAGATTATTGTGTATATGTGTTGGTAAGGAAACTATTGGTTATGTCCTTATGTTATCATATATGTCATGTCATGCCATGTCACTAAATGTTTACCTGTTACACATTGTATTCTGTTACAAAATATTCATTCATTACACATTATATTATGTCATGAAATAGTTATCTGTTATACATTATGCCATGTCATGCAATGCTATCTGTTACACATTATTCAATGTCACATAAAGCTATCTGTTACAAGTTATGCCATGTTAGGTAATTCTCTCTGTTATCCGTTATGTCATGTCACGTAATGTTATCTGTTACACGTTATGACATATCGTGTAATGTTATATGTTACAAGTTATGCCATATTACGTATTTGTTTTTTTGTTTCATTTTATGTCAAGTGATACATCTCATGTACATGTCACATCACTACAAAAAAAGACCAAATTGCCGGCGTTGGATATGCGCCGGTAACAGTCCCAAAAAATGTCGCTAATTAATTTATGGCGGTTTTCTACCTGCGTAACCATCTGCCGGTACTAGAGGGTCGCTATTTTCAGTGTTTCGGCGTTTGCGCAAACGCTAGTATTTGTAAATCTCATTAGTGGCGTTTGTATACAATTTAGCGACATTTCGTGAAAAGCCGCCACAGTATCTACATTAACAGCGTTTCTCGAAATGCCGCCACTTTATTGTTGCCATCCCCTGGCATATACTAGCAGCATTACCATAAACGCCATTGCTACTACATTACCGACCCATCAGTAAAATTGGCAGCATTTATTTAAAGGCCACTAATAGTATGTTGGCGGTGGCAAATTGAATTTGTTAACGGAGTTTAATTTACCGCCGCCAATTTCAAATAACGGCATTATGATAAATGCCGCTACTAGTAATTTGTTGACTCATCATATAAATTAGCAGCATTTATTTAAATGCCACTAATAGTATCTTGGCGACATCACATTGAATCATTTACTGGCGTTTATTTAAACGCCGCCAATGACCTAATTTCGCAGCGATTATCTAAATGCCGCCACAAGTAAACTGCCGTCGTTAGATATGTGCCAGTAACTATCTGAAAAAGATGTCACTAATTAATGCTGACTCCTCATATAATTTGGCGGCATTTCTTTAAATGCCACTAATAGTACTTTGTCAAATTTATTAACAACGTTTTTTTAAATGCCATTTTTAAAATAACGGTGTTAACATAAACGCCACTATGTTACATTGCCAGCGCATCATATAAATTAGCAGCATTTATTTAAATGCCGCTAATAATACGTTAGTGGCAAAAAGAATTTATTAACGGTGTTTATCTAATCGCCACCATGAGTTTTTTTTTTCTGTATTGCAATTTATTGTAAATGTCGACACATTTTTTAAATTAATGACATTAATATAAACACCACTACAAATATGTTGCTGGTGCTTTGCATTAATTAACAAAATTTAGGACACACCAATAATATGATATCCCACAATAAAAAAATATATAATATATTAATTAATAATAAATATGATATAATGGACCATTATTCATATAATAAAAAAATTACAAATCAAAGCACATGAAAGTTCTCCATGGATAATTCTTCTTCTTCACGTTGTGTTTGTCATTAGCTTTAGGAGCATTTCTTTCATGGGTAGTTCTTCACATTTATCCAATAGTTCTTTGAAATTGTTATGCAATTGTTGAGCCTGGAAAATATAAAAAAGTTATACTAAATTAATAGAGAGAATAATATATGTTAAAGAAATAATATATGTTGAAACAAGATGTGATAATCATGGGACTAATATTTTTAACCTCCATGTTACTCGATAACTACACAATGAGTTATGTAATCTTGCTTTTACATTTTTTTCAATCCCTTGTCTATGCTTTGACCACACAGCTGGACAAAGTGACTGCATTCCATTCTGAAAATAAATAAATAAAGAAATGAGTACAAACCAAGGGAGGGAAAATCTGGAGAAGCATCAAGATGAAATCCCTTCATATCGCAAATTAAGCCACAACAATAGCACCATGGTAATGAATCAAAGGTCACATAGTAGTAGAGGAAATGGGAAACCACTGAATCCATTAATGTCATAATTTAATTCATCACAAAAGTTGTTGAAGATGAGGTAGCTTACACATAATGCATGCAAAGTCAATGTTAAAAAGTGCTTTGTGTTCATTTAAGAGTACTAAAAACATCATTTAAAAGACTTATTTCTAGGTGACAAACAAGCACACAGAAAAGTTGCCAAAACTTGTTGCTTATATATGCATTTGCCTTCTTACACAATTAGTTTTACATTCTTTATGTCTGTTATAATAACACACCCACCCACACAGAGTAGGGTAGTAAACTCTGAATGTAAATCAGTAGAAGATGCTCATAATGCTGCAAATTCAGGATATCTTTGGAGGCAGTTTCATTAAATCACCATGAAAACAACATTGTAGGGTAGAGCCTACAGGATCTTCTTTATTTAGGCTTGCATGAATTAAGTTGTACATTACATATAAAAATTTTTAAAAAAATAAATAAAAATTAGTACAATTAAAGCTAATCATACCTTTCTATCATAGCCATACCAAAGCAAATGTTGCTTTGACAAATGGACAGCTCCCCATGATTTATAGAGGTCTTCCCATAATTACAAGAAGTGCGCAGTAGACCTCTATCTGCATCATGTCAAAAAATTTATGGGTAGTTCTTACAGCTTGGAAACCATATGCTATTAGATCACTATCTTTCTCTATATTTCTCAGAATTTTTTAAAATGAATTTGAAACAATTCTGAGAAATATCCACCCAAAACACCTTAACAAGCTTTTGAAATATAATCCAACCTTAACATCAAAATAAACCTATCTCGAGTTAAGCTGAACATAATATAAAAACCCCTTTAATAAAAAGGCCCATCCCAAGCATCAGATTTACAATAAAAAAAAAGCATGACTGCGATTTATTAACACATGCTTGAAAGACCCAAAGACAACATAAACTAGCATAAAACAAAACTTAAGCAGTAGACCGTGCGGCAACTTACCCCAACTAAAACAGGTGACACAGTTCAAAAATAAGTAGAGTGCAATGGAGCTGGATCGACATGGATGTTGGCGATGCAAAAGAGTGGTGTGGCTGAGAGAGAAAGTGATGACCGAGAAAACTAAACACAGAGAGAGAGAGAGAGAGAGAGAGAGAGAGAGAGAGAGAGAGAGAGAGAGAGAGAGAGAGAGATGGGAGAGAGGACCGACACNACTGGGGTCACCCAAGGCAGTGTTCGAAGGTGGGAACTTGTCCTCCGGCGTCTATTGTTGTCAGAGGCGTTGTTTGCAGTAGCAGCAACCAGCAGGCCAGTGGCTTTAGGGCAATGTGTTTTGAGTCAAAAAGCTCTGTTTTTGGGCAGCAAAACAGAGGTGCATGTGTTGGTCGTTCCTACTCGCAGGTGGCTGTCGTGCTTTCACAAATGGAGGGTAGATGCTAGAAGGAACAATATGTTTGGTGCACAATATGAAAATTTTAATATGGGAAGTATAGAGTATAAAGTTAAATTTGTTGTAGTGTTATCTACTAGTAACCAGCAAAGGGTAATGATCACTTGCAACCCATCCAATACCATTCATTTTCTAGATAATTTAAAAAAATCTAAACCGTGACATACATATATATATATATATATGTCAGTAGGCTAGAAATTAAATATCATGTTTTCATTCAACCTATTCAAGATATTAAAATGTCAGTAGGCTATCTAGAAATTAATA
The DNA here is from genome assembly GCA_011037825.1 of Carya cathayensis. Classification (NCBI taxonomy): domain Eukaryota; kingdom Viridiplantae; phylum Streptophyta; class Magnoliopsida; order Fagales; family Juglandaceae; genus Carya; species Carya cathayensis. Next base: position 58,815 of record QGSO01000841.1, read on the forward strand.
TCATGTTTTCAATCAAGATTGAGATCGCATTGCTCCAAAGGATTAGCATAAATATAAGTACCGCTGAAGAGGAAGGCTACATGGGAAGAAATGAAAACAAAAAACAAAAAGAAGAAGAATAGAGTTTGGGAGAGCCAAAGCTGAGGGAATTTCATCAGAGAGTGTTTGCAAGGAAGAAAATAGAAGTGACACTTGGCATCCTACGTCAACCTATAATGGTTTTAGTAAATTTGAGTGAATTCCATTTCATACATTAAGGTTTAATGGTAGAGTTGTATATATCCGTGTTATTCAAGCAGCGAATGAGATTAATCTAATTACATTTTATTATTTAAAACTAGGAGTTAAGAGTTTGTTTAAGGTCTAGTGGTCAAGTTCTATATATTTGCTATCGAAGATCTTAAGCAATTTCTTGATTATTCGATCTACAGGCGTTAGCCTTGTACTCTAGCTAGGCTACCACAATTTGATTGTCAATATAGTACCATGTTGAAAAGTTTGTGTTGATAGTATGTTTATATCATTAATAGTTTAGTATTACTATATCACTATAATTAATAGTATCATAAGTGATATAGTATTAGTATAACTAATACTATAGTGATTTATATAATAATTTATATATAGCCTTAAAGTATATTACTTATAATGGTATTAGACTGTTAGTATAAGGCCATGAAGTATAAATTGTAATTAATATACATTATATACTAATTAATATACATTATTTACTAATATAATTATCAAGAAGAATATATTGAAAATTTATTAAACGATAAAATGTTATTAATATATATGTTATATTTAAAGCATATGATTAAATAAATATTCATGTTTAAGATTATAATAAATTAATAATTATCTTATATATATATTTTTTATATTAACATAAAATTATAATAACATTATCTTTTATATAACATAATTATATATATTATATAATATAATTTATAAAAAAATATTATATTAACATTTGAATTATACATAGGATTGTAATATTTGGATCAAGAGAGTAATAAGCAAGCATAATATTATAAGTTGGCGCCTTCAACCCACCTCAAATATTCGTACATACCCACACATATAATTTCCATCAAAATATGGTCAAAACAAAAACTAAGTTGGCGCCTTTAGCTCACCTCAAATTTTCATAAAATTTAAATTTCCCTCCCACGGCTTAACACGCTGCAAACGTTCCTCGTTCTAGCTTATAAGCGCATCTTATTCCTTCTTTTTGCTTCTAGGGTTTCAAAGTATCAGCCAACAAGTTTACCAGCACCACACACATGCCGTCAACCAATGAGATGCTGCCCCAATGCAGCCGAGTCCTCTCCTGCACAACGGAAGTCCCTCCAACCAACACCACCACCTTCCGCACTTGGAAAGATGCATCGGAAGCCACATGTGAGATGCCAATTCAAGAACCACCAACCACCTACATATTAGTACCGAACCAGCCTCTGTTTTAAGCAAGAAGAACAGAGCATTGTTCTCCAAACCGAGGGCCATGTCTTGCTATAGTTGGGCCATGTGTTTCTGCATATAAGCATAAATAATCTTCTTTGATATTCTCATGGCATTGTTTCTATGTATGCTTTCTCTATTTCAAAAGCTATGGAACATTTTAAAAAAATTCATTGATTGTGCCATCGCACCTTCTCCTTGAGTCCACACCGTCTGAAACCAGCCTCCATCTATATTTCTCACTGTTGCCATTGCATCTTCTCCTTGACTCCACACCGTCCGAAACCAACCTCCAATCTCGTGTCACCGTTAGTGCCCAGCCACTAGTGCATCATGGGAAGACCACAGCTTAGAGCCCCTATTTTCATGCACCAAATCAGAACATATTGTTCCTTCTAGCATCTACCCTCCATTTGTGAATGCACAGCAGCCACCTACGAGTAGGAACGACCAACACATGCACCTCTGTTTTGCTGCTCAAACGCTTTTTGACTCAAAACGCACTGCCCTAAAGCCACTGGCCCGTTGGTTGCTGCTGCTACAAACGACGCCTCTAACAACAGTAGACGCCAGAGGACAAGCTCCCACCTATGAATGCTACCTTGGGTGACCCCAGTCCATAACTCCCCATCATACTCGGTGTGTAGGTCCTCTCTCATGTCTCTCTCTCTCTCTCTCTCGCTCTCTCTCTCTCTCTCTCTCTCTCTCTCTCTCTCTCTCTGTGTGTGTTTAGTTTTCTCGGTCATCACTTTCTCTCTCTGTATCTTAGCTGCACCACTCTTTTGCACCACCAACATCCACGTCGATCCAGCTCCATCGCACTCTACTTATTTCCGAACTGTGTCACCTATTTTATTTGGGGTAAGTTGCCGCACGGTCTCCTGCTTAAGTTTTGTTTTCTACTACTTTATGTTGTCTTTGGGTCTTTCGAGCATGTGTTAATAAATCGCAGTCATGCCTTTTTTTTCCTGGTAAATCTGATGCTTGGGATGGGCCTTTTTATTAAATGGGTTTTTATATTATGTTCGGCTTACCTCGGGATAGGTTGATTTTGATGTTAAGGTTGGATTATATTTCAAAAGCTTGTTAAGGTGTTTTGGGTAGATATTGTTAAGTTTGTATTTTAGGATAATTATGTTTTGTTAACAGAATATTTTTATTGGATATTGAGGAATTTAATTAGAAAATTATGGTAATTTAGTGTTTTGGGAATTTAGGTTCATAAGGAATTAAAATAGGTTATTTTAGCATCCTAGGCTTAAATTTATCACTGTAAGCATTATTGGCTTGTTTATTCTTGTGGTTGTAATAGTGTTAAAATTTATTGGCTTCTACATTATTGGCTTGTTTATTCTTGTGGTTGGTTTCTTAGCATAACCCTCCATACACTGGCTATATGTAAATTGATGCTTTTGATTATATGTAAATTTAAGCTTTATTTTGCTTTACTCATACAATTAAATTATTTTCCATACTATGTTTTAAGTTATTGATGATCTTGCATTCTCATAGGTTTCTGTTTTCATATTTAAAATATAGTTAAGCTATGGACAAAATTTGGATGGAAAAACCTCGACATACAAAAGAGTATGTCGATGGTGTCAATGAGTTTTTGAAGTTTGCGTGCGAGAATTGTGATACAAATTCGTCAATTTGTTACCCATATAGAAAATGTGGATTACATAAGATGTTCATCCTCAACATGGTATATGATCATTTGATTAGCCATGGAATTTCTTAAGGTTACACCATTTGGCATGCTCATGGGGAGAGAATAGGGGGGATCTTACCATGCAACTGATGCCCAAAATAATAATGAGCAAATAAATGAAGGCTCTAGTGGGATGACAACCATGTTACATGACATTTTTTCCATGTTACTACAGTATTCCTCCGCCACAAGTGAGGGTTTATTAATAAATTCGGGCGGGGGTCACTAATGGACATGTGACTACCCTCTCTTTAATTTAAAAAAAAAAACATGATATCTCTTATCACATAAATCTATCTCATATCATGCTCAAAATATTATTATTTCTATTGATTTGCATATATGCAATTTTTTTTTTGTATAGGTACAATGGGTCCAGAAAAGAAGGCAAAGACTACCATACCACACTTTCGAAGACAATCTACAAGACTACAAGCTGTCCATAGTGAGACACAATCTGATAGGGTGGCCCATTCATTATCCTCTGTCAATGGGCCACCCCTTTTCATTAATAGGATGGTGGAGTCATCACCTTCTATAGATTGTCCTTCACAGCCATCATTATCTTCATAGCAAGAGACCCAACCTTCTAAATCTAGCCAAATGGGAGGACAACTATACACACATACAGAGATGAGCAGAGAGACCGAGCCATGCACATCTATACCAATAGCACCTAGTTCAGAAGCAGAAAATGTCGACTTGTGTTCCAACATTGGAGATCACTTCGTCATCGTCATAGGCATGTTTCTGTTTTTCTTACTTATTATTTATTTAACTATGAATGAAGATTTACAAAATAATAACAACGTAACTAAATCCATTTTTGCAGATAGTAATGGTGATCAAGTAAAGAGACCACTGCACTCGATTCCTTACATTTGGCATCTTCCAGAAGGGGAGTGAATTGAATTGGAGCTCAATCTACTTGGTCAACCTATAAAAAAGCAAGACTCAAAGGTGGTAAGGTTTGGTGGTTTGATAGCGAGAAGTAATAAGTTAGTTCCAATAATTTACAAAAATTGGAGGTCGGTGCCTAAAACCATGAAGGAGGAAGCGTGGGGTCTTATAAATGTATGATTTCTTTTATAAAATCATATTAAAACATTATTATTAATTAATAGGTATATTTTGAAATTTGTGTTTAGAAAGCTACTCACACACTTGTGTAAATTTATTTTGACTGTAGGGCAAGTTTAAAGTTCCTGATGACAAATTGGATGTATTCAAAAAATGGATACAAAAGGACTTGGGGAATAAATGGAAAGACTACAAGCATGAGCTGAAGAAAAAGTTACTTAATGAAAAAGACACATCTGCAGCTCAAGTTGTGGCAAGGACAAGTCCCGATATGGTGGACTTAGAGCAACTGGCAGAGTTGGCCAATCTTTGGTTCGATCCAGAATATATGGTAACAACGCGCACATTTTTGTTATAGATTTATAAAGTCAACCAACTAGTTATTTTCATAATTCTCATAATCTTTGTGATGTTGTAGTAAAAATGTAATAAAAACAAGGAGTGTCGTAAGAACCAGGTGATTGTTCATAGCGGAGGATCGAAAACTTTAGCAAGATATGCCCATGATGTGGTATTTATTTAATTAATATTTATTTATTGTTGAATATTTGTTAGTTCTTTGTTTTCGATATATGTGTTTAATCTAAAATATTGAAAGCAGAAAAAATCAATTGGGGCATTGCCAAGTCGAGCCCAGTTGTTTGTCCAGACCCATAAGAAAAAGGATGGCACACACTACAATGATGAAACGAGAAAGAAAGTGGTATGTTTATTTTCAAATTTATTACTTTTTAATTTTAATGGATTTATAAGATGGAGAATAATGTGTATTTTTTATTGTCTATTATAGGTTGAGATGGAGGAACTGTTAACACAGGACACAAATCCTATAGAAATGGGGTCTGGAGGAACCATGACTTGGAAATCAGATGATGTTTATTCGAAAGTTATGGGCCTAAAATGGCTTGTACGTGTGCGTGGTTTGAGGTTTGGGCCAACCCCTACAAGGCAAACTTGTCAACATTCACTACCAACTTGAAACCAAGAAGATGGTAAGAGTTTGATAAAACGCAGAACGAATTAACTGAATTGTAGAACTTAGTAAACACATTCGTGCATGCGCAAGGGAGCAACCCCACTGTTGAATCTAAGGTTTCAAGTTTTGTGTAATTATATATTTACACATGGATTTTGATGATAACAAATGAATTCAAAGAATAAAGGAGTCTCAAGCTCAAGTTATCTACACAATGGAGTCAAGCACATCAAGAAACCAAGCATGAGCAAGAAGGGAACAAGCTCACATTAAAGTCATAGAATAATGTTGTAAATCTCTTAAAATTCGAAATTAGGATTAAGGCTCAAAATTAAATATTTTATCATAAAGCATTAAAATACATTTTCCACATGTGCATGAATATTTTGAAAATTAAATTTGAAAATTTTGAAAGATAATTGATTGTCATCTTTCACATGTGCATGTCATGATTAAAGGTTTGAACTTTGAAAATATTAAAGATGATTGATTGTCATCTTTCACATGTGCATGTTTTATTTGAATATTTTCAAAAGTGATTGATGCTTTTCTTGACTTATGCAAAAGGAAGATGCCTTTGTTTGAATATTTTGAAAAGTAAAGTGTGCTCCTTTTGTCATATGCAAAAAGTAAAAAATTAGGTTTGAAATTTTTGAAAAGCAAAGTGTGCTCCTTTTGTCATATGCAAAAAGTAAAAAGATTAGGTTTGAAATTTTTGAAAAATGAATGATGATGTTTTTGACATGTGAATCTTTTTAAATTTGAATATGAAGTCTCATATGCCTATAAATAGATCATTTGAGAGCTTCACATTCACAACACCAAGAGCATACAACTCTCATTCAAAGCTTTCATTCTCTCTTCTCTAAGCATTGAGCCTTAACCCTTGTTCATTTTGAGAGATATAGGTTGTGTTGTATTGTTCTTATTTCACTCATTGAGGAGTGTTTTCTGATATCCTACCCACTATCAATTTTTGTATCAGTAAAAGGGTGTGTACAATCCTTGTGCGTGTAGAAAGTGTTCTATACAGGGAATCGTTGAATCACCACGTGTAAGGTGATTGCAAGTGTAGAGAGTGTTCTACACGGATCCTTTGTAGCGGTGTTGTTCAAAGGTGTAATAGGTTTCTATCTCCACCTGAAGGAGATTGAATAGTGAATTTGGGGATCCTCAAGGGGTAGCTTGAGGCGAGGACGTAGGCAGTGGGGCCAAATCTCGTTAACATACTGAGTTTGCTTCTCTCTTACCCTTACTCTTTATATTTATTGTTGTTTCATATTTTGTTTATATTTTATATTGTATATTTGATTTATAATTGTTATTTTTTTAAAACCAACTCAATTCACCTCCCATCTTGTGTTAGTCATCTGGGAACACCCACATATGTTTAGTTGATATTAGTCAACCTTATTTTGAAATTTTTGGACACTCATTTGAATTTATATTCAGGCTTCAGGACAAAATCAAAATGAGAATGAAGAGGAAGAGAAAGATGAAGAAGAGGAAAATGCTGAAGAGGAAGAAGATGAAGAGGAAGATGAAGAAGAGGAAGAGAACGATGTGGACAATGATTGAGGGTCAAGATTATAAGTTAGACTATAATTGAGACTATATTTATGGTATTTGTCATATATCGACATTTGCTCTGTTTAATGGTATTTGCAACTTTCCTTAATTAAGACTAAATTTATTGTTACGCCATATATCGATGTTTGCTTTGTTTTACTAAGTTGGAATTAGGACGGATTATAAAAGGATAAGTGTTAGATTATTCATTAGTTTTACTACTCTTTTTGGAAGTTGTGAATCTTAGTATAATGTTTAACATATTTTGTCATAAAGTTTAACATATTTCTAAAGGAATATTGTACGACACTTGCACAATTTTTAAAAGGAATGCACAATACTTACATTACTGTATTATACATTACTTATTAAATATTAAAGGAAACAAATTAAACAGTGTCACATTAAGATCTCAATGTGTGAACTCTCTTCTTTAGTTCTATTTAACCTTCCTCCCTCCAGAACTGGAATGCGATATATGGCATTTATAGGTAGGGCATCCTAGAAATGCAACTAAGATTTTGTGGATATTTTCGTATCATTTAAATAAGTTTTTTTTATTATTTATTTTACTATCAATAAATTTATAATAGCCTTCATCACTGACGCTATATATTATTACCGGCGTCACAATAACAATTTCAGCGCATTTATCAATTACCGGCGTTTCATTAATCAATTTTCAACATTTGGTAAACGCCTCCAATGCTATATAATTATTACCTACATAACAATATAAACGCCGGAAAACTACTTATTTACCAGTATAAAATTAATCAATGGCCGGCATTTGTTCAAATGATATAAACGTCGAAAAACTCAATACTTTATCAGTGTAAACTCTATCAATTGTCGGCGTTTTGTGAAACGCCGCTAAAACTATATATTATTACCGGTGGTATATTAAAGATGTCGGCAAACACGGTTAATATAACGGCGTATAATTAATAAAGTATTGGCATTTGTTTAAACGCCACCAAAAACACATATTATTACCGGCGTAACAATCTAAATGTCGGAAAACTACTAATTTCCTGGCGCATAATTGCTATCTTGGCAGCGTTGTTATAAATGCTACCAAACCTATATATTATTACCGGCATAAAAATTTAAATGCCAGGAATCTCAATAATTTAAAGGCAGAAACATTAAGCACTGGTAAATTTATATATCTACCAGCACATAAACAAACGTCGCGGATATAAACGCCACCAAATTTGCTTTTTTTTGTTGTGACTTCACCATACAAAATAAAGTATTAATATTAATTATGTAGAAGTTTTGATTAAATTATTTATTTGAAGTTAAGAATTCATAATCTACATGCTTATTCATTTATAGCGATGGATTGGTGAGATTGATGTCACCATGATCAACGTCGTTGTACCTATTGAAGTACGTGAGACGTTTCACAATAGGCATGGTCGAGTTGCCCAAAACGTTTTGTGCGTATGTGACTTAGATATGAAGTTCACATTTCTATACACTGAGTGGGAGAGAACAATGCATGATGCTCACGTATTCCTCGATACATTGAGTCAAGCCCGAAACCAATTTTCATGACATAAGGATATTGGTAATCCTCTAATAGTATTTTTAATTATTTGTCTTCATACGTATTTTGTTATATTTCTAGGAATGGTTGGTAAGTAACTAATTTTTTGGTTAAAATGGGTTAACAAATTATTATTATCTAGTGGGTTCGGCATTTCCATGTACTCGTGAATTTATGCCCCCCTATCCTAGATAAAGATATCATACAAGTGACCGTCAAAGCTAGCGAAGATTTAGGGGGTATAAGGACTATTTTAATTTTGGTCATTCATCCATTCCTAATATTATAGAACACACATTTGGCATTTTGAAATCGTAGTTTAAAATTTTAAGAAACATGTATGTGTATTCAGTTGGGTGACTAAGGCTCCTATCACTGCAGGTTGTACATTACACAATTTATTAGAATGATGTCTCCAAACGACTTCTTGTTGGAGCATTGGTGAACCGCACGGCTCAATCCAAGTGGCCATGTAGTTGGTGACGTCGCAGCTTCATCACGTCATCTTGACATGACCACGAAATTAGCCCGAGCTATGGTTGCAATTAGGGATGACATTGGATTTCTATGTGGGCAAATAGGGGAAGTCATTGAATGGTAAATTGCTCATGATGACATGTATGTAATAAATATTGTGGGTGTAAGGGTGTAGTTTGATTATTCAAACTTATTACCATTTTGCAAGTACATTTCGAATCTATTGAAATTTATGTAATATTTCTCATCTAATTTTGATGATATATCAAAATAAAATTTTTATATTAGTGTGGGTGTAAGGGTCTAAGGGTGTAGTTTTATTATCTTTTTCTTTGGTGTAGCATCCATAATTTGCTATGCAAATTATCTGAAACAATTAATAAACAACTGTCATTTAACATATTATAAAAATTATCTAAACATTGGAAACATATTTAAAAGGAAAAACTTAAGTATCTAGTCGTGTTTGCGATTTTAGAAATAAAAAGAGCCACATGAAAATTGAATGCTCGAACAATATGTGTGAAGCTTGCTCGAGCCACACTTAAGCTCATGATCTATGTGAATTTCTCTCGAGCCACACTCAAGTGCTCGATCAAACAATTTGTGTGAAGTTCACTCAAGCGACACTCAAGTGAAGCCTCAAGTGAACATTGTCTAAGGGCACCATTTGATTTTTTAGGTTGATAATTTATTAATTACTATTAGTTATTTATAAATAAAAAAATTATTATAAACAAAATATATTTATAAATATATTTTTTAATGAGTCTCACGATAGATTACTTAATTACATACACGGGGAAGTTTGTAGCACATTTCTTTACAAATTAGCATTGCTAATTTTACAAGGTCTATATGCAGATTTATTTTAATAAATGATAGGTCCATTCGTACTTTTTATAATAACAAAATTATAAAATAAAGTGCTTTAATATGAGACAGATTATAAAATAGATATATAGACAAACCATTTTCTTTGCTCTATGTTAAGTTGTTGAGAACATTATAGGATAGAATTTTGCCAAAACAAATCTGAGTAATTTTCAATCATCAATGGTGTACGTACGGTGTTTGCATAAAGTTATAAAGCTGGGCAAAATGACCATCAGTACATGAAAATGGAAAATGATTTTAAGCGTAATATTTTTATAAAAATATATTTTATTTTTATATATTTAATTATTTTGTAAATAAAAAATATTTTTATTTGATATTTTATTAAAATAATTTAATTTTATAAAAATATTTTCATCTTATAATATTATTATAAAATATATTATAAAAAATGAAATTTGGGTAGCTAATTTATAAATTACTATTACTTATTTATAAATATATTTATAAATAAAGCAAAATTATTACAAACACTATCACCACAACAAAAATTGGATATAGTGACAGATGAAACTGTCATAAGAAATGAACAAAATGTCACGAAATACATTAGGCGATGATTATAAATCGTCACTACGACTGTCACGTAATATGCGTCACAGAATATATTTGGTGACAGTTTACTGTACAACCGTTACTAAAAATATTTTTAGTGATGGTTGGTGATGTGCCATTTGAAATAACATTTGAACGTTTACTTTTCTGTGATGGTTAGAATCTGTCACAGAAACTTACGTTTGAACATAAAATATAACGTTTAAATGTAAACTAGACCAATTGACATCTGAATGAGAGAAGGTAACGTTTGTTGATTATAGTTCGAATTTATCAGATTTATGTTTGAACGTTTATACGTCCGAACATTATGTTCAAATTTAGATTCCAACGTAAACACACCAATGTCCAAACGTACGTATCATAACGTTTGGACGTTCATTCAAATGTTAAGAAACTAGAGTTCGAACTCAAGAAGTACGTTCGGAGGTTTGGAACGTTAAACGTTTAAACTTTTGAACGTTATGTTCATTTGATGGTGTAAACGTTTGAATGTTTTGTTATAATTTTGTGTGGTTACATTCGAATGTGTGTTCGAATGTGAAATACTATTCAAACATATTTTATTTACATTCGAACGTATATATCAGAAATACTAAACTCATCCAATTAATAAACATACCAACTGTATCATATTACATAACATATTTCACAACTAACAATGTTTGCAACTGTTTTCAAATTAGATATTAAAAATTTAATACACTAATAAAATTTAGTTCTTTTTCTTTCCTTGTCCACCACGATTCTGTTGCAATTACATAACACGCTCCATTTGCAGCATCATCTCCCGCTGTACTTGCTCTTGGACCTCACTATGTATTCTTTCCTCTTGGTCTCTTTGTTGGTCCTGCAAACGCGTCTCTAAATGAGACATTGCTCTAAGAGGGACTTCAACTCTTGCTGTCTAGACCTTATATGCTCATTCTCGTGTCGTGTAGCTTCAAAATCTTTGGTAAGATTATTAATTTATGAAGTTGAGGAGAATGAACCAGAATGCTTGAAAGATCGTTCCAAACCTCTTGGCATACTAGAGTTGAGCCTGAGCACTTGTGTGAAAATATCTATGTCATTAGGAGAGGATTCCTTGGAAGCTGACTGCATCTCTATCATTTTTCCCTGCAGTTTAAAAGATCAAAACACACAATAAGTAACGTATTAAAAGAAATACAAATAAAAAATAATTTAACCACATGTTGCATAATTTATTTAACAAAAGGAACACCGCTTACATAATTAATTGCAGCGGCATGATCCATCCACTCACTATGCTCATTAGTGTGAGCAGCATCATAGACATGAACAAGGGAAAAGTTTTCAAGATCATCACGTTTCTAACAAAATGACATTAGCAATTTTAAAACGATAGTGTTAGTACTTATATAAAAGAATAACAGGAAAATAAATGAATTATATAGTTGATTAATTACCATTTTTTTAGCAAGATTATGGAATGATCTTGAACTAGCACGATGGTGAATAGCTATATGACGCCCCCAACTCCCACGTACGGACACGTGGAAATCGAGACGTCGGGATGATGACAACACGGGTCAAACATCCCATTGCCAAGTGCTAAGTGTGTATACATGCAATATGTGTACAAATAAAAACATGCATCAGATAAGATAGTCATATAACTAAGTACCAGAATTTTTGTTTAAATACAAACCAGTTTAAAACAGGCGTAAATAAAATATTACATGTTCAACATCGCAAATCCAAATACATACCAATAAAAACAACTACTCATATTATACATAAAAAGCACTCCAAACCACTACTCCGGCGCAGCTGTCTCCTCGGGCTCAGCCTCCTCCTCTACCTCTGCATCAAAATCTACGGTACCGAAAATGGTGCCGCAGGTAAGTAATATTCCAAACGCCACAAGATAAAAATATATTAAACTCACAATATGCATGAAAGAATGCCCAATGCACATATCCCATAAAACATCATATTTTTCCACACACGCCAAAAGTCTCATTTGGCCCAAAATATTTCCTTTAAACTTTTTCCTCGCCATTATCCCAGATAATGGCCCAAAATCAAGTCTCAAACAAATTTCCACATTTTCCTTAACCGAATGCACCATGACCTCCCCTAGGGGTCATCCGCAAGCCCTGGCTCCCTTCGTCACACCATGGGTAACGACCATGCGTGTGACTTCGTAACGAGCAATGCCCAGTTCCGCGCCCCACGCATTCGTAGCCAAGCATCCTCTAGCCCCTGCTAGTAGAGGGGCCACGGAGTCGGTACGAGAGCATTACCATCCCGCCCGCTCCTGTTGTCGCCCAGCGACAACTCAAGGGACGTCACTCAGTATATTGCGCTCCCGAATAGCCAGAGGAGCTCCACCGAGATAATACCCCTACACACGCACCAAAAAATCCATTTAACTCATGAAAACTCAGTTTTCAATAATTACCACATGCATATGCGTGCACAATGCAATGCAAATAAAATTACACAAATTCACCAATACTTTCCAAACATCCAAAACAACCAAACAAACAACTCCGTCCTCAAATCCAATCAACCCCCGACTCCACGGACTCAGTCCAGAATAACCAACCGGATCACAAATAATTATTATAAGAGCAAAAATATATTTAAATCTAAAATAAAGTTTGGAAAATACTTACAGCGCTATATGATAATTTTTGAAGGATCGGCGAGCAGTAAACGGCGAAGAGAAAGCAATGTAATAGCGTAAAAACACTGTGGTCGTGGGTTGTAAAATACCCACTTTTGAACGAGGACAAACCAAGACTCGGGATTGATACGGAATGACTTAGGGGTGTTTATGAAGCTAGTGGAAGTGGAGTTTGGATGTTGGTGGCGGCGAAAATGGCGGTAGAAGGGCTTAAACACCCAAATCGGAAAATAGCTCGTGGGAGCTGCTCCGGCAACAGATCAAGGCCGGAAATAGGTGGGTGAGGACGGCAAGGAGTCGGTGATGAAGTGGTGAAGAGGTGGTGGCTGGAGGTGGAGCGACGACGGAAAATCGGAGCAAAAGCCATTTGGCTTGGAGTGACTATTTCGGCTAAACGGCGGCTCCGTTGGCGGTGGAAATTTATGGGGTGGTTCATCGAAGGGAGGGGAAGAGATTGGTGGTGGTGGTGTGGCTCACGGCGCTGGCGAGCGGCGGTCTAGGTGGTTGTCCGAACGACGTGAGGGAGAGAGAGAGAGAGAGAGAGAGAGAGAGAGAGAGAGAGAGAGAGAGAGAGAGAGAGAGAGAGAGAGAGAGAGAGAGAGAGAGAGAGAGAGAGAGAGAGAGAAGAGGGAAGAAAAAGAAGAAGAAGAGAAAGAAAAAA
>QGSO01000841.1:74838-89946 GCA_011037825.1 Carya cathayensis
GCAGGTAAGTAATATTCCAAACGCCACAAGATAAAAATATATTAAACTCTACAATATGCATGAAAGAATGCCCAATGCACATGTCCCATAAAACAACATATTTTTCCACACACGCAAAAAGTCTCATTTGGCCCAAAATATTTCATTTAAACTTTTTCCTTGCCATTATCCCAGATAATGGCCCAAAATCAAGTCTCAAACAAATTTCCACATTTTCCTTAACCAAATGCACCAAGACCTCCCCTAGGGGTCATCCGCAAGCCCTGGCTCCCTTCGTCACACCATGGGTAACGACCATGCGTGTGACTTCGTAACGAGCGATACCCAGTTCCACACCCGGCGCGTTCGTAGCCAAGCATCCTCTAGCTCCTGCCAGCAGAGGGGTCACGGAGTCGGTACGAGAGCGTTACCATCCCGCCCGCTCCCGTTGTCGCCCAGCGACAACCCTGGAGATGTCACTCAGTATATTGCGCTCCCGAGTGACCAGAGGAGCTCCACCGAGATAATACCCCATCTCGGCTTGGGGTCGTGATACACACGCACCCAAAAATCCATTTAACTCATGAAAACCCAGTTTTCAATAATTACCATATGCATATGCGTGCACAATGTAATGCAAATAAAATTACACAAATTCACCAATAATTTCCAAACATCCAAAACAACCCAACAAACAACTCCTTCCTCAAATCCAACCGACCCCCAACTCTTCGGACTCAGTCCGGAATAACCAACCAGATCACAAATAATTATTGTAAGAGAAAAAATATATTTAAATCTAAAATGAAGTTTGGGAAAATACTTACAGCACTATATATTAATTTTCGAAGGATCAGCGAGCGGCAAACGACGAAGAAAAAGCAACGTAACAGTGCAAATTCACTGTGGCCGTGGGTTGTAAAATACCCACTTTTGAACGGGGACAAACCAAGACTCGGGAGATTGATAGGGAATGGCTTAGGGGTGTTTATGAAGCTAGTGGAAGTGGAGTTTGGTTATAGGTGGTGGCGAAAATGGCGGTAGAAAGGCTTAAACACCCAAATCGGAAACTAGCTCGTGGGAGCTTCTCCGGCGACGGATCAAAGCCGGAAATAGGTGGGCTAGGACGGCAAGGAGTTGATGATGAAGTGGTGAAGAGGTGGTGGCCGGAGGTGGAGCGACGGCGGCAAATCGAAGCAAAAGCCGTTCGGCTTGGAGGAGGTATTCCGGCTAAACGACGGCTCCGTTGGCGGTCGAAATTTGTGGGGTGGTTCACCGGAGGGAGGGGAAGAGATTGGTGGTGGTGGTGTGGCTCACGGCGCCGGAAAGCGGTGGGTCTGGGTGGTTGGCCGAACTACGTGAGGGAGAGGAGAGAGAGAGAGAGAGAATTCGCACGGGGGGGGGGGGAAACCGGCGGGAGAATGAAAGAAAAAAGAAATAAAAAGAGAAGAACGAGAAAGGAAAAAGAGGAAAAGAGAAAAAGAAAAGATGGGGGAAAAGAAATGAGGTCCAATCCTCACCTCTAGAGTCCAACAACTGATCCAACGAAAACAACTTTAAAAGCAATAAAACCAAGAAAATATTTTAAACACAACGTAAAGCTAAAATATAATAAATAACTAATAAAAACTAACTACTTAATTTTAAATCCAAAGACTAGCTAAAATAAATTAAACAGCAATTTAAATTCAACAGCAATTAAAATCCAATTAAAATCCGATTATTTAAAATAAAAGAACTATTATTTTAATTAAATTAAAATATTCCTTCAGTGAAAATACAAGTAAAAACGGGGTATCACAATTGTCGGAACGGATCTATTATGTGCATTTGTAGAACTTAAGTGCTACAAAATTAATTAAGAATGTTAATTGTAATATATATATATATATAATATAAACAACAAATACAAATGTAAATAATTAAAGGAAATAAATCTAGAATACCTAATATTCCGGAGATGCAAAAAGATCACAACACTTTATTCAGTCGTCTAACTTCATCTGCTGGAAAGGGGACTGTGCAGCCTCTTCAAATGTCTCAAACATCTTGAAATGGTCATGACATCGTCCATTGTGACATCGGAATAGTGTAGCCATTAACTCATTCACAGTTCTCAAATCCTCGCTATGACCAAAGTCGAGGTCAAATTCATCCTAATTATAAATTAATTACGTCAAAAATATAATATACTAATTTAGGTGAAAAAAATGAACTGTCAAAGTAAACTCACCAGCACATGACTCAGAATGTATTCCTTAATCTCATTTGGCACATCTCACCAGGAGCGCATATAAAATGGAGCTTAAGCTCAAACTACTATGCCAATATAGGAGGAAAGTGCTACTGCACTATCATTCACTCCTCCAGTGGAATTATCAAGAATTGTGACTTTTAGTTTGCAGTGCCTTCAGTTTTTCTCAAGTGAGATGCCGCGTGTATAGCCACGACCGTGACGAGTGGATGCATCAACTAATAGATAATAGTATAATTTTTATAGTTATATAGTTATTGAAACAAAAGTATTAATTGTATAATTAATTATCAATGACATTTCCTTACTAGTAGGTGTCGACTGTGTATCGTTCTCTGTAGTGTTAACTTCATTTCAGGAACGGACTCCTCAGGTGGAGAGTCCTCAATGGGTTCGGGACTTGGACATAGTGGAGGAGGCACATTTCTTCTTTGTCTTTTTGGCAGCATATTTGAAAATGATTATAGATATCAAAAAAACTTAATTAGAAGAAATTAAATTTAGTATAAAATTCAATACTCACCTATACGAATAAAGTTTTTAGTACTTTTAGTCTTCATCTTCGGATGTAGTTTCCATGCTTGTATATAGGTCTCTGCTACTGAACCCTCAGCTCTGGCTTTATTCCCAATAGTGCACTTCAGTTGACCCAAATATCTTTCAACTGGATACATCCAATGGAACCGCACGGGTCCACCCAACATTATCTTCCAGAGTAAATGTATTGCTAAATGGACCATGACATCAAAAAATGGAGGTGGAAATATATGCTCGAATTTACATAGTATAGTTGCAATGTCTTCTTCCAGTTTCTGCAACATATCTTGATTTACTACCCGAGCACACAAATCCTTAAAAAACATACACAGTTCGGTTATGGCGACAAGTACGGTAGATGTTAGCTTCCCACGAATTCCCACTGGTAATAACTTATGCAAAAATACGTGACAGTCATGACCTTTCAATCCACCATTTTTCCAGTCATCAGGGCTTACGCATTTACTGATATTTGAAGCATAACCATCTGGCAGTTTCACACCTAGCAACCATTTGTAGAAGTCCATCCTCTCCTCCCTTGTCATCGTAAAACATGCATGCGGCATGACCACCCTTTCACCTTCTACTCTTAAATGCAGATTATGTTTAATTCTCATTATCTCAAGATCTTTCCTTGTCTTAATCGTATTTTTTGTCTTTTTATTAATGCTCATCAATGTACCCAGTATATTATCACAAATATTATTCTCTATGTGCATTACATCCAAACTATGTCGCAACATGCAAGATGACCAATACGGCAAGTAAAAAAAATACTACGCTTTGTCCAATTCAATTCTGCTATCTCTCGTTTTCTCTTGTTCTTTCCCCAACCTTTGCCAAAATTGTTTGCTGCCACATGTACCAATTGTTCCAGCATTTCTTCCCTAGACAACTCATTTGGCGCAATTCTATCGTCTACTCGCCCATCAAACTTAGCAGATTTTGTCTTTTATGCATGATTTGTTGGTAGATAATGTCGATGACCCATGAAACACAACTTTTGAGAATATTTTAACCACTTACTAGTAGTTTCTTTATTTCATGTCAGACACGCTAACTTCCCTTTAGTACTCCAGCCGAAAAGATTCTCATATGCTGGAAAGTTATTTATCGTCCACATTACCGCATCATGCATCTAAAAAGTATATTTAATATAGTATATTTAATATAATATACTATATATTAGATTATAATATACTTACGGATTGGTAACACTTAAATTTTAATTGTTATTATATAATTATTATTATAATTGATATTTATTTATTTCTTATTTAATATAATATACTATATATTAGATTATAATATACTTAGGGAGTGATAACACTTAAATTTTAGTTGTTATTATATAATTATTATTATAATTGATGCTTATTTATTTCTTATTTAATATAATATACTAATCATTAGATTATAATATACTTAGGGATTGATAACACTTAAATTTTAATTGTTATTATATAATTATTATTATAATTGATAATTATTATATAATTCTTATTAAATAAGTTATTAGATAATTTTAATTGTTATTATTTGTAAATTATATTTTTAGTTGTTATTTTTTATAAATAACAATATTATTAATTGTTATTATACAATTTATATACTTATGTATTGATAATACTTAAATTTTAATTGTTGCTATATAATTATTATTATAATTGACACTTAGTATATATTATTTATTATATAAGTTATTGTATAATTTCCATATTATTATTTGTAAATAATATTTTTAGTTGCTATTTTTTTATAAATAACTTATAATAATTGTTATTATTCATATATAATAAATATATTGCATATAGTCCTCCCATTATATAATATCTACTATGCACAACAAATAATCACACTATATATATACTATAATATATATATATATCTATTCTTTAATCACAACATATTACACAAATAAACACGTAAATTCACAAATAATATGCTTCAAAAAATTATACACTTCTAAAACATATTAATTTTAAGAATAACCATACTCATAACAACAATTTTTCATTTTAATTCATAATATAACACAATCCATATTACAAATAAATATATATATAATTCAACAATATCCAATCCAAAATATATTCACAATATATACAATCAAAATTCAAGACTCAACTCACAATATTATACCCTAATCTAAGTCAACAAGATCCCTAATCAACTTACATAATACACATAAAAAATTTCACTTTTATCCACAATAAAATCACAACAAAATGTAATAATAGAGTTTAGTATATATACCTTGTGCTCACAATATCCTCCTCTTGCAAATCACAAGTTTTAAACAAGTCACAACAAACAATTCTTTAAAAAATTCACAACACTTGCTAGTTAAATACATATAAAAAAAGCATTGACAATATAATGTAAATTGTAAATACATTTGCAGAAAAATATTTTACCTTACTTTCCTTTGGGAGCAAAAAAATATACACAAAATCTCTCTCCCTAACTCAATCTAACCCTCTCTCACTCTAACTCTCTCTCACTCTAACACTCTATCTAACCCTCTCTCACTCTAACCCTCCTCTTCTTCGTCTCTCTCCCTCTAAAACTCTATCTCCCTCTCTCTCTTTCACGCATGGGATCAAAGCAGAATGAATCTGTTTTCCTGTGCATGAAAGTTTTATATTCTACTTGTCATACATTAAATGTTCAGACGTTCATTAATTTATGTTCGAACGTTTAATTCTCTTGCGAACGAAAATAATTTAATGTTCGAACGCTAAGTTATCCCACCCAAATTTTCTACAATACGTTTGAATGTATAATTATCCCGCCCATGGAGTTAATATAACGTTCGAATGTAATAACACTATGTTCAAATGGAAAAATCCCGCCACTTTTTCTAATACGTTTGAACGTATAACATGTACGTTCGAATGTATTGGGGAAAAAATATTTTATTTTTATATATGATATTATATAATTTCATGTAAACTCAATTTTGATATATTATATGAAAAAATAATCAATATTAATAGTATATTATATATCATGTATATATATAGTTGAAATATATCATATATAATATATTATATATATTATAGTAGTAGGCTATAATAACTATAATTTACAATATATAATCTAGTATATATATTAATACTATTATATATACTAGATTATATATTATATACTATACTATATATATACTATATTATATAATGTATAATACGTTTGCATGTCATTTGTTTAACGTTCGATCATATTGTTTTAACGTCTGAATGTATACAATAATACGTTCGAATGTTGACATAACATTTGAATGTATATCTAGAAATGTTTGAACGTTAACTGTATATAAAGTCATGCTTGACGACTTTCCTCCTCATTTCTCCCTCATTCACTCCAAACGTCGTTCTCTCCGCCACTCACGCCACCGCAGCTGCCGTCATATGCCACCGCAACCGTCACAAAAAGGTAATGTGCCCTCCCCATGGAGTAGTTCTCTCCAATTTAATTGGTGGATTTCAAAAAATTGAAACCCATCGTATAGGCCGGATTTTCTTCTTGATTTTCTGGTCTCCATTGGTTGCAAATGGGTAAAATACCACTGTAGAAACATTCCTTGTAGCCTATAGATCATTTTTATGGTTGGTTTTTGCTTGAAACCAACATTTGAAGCTTTCAAAAATGGCTGAGTTGACTTAGCCACTCTATCTCGTAATGTTCGAATGTTACAATGAAACGTCCGAATGTGTGATGTTATAAATTCTTTACGTTTGAATGTTACGTTGTAACGTGCGAACATAAATTTTAACATTACAATGTTTTTATCCAACGTTTGAAGAGTACATTGGATAAAATGTTTGAACGTAAACCGTTTGCATTTTTCGGTTAGAAAAAAAGTCTGAACGTGTGACGTTTAAAATTCATTACGTCCAAACGTTACATTTTAACATTCGAACATAATCAACCAGATTCATTCGATTTTTTATCGAACGTTCAAAGTTGACGTTAGATAAAACATCTGAACGTATAATAAACGTTTGAACGTAAATATTAGGACGTTCGAATTTGATTTACGTTTATCTAATTACGTTCGCTTTTGTGTGTATAGAGTTTATGTTCAAATTTACATTCAATTTACATTCGGACATAAATTCGTTCTACCAATTTAACTATCATCATTCGAATGTTAATGGTTTACGTTCAAATTCCTTAATTTACGTTTGAATGTACAATCATTGTACATTCGGACGTCAACTGTTTCTAATTATGTTAATTTTATCGTTCGAACATCAACTGATTGATGTTTGAACGTATTTCCATTAAATTTATTTTATATTATTTCATCTTATTATTATTATTATTTTGGGTATTGAAAAAGTGGAATTGTTTATTATATTTACTATTGAAACTATGTAAATTTATAATGATGATATGAAAATTTTGTATATAATCCATATATGTCGTAATATGTATATATATGTAATTTTAATGATTTTTTAAAATATTTTTTTCTTGTATTTTTTTTCAAGATATGGCTCACTATATAACAACCAGGAAATGAGGGAGAGGTGGAGGCAATCCGGACATTGCTCGGCTAGGGGCACGAACAGTTATGGGTGAACGAGAAATACTTATTATTGAGTTCGATGAGCTCAGCTGGGAGCGGAAGACACTGAGAGAAGTGTTCGTCAAGAGGCTGGTGCCCAAAATGCACATTGAAGGGAAAGATCTATCCCTCAATAGTTTGGGAGTTTTACATTGGGATGACCACCATATCTAACGATGCATCCTCCCATACCCTCACTGTACGCGGTGTATAGTTTGAGTTCTCAGTGGATGTTATCACTGAGTTACTCCAGATTCCGCGTATACTACCTGAGTCAACAGTTGCTCAAGCTGGTAACACAACAGTTGCATTTGCTCTAGGCACATTTGAGGCAGATCCAGCCACTTCTACTTCATCTTCGGGCCTTGTTGACACTATGCCCAGTCATGAAGAAGATTGGCCCGAGGGCAAGGATATTGCTCCTGAGGTCGGTGATGACGAGCAGGATCAGGATTTCTACATCCTCACTCGTAAAGACCACAGGAAGCTCGATTGGCCGAACTCCTTCAGCCAGAATTAGCTGTTGCCTTTCTTTCGCATGTTGCAAACTTTTGTAGCAACAAATGTAGACCCTGTTAGCAATCTATGGTGTGAAGATAATAACTATTGGAATTTGTTGGGATGAAGTTGGGGAGAATAAAATTATTGGGCCTGAAATAATTCAAGAGATGCAAAGCCAAGTTCGGATCATCAGGGATAAAATGGAGGCAGCTCAGAGTCGTCAGAAAAGCTATGCTGAAACCAGGAGGAGAGAGTTATCTTTTGAAGAATGTGATTGGGTTTATCTCAAAGTCTCTCCCATGAGAGGAGTTAAGCATTTTGGTAAAAAGAGCAAACTGGATCCGAGGTATGTCGGCCCTTTCCAGATTTTGGAGAAGATAGGGTCCATTGCTTATAGAGTTGCCTTGCCAGATTATTTTGGGGATATTCATGATGTCTTCTACGTGTCATCTTTGAAGAAGAGTTTGGTCAACAAGAGCCGTGCTTTGTCAACCCAGAGAGTATTCAGTTGCAACCGGACCTTACTTATGAGTTTGTTCCGTCACAGATCATGGATTGGAAGGAGCAACAGTTGAGGTCCAAGACGATACCTTTGGTTAAGATGGCCTGAGGAAATCCGTTAGCTCAAGATTTCTCTTGAGAGCGAGTAGCGGACTTGAGGGAGCAGTACCCCTACTTGTTTGAGTAATGACGGTACGTTTCTTAATCTTGGTTGCAGGTGGTTTTATGTGGCTTGTTTCAAGTTGGTGTTTGATCTTGCAATTTCGAGGACGAAATTTGTTTTAAGGGGGGAGGATGTGATGATCCGCTTTTACGTGTATTTTCACTAAAGGGGTATTTTTAATTTAATTAATATATTGGTTTATTTATTTTAAATTAATGTATTTTAGTTGGTTTTTAATTTATTTGATGTCGTGTTTAATTTATTTTAATCGTTTTATGTTTTTAATATCGTTTTCGGCGGAACATTTTTTGGATTCCGGAAGTGAGGATTGGACCTCATTTCATTTCTTTTCTTTTTCCTCCCCGGTTCTCTCTCTTCCCGTGCTCTCCCTCCTCTTTTCTCCTTCCCGTCGCCCCTACTTCGGCCAGCCGTTTCTCCGCCGTCCGGCAGAGGTGTCGTACACCACCCCCGCCATTTTCTTCCTCTCCCACCAGAGTTCATCCCCACCAATTTTCAGAGCCATCGGACCAGCCGTTAGCCGCCACGCAGGGCCTAAAGTTGCTGCACCAGCCCTGTTTTTCACCCCTGTCGCCAGTTTCTTTCTCCGCCCAGAACCGCCGCTCGCCGGCGGCGTGGCCTACACCACCCACCCAGTTTTCTTCCCCTCTCACCAATGAACATCCCCACCAAGTTTCACCTCCATCCGAGCCACCGTTAGTCACCATGAGCTCCTCCAAGCCACACGGTTTTTCACTGATTTCGGCGCCGTCGCACCACCTCCGGCCACCATCTCTTCACCACTTCTTCCCCTACCTCTTGCCGTCCTAACCCACCTAATTTCGGCCCCGATCCGTTGCCGGAGCAGCTCCCACGAGCTCAACTCCGATTTGGGCTTTTTCCGCTTCCTCCGCCGTTTCCACCACCACCCACGGCCGAAACTCACTTCCTTTAGCTTCATAAATATCTCAAGACCATTCCCTATCAATTTCGTGTCTTGGTTTGTCCCCGTTCGAAAGTGGATAATTTATTACCCACAGCCACAGTGTAAAATACACTGTTACGTTGCTTTTCCTCCGCCCTTTGCAACGCCGCGAGCTTTCGAAAAATACCGTATAGCGCTGTAAGTTTTTCCAAACTCTACTTTTAGATTTAAATATATTTTTCTCTTATAATTAATTATTGGACTGGTTGGTTGATTCCGGACTGAGTCCGAGGAGTTTGGGGGTCGGATGGATTGAGGACGGAGTTGTTTGGTTGATGTTGATATTTGTGCCTTGACGTTTGCTTTGTATAGTGCTCACATTTTCATGTTTAAAAAGGGAAAACCGGGTTTCGTGTAATTACATGCATGTACATGTGTTTGTGAATGAAAACTGGGCTTGTAAGCGAGAACTGATTTATGGTATATGTGAACGATTGGATTGACTGGTTTGAGTCAAAGGGACGTGTAGGGATGGTGGTAAGCAGGGATGGTGGTAGAGTCCCGCCTGCGATTCCTGCCTATGGTCCACGACACGTAGGGATGGTGGTAAGCAGGGATGGTGGTAGAGTCCCGCCTGCGATTCCGGCCTACGGTGCACGACGCG
Organism: Carya cathayensis; assembly: GCA_011037825.1. Classification (NCBI taxonomy): domain Eukaryota; kingdom Viridiplantae; phylum Streptophyta; class Magnoliopsida; order Fagales; family Juglandaceae; genus Carya; species Carya cathayensis. The sequence goes on from QGSO01000841.1 coordinate 84,933, forward strand.
TAGGAATGGTAGTAAGCAGGGATGGTGGTAGAGTCCCGCCTGTGATTCCCGCCTACGGTGCACGACGCGTAGGAATGGTAGTAAGCAGGGATGGTGGTAGAGTCCCGCCTGTGATTCCCGCCTACGGTGCACGACATGTAGGGATGGTGGTAAGCAGGGATGGTGGTAGAGTCCCGCTTGTGATTCCCGCCTAGAGTGCTCTGATGTTTTGGTTAATGGGCCATTTTCTAGGAAAATGGCGAGACTGTTTTTTTTGGGCCATTATTTGGGATAATGGCGAGGATTTGATTAAAGGAATGCTTTTGGGCCAAATGGGATTTTTGGGTTGTGTGGAAAAATATGGTTTTATGGGTTTTGTGCATTGGCATTCTCTCATGCATATTGTTTGAGTTTTAACATGTTTTTATCTAGTGGCGTTTGGATTTTACTTACCTGCGGCACCATTTTTGGTACCGTAGATTTTGGTGCAGAGATCGAGGAGGAGGAGGCTGAGCCCGAGGATGCGGCTCCGCCGGAGTTTTGAGTTGGAGTCTATGCTTTGGAGTTGGCTTTGAAACAATATTTGTATTTGTAATATTTTATTATGTTTGATTTGAACGGCTTTGTATTAAACTATGAAAAATTCTGGTACTTAGTTATATGTCTTTGGCACATTTGTCGCTTGCACACACTCGGCACTCGTCGATAGGGTGGTGGCCCGCGTTGTCACAATTCGGACGTCTCGATTTCCCCGTGTCCGTGCGTGGGGATTTGGGGGCGTCACACAAAATCTTGTTCCTTCAACCGAGTCTAGGGCCGGTGTTGCTCGCTCATCTGCGAGTAGTAGTTAGCAGCCGGTGGTTGCATCTGCAGGGGATGTGCGACCTACTTGGGTTGATGTCGTGATGGCAGATATGAAGGCGCATATAGACCAGCAGTTCTGAATGTCATTTGTAAAAATTAATCATATTTTGTTTTTTATTTTTGACAAATGTAATGGACAATATTATTTAATGTATGTATTGTTGTTTAATTTCTACTGTCAATTTTCTTTAATATTAACTTATGCAACCTTAATATTAAACAAATATATATTATGGTTAATTTCTGCAAATTAACATATAACGTTCGAAATTTACAACTTTAACATTCGAACTTTGGTGCTAATAATTTTTATGTTGGCACGTAAGTAGACATAACGTTCAAATGTTGGTAGAAAATTTTTTACATTCGCACGTAAACAGACATAACGTTCGAACGTTAATATGACGTGCGAACAAAATAACTGAAACTTTCGAACGTTAAAAAATTCTTGCCCAACATTTAGTGACAGTTCCCACAAACTGTCACAGAAAATGCATCTTAGTGACGGTTTGGAGACCGTCACTATTTCTAATCTGTTACTAAAAAGCATATTTGTTGTAGTGTATGCAACAATTGGTGTGAGCTATATCTATCAAATCTCTAAAAAGTTAAAACCATTTTATCTCACTTCTAAATCTAAACACAAAATTTTCAAAGACCATCTCATCTCATCTCAACTCAACAATCTTACTATTATTCACAAACCATCTCAGTTTATCTTATCTTATCTCACTATGTAAATGGGCCTTAAGTATTGTTCGTTCTTTGGCCAGCTTTCCTGATTACCTATCTTGACTCAGTGCACTTGAGATTTAAGGATGCCTGAATGTGATGTGTATCCTTCTTATTTGCATAGAGACGATTTGTCTCAATGTTTTTGTATGGCTTTGTTAAGGTCAATTTGGTTATCTTTCTTTAGGCTTGGACCCAGTTTCATGATTATGTCCTCAATACTGGTTACATCTTGCATCGTAAGTACATAAAATGAGTACGATATATACAAGATTTAATGCTAACATGCTTTACAAGTAAATACAACTAAACTAATAAACTAACTTAAACTAGCAACAGAATTAACTAACACTCTAACTTGAAGTATATAAAGAGAAAGAAAAACAACAGATAGATCCATATGGCCACTAAACCATAGAAGGCAAACAATTTTTTTTTTTATTGGCATCGGTGTTTGAGAATAATGTCTTGACTAATTCTGGGGGTGCATAGACCTCCAACAAAGAGTTTTCAGCATGTGCATCTCGGTTAATTAAAAGAGAAAATCTCTCTATCCAATGGTCCCTAGAAATTATTTGCACCAAAAAGGATTCTAACCTTAGACCTAGAAGAAACATACCACCAAGATCAAGGCCTTTACCACTTGGGCCATCCCCTAGGGATTATAAGGCAAACAATTAGTATAAATAAACTTTTGCACCTAGAATCCAAAACTCACACTTGCTAAGTTTCGTATACAACTGGTGTTCTTTTAACTTCCCAAGCACTAGACGAAGGTGATAAACATGCTCTTCCAAATCCTGAGAATAAATTAAAATGTCATCTATGAATACCACCACAAATGAATCCAAATAAGGTTGGAACACCCGATTCATCAAGTCCATAAAGGCATCACCTTAAACTCATAATGTCTGTATCTCAATCTAAAAGCAGTCTTGGGTATATACTTATCTCTTATCCTTAACTGATAGTAATCTAATCTCAAATCAATCTTTGAGAAAACATCTGCTCCTTGAAGGTGATCAAATAAATCATTGATCTGAGGGAGAGGGTACTTATTCTTAATGGTCACCATATTGAGTTCTCAGTAGTCGATACACATTCTGAGGGTACCATCCTTCTTCTTAACAAACAACACCAGTGCTCCCCATGGTGAAGTACTTGGCTAAATAAACCCCTTATCTACCAATTATTGCAATTGAATCTTCAACTCTTTCAACAGCAGGTGCCATACAGTAAGGAGCCTTGTGCACAGGAGTCGCTCTAGCTTCCAAATCGATAGCGAACTCCAACTCGCGAACTGGAGGCAACCCAGGCAAATCATCCTTGAACACATGAGGAAATTCTTCCACAACTGGGATATCCACTAGAGACTTCTTCTCAAATGGCGTAGACACCACTTGAACCAAAAAGGCATCCGCTCCACAAGTTATATCACTCTTCGCTTGAGTTGCAGTTATAAATACTGGCCTTTCTTTCAACTTACTTCCCACAAATTCTAAATAATCTCCTTTCGGGAGTTGAAAGCTAATTAGCCGACTCCGACAATTGATACTTGCAGAATATTGATACAACCAATCCATTCCTAGAATAATATTGAACCCCATCAACTTGAACACATGATAAAGGGTTAGAATTGCATGATTAAGTTGTTTAAATGAGTGATTTATTTTATCAAATAAGGATTGAACACTTAATTATGCATCAAATTCTAATATTGAATGTCAAATTAATTGATGTCAATATTTTATACACATAAAGTTCTATATATGCCTTTGAAAGAAATACATTTTTAAAGCATATGCAGGAAATCCATTGAAACCCATGCGTCACTCACGGATGGAATGTGGACAGCACACATGCAAGAATTTGCAACTCACGGATGGCAAGCAAACCACTCACACCCACGGCAAAACAGCAGCAGCAGCTCACGGCACATGCAGAAATAAAACATGCATAAAACCTTGGACAGCTTACACATGCAGAAAAGGAATAAAGCAAACCGGACACAAAGCAGCAAACACACATGCAGCAGGAAAACAAGCTGGAACTCAAAGTGTAACACATGCACATACCGAAAAAAAAAAGAAGAAAGCAACATGCACATGCAGAAAACAGAAAAAGAAGAAAGCAAAGCACATGCAGGAAATGAAACTCACGGCACACTTGCAGAAAGCAACATGCACATGCAGAAAGCAGAAAAAAGAACACATGCAGCACGGATGCAGAAAGCAGAAACCAAACAAGCAGCCATGCACATGCAGAAAGCAGAAACCAAACAAGCAGAACACATGCAGAAAATAGAAAATGGAAAAAAAGCAAAAGCAGCACATGTTGAAAGCCATGCACAACTCACGGATGCAGGAAAAAAAAAGAAGAAGCAGCAGCAGCACATGCAACTCAGGCTCCAGATTTTGTTTTTTTTTTTCTGTTTGTTTTGTTACTTTATTGAGTTGGCTATAAGGTTGAAAACCCTATTAAACCAACGGGAGGCAGCAGGAGTGGGATACATTTTTTTCTTTTCTTGAGATAGCAGACCGGGGAAGGGGAGCAGTTTTTAATTTTCAGCTTCATTTATTTCTTGTTTTTCTGCAGTTTACGGAAGCAGAAAGGGGCATTTATTTTTTCTTGTTCTTTTTATTTCTTTTGCTTAAGAGCACGGCAGCTTTGAATTATTCTCATGTTAATTTTCTGCTATTTTTCTTTCCTGGATTATCTCTCTTTCAGTCGGCAGCTTCCTTCTTTGTTTCATTTTCAGTCTTAAGTTTATTTTTTTTTGTGGAAGACGTGTTCTACTTGTTTCAGTCTTAAGTTCTACTTATTTTATTTTCAGTCTTGGTTTTGTTTTGGTAGAGGGAACTCGCTCGCTTTTATTTTCATTCTCGTTTTTTTATTTACGAGTACTTCGTTTAGCATTTTTTTCTTCCTTTCTTCCTTCGTCCAGTTTAACATTTAATTTACTTTACTTTCCATTTTCATTTTCATCTTGTTCTTGGAAAGTTTAGCTTTAGTTCTCTTTCGTTCGGCGTTATTCATTTTTTTCCTTTTACAGATTTTATCATGACTCCTCTTAGATTTAATTTTGTTACTAAAAATATCATGTGTAACTAATTTCTAAAGCTTAGGTTGTGGAATGAGATTTAATTTATTTTAGATTCTAGTTTGATGCAATATTTTGTTGTGTAATGTTGATTTCACTAAATTACTAGTCGGATTCAAAAGGAAAATAGATTGCGGCTCTTGCTCTTGTTTTGTTGTTGACGTAAGGCACAACAAAAGCTTGAAATTATCAAGGCTTCTTTCGATTGATTATAAATATAAATTTGGCTAGTAAATTAGAAAATTTCTTGAGAAAATATTGCAAAAACTTGAGCTTAATTTTTATCTTCCGAATATCAATACCTTGACTGGATTGTTAATCGAGAAATTATCTAGAATC
>QGSO01000841.1:90576-141436 GCA_011037825.1 Carya cathayensis
CAACAATGGACATTACATTGTGGTCACAATATAACCACTGTATAAATCTTGGAAGAATCTTTAAAAAAAATTGCACCTAGGTAACAATTTATTTTCCTCATTTAAAATCCACAAATATATATTGAACCAGCTCCTACTTCATTTATGGTCTAGTTTTATAGCCTAAATGTCCAAGCAACAAATTACTGGAGTCACAACAACATATGGATTCCAGCAGTTCACAAAGTTTTAACAATTAAGCAAGAGAATCTTTCAGACAAATTTCACCCAATACAAATCTCACCTAAGAACATGAAATTGAAGAGAAAGAGAGGGAGAGAACACGAAACTTGTGAGCAGCAGAGTGAAATGCTTCCTAATCAAATCTCGAAGTGCAAACTCTAGTAGTCAAAATTCTCAACGAGAAAATCTCGAAATGAAATTTAATAAGCTATTTATAGAAATAGCTAAAAATGGATGGCAAATGAAAGAAGAAGGGAGCTTACTCAAATGTAGATTGGACGGAGGAGGTGGTGGAATTGTGAGACAGAGATAGGGATGGAGAGAGAGAGAGGGAGAGAGAGAGAGAGAGAGAGACTCATGGGTTAGCAGGGTGGCAACGGCGTGGTAGCAGGCTGATAGCATAAGGAGGGCTAAGAAAACTAAAAGAAAAGAGAGGGAGGCAGAGCGTTGGGCAAGGGAGAAAAGTAAAGGGCAAAAGGTTTTAAGTTTTAAGTTTTGACTTTTTGCAGGCCTCAAATAGTTTAGTAGGACAATCATCTTTAGCTACAAACAAATGTCGCCATAAAATATTAATAAAAACCTTACAATTGATTTTTTCCGTCCAAGATATTTTCGGCAACGTTATTTCGCCGCAAAAAGTAGATTTTAGTGACTTCTTCACTAGAAATAAAATGATGCCAATGCACAAATTAGCTTTTTGCGTCCAATATAACGGGCACATCAAAATTTGTCACAGTAATTAAAAAAATCGTTGCAACAAATTAAAGAATTAATGCACAGGTAATATATATCACCTTCACCCTGGTATTCGACGATGAAATTTTTTATTTTTTTTCATAATAACAATGAAATTAATATCATTGCAATTAGTTACTATTAGTGACAATTTCTTTTGCGACAAAAATTACAACCCCGTAATAGGCCCCTTTCCTTGTAGTGGTACATGAGAGGAGAATGCTAGCAAAGCTTGGTGCATTGCTGACAATAGTAGATAATGTCTATGGCACCTAAAAGAACTTGAGCTCTTCACAGATGTTATTGAGAGGTTTGTCTTAATGTTAGCACACCTCCAATACTTACATGATGTAATTTTTTCATGTGGTCTCAGTGGTATCTCAATGCAATGGGACAACTCAAATTCCTTACTATTTGCAAATTTGTTTCCTTTCCATCTACATCACAGTTAATGAAATTGATTTTGACACTCTCAAGGAAAAGAGATGTAACATCGTTTGGAACATGAAAAAGGCTAGAACTTCTTTTTATTCATCACTATTTATCCTAGAACTTATTCTCTATTATAACTCTTCTAATTCATTGATCTACCATATATCTTTTAGTAGACAGATATATGTAGATCTTATTTGTTAGAGGCAAATTGGTTTTACAACAGACATATACTAAGCCTTCAAGAATATCTTGAATGTGGATGGATCACATGTGATATCCGCTCCTTCTTCCTTACGTATGTGCCTCGATCCACGTGTCAACCTTCGGTTAATGTGCCGAGCCTCTTCCTACGTGTCAGACTTCGGTCAGCATGTCGAGCCTCGTTCTACGTGCTGAGTTTCAGTCTACGTACTGAGTCTCGATCTACGCGCAGAGCTTTATCCTAAGCGTTGTACCTCGATAGCGTATCCCTGAAGTTATCCACCGGATTTCAATGTAAGATATTTTATAGTCTACGGATATTTGAAGTATTATGGAAATATCTATAGGAGATATTTCCACTATTACTAGATAAGCTTGTTTTTAAAGTAGCACCATTATAATATTTTAATGGGGTTTGAAAATATTATAATTGTGGATATTTACTTAAGTTAAATATTTTAGTTGTTTTAAGATATTAAGAGGTTTAACTTTACATTGAAAACTCTTATTTAATTTAAGTAGTTTTATACTCTCTGAGTAATTAATGATGCTTTATCATTTTAAATAATGATGAATAAATATTATTTTATAAACCTTAGTTTATAAAATAATATTCTATCTTAATTCCTCTCAGTGTTGTATTTAAGTGTTTTATTAATTTAGATGGTTTTACCCTCTCTGAGTGATTTAACGATACTTTATCATTTTATATAATGATGAAGAAATATTATTTTATAAACCTTAGTTTATAAAATAATATTCTATCTTAATTCCTCTCAGTGTTGTATTTAAGTGTTTTATTAATTTAGATGGTTTTACCCTCTCTGAGTGATTTAACGATACTTTATCATTTTATATAATGATGAAGAAATATTATTTTATAAACCTTAGTTTATAAAATAATATTCTATCTTAATTCCTCTCAGTGTTGTATTTAAGTGTTTTATTAATTTAGATGGTTTTACCCTCTCTGAGTGATTTAACGATACTTTATCATTTTATATAATGATGAAGAAATATTATTTTATAAACCTTAGTTTGTAAAATAATATTCTATCTTAATTCCTCTCAGTGTTGTATTTAAGTGTTTTATTAATTTAAATGGTTTTACCCTCTCTGAGTGATTTAACGATACTTTATCATTTTATATAATGATGAAGAAATATTATTTTATAAACCTTAGTTTGTAAAATAATATTCTATCTTAATTCCTCTCAGTGTTGTATTTAAGTGTTTTATTAATTTAAATGATTTTATCATCTCTGATTAATTAACGGTACTTTATCATTTTAAATAATGATTAGGAAATATTATTTTATAAACTTTAGTTTATACAATAATATTCTACCTTAATTCCTCTTAGTGTTTTATTAAAGTGCTTTATTTAAAATAAAACACTTACGCATTTTCAAATCAGTGTTTTAACTCATCGTTGGATCGTTTGAGGATCCCGAAGCATAGGATTGAAGTTAAATACCCAGGCCCCTACCCTTTTCCTTTCACTTTTTCCTTTCTTCTTTTTCCCTCTTCTTTCTCTTCTCTCTCTTCCCATGCACGTCCAACCTGTGCATTGTGTTCCTCCATGTCCGTTCGGTTCGAGCTTCCTACCAGTGCCACCTTTGGCTGCCGTGCCTCACCTCCCATACCGGCGTGTTCTCCTCCCGCCGGCAAGCACTACCCAACCGGTGGTGAGTTAAACCGGTCACCCATTCTCTTTCTTTCTCCCTCCAAAGAAATGGGTCTTATGGCCATTTCCACCTCTTTGGACCACCTTACACGGCCAAAACGGCCACCAAGCACCACCACTCGAACAACCATGTCAAGGGCTTCCTCCCCATGTCCTTCTTTCTCCCTAACTCTCACTCTTTCTCAAATGGGTCTTCACACACACACGTTCGGTTGCACCACCGTACACGGCCACCCGTGGTGTTTCACCACCACCACTTTGTTCCTCTCATCACCACGAACTTCCCTAAGAAATTTCATGGCCAACGGAGCTATGTAGAGCTCTCACTCTCTCTCACTCTCGAAGGCCGAAAATAGCTTCAAACAGCCGATCTGCCTCCATTAGCCACTGTACAACCACCACCTCGCCACCACAGCTCCACCACATGTTCCTCTACCTTTCCCTAGCTTGCCATGAAGTTCTATGGCATTTCGCTACCTCAAGCAACTCCCACCATGTTCTGATTCACTGTTCACGGCGTGATGTCTCCGTGCTCCCCCACCTTTGACCACCATGAGGCCACCATGAGCCTTCCAAGACCACGCCTAGCTATTCCCAAGCCCAAACTACCACTTTATGTGGTGGACAGCCACCGTACGCGGTGTTACCCCCACATATGCTCTTCCGACGCAGGATCGTGACGAGCAGCGAGCGATGCACGGGTTATCCCGTCGATGGTATAACCCTCTATCCTTAGTTAATTATGTTTAACATAGTTGATTTGGTTAGCTGTAGATTGCGTAGTTGTGTTTGTGGAGTTCGCTGAGTAGTTGTGAAGTGAAGTGTGGTTGTGAAGTGTTGGGCTTGATTGTGTAGTTTTGTGGACTGTGCTGTGAATTATGGGCGTGAGATGGATGCCGTAGTTGTGATACGGCGTGTAGTGTGAAGAGAGTACGCGTGTAGCGTATTCTGTGTAAGGCAACGACGTGTCGTGCGACGTGCGCTGTAATGATGTGTGGCGTAGAAGGAAGGGAGTACGCGTGGAATGTACTCCGTGTTGTATAGCGATGCATCGTGTGATGTGCATTGTGATGATGAGTGTTGTAGCGAAGAGAGTACGCGTGGCTCCATGTCACGTAGCGATGCACTGTGAGACGTGTATCGTAGAGATGTGTGTTGTAGTGTGGATGGAAGAGAGTTCACGTGAGTGTGCTCTACACTGGGTCGTGATACACCGGAAGGCGTGTCACGAAGGATTGGATGGCGTAACAGAGAAGTGTGGAGCGTATGATGTACTGTCGGGAACTATGTAACAGTGTCCCGAAGCTATGGTGAAGTGGCTGTAGTCCAAGGTAACGGGTATTACCTTAAGGTTGCCTTGTGACTGAAAGTAAGTGGGAAGTGGTGAAAAGGTATCAGAGAGTGCAGCAGAAGCATGATGGGAATCATGCTGTTATTCGGGAATATATCTCGAGCTGCATAAGGTGACAAAGGTGCATTTCTGGATGCAGTCCTCTTGCTAAGTGGCGGGAACTATGTAATAGTGTCCCGAAACAATTGGCGATATGGCTTGTAGCCCAAGATGACGGGTGTCACCTTGTGGTTGAATATGGCTAAAAGTATATGGAAGTGGTGAAAAGGTATCAGAGAGTGCTGCAAAAGCACGATAGGCCCCGTATTGTAACTCGAGAATTTGTCTTGAGCTACATAATGTGACAAAGGCACATTTGAGGATGAAGTCCTCTTGTCAAATGGCGGGAACTGTGTAACAGTGTCCCGAAGTAGTAGTGATGTGGCCTGTAGTCCAGGGTAACAGGTGTTGCCTTGAGACTGACTTGTAACTGAGAGTATAAGGAAGTGATGGAGAAGTATCAGAGCGTGCAGCGGAAGCATGATGGGTATTCATGACATGACCTGAGCTTAGTCTTGAGTTGCGTGACGAGATAGAGGTGCATTTGTGGATGCAATCCTCCCCCATCAAGTGTTGGGATGAACTTGTACAGAGTCGGGAAGTAGGAAGAATCCTATCAACCGAGTCTAAGCAAGTTGGTATCGGAGTATGGAGCTTGTTTATACAAGCAAGTGTTCAGTGGAGCTATAAGTTGCTCTTAGGTGATAAAAGGGGAGTAAGATACAAGTGTCTTAGACGAGACACGTGTACCGGACAGGTTTACCATATGTAATGGGTAATCTGTTCTGATCATGGTTACACGGTACATTAGCCAGAGAATTTGCTGAGTTGATGTAGCCTGAATGGATGGGAATAAGGATGTAGTATGGGCTAGGATACATGAAGGTGGTAACGGGTAAATAGTCTAAGGTTGAGACACATGACTCTGTCGGTCTGAATCATGCGTCAGATTATGGAAATAGAAGAACGAAACGGAGGTCTTAGTGTCTTAACCCTAAGGTGAATCACAAGGGTTCGCTTTAAGGAATAAGACCCGGAAGGTTTTAGTATAGTAAATGGTACATGAGAACCCAGGAATGGACGGAGAGTGTTCCAAGTGAGGCGTAGTTCTATGTTTAGAATAGTTACTTATGCATTTAAATAGATGATGATGTAAGGTTATGTGTATGCATGTAGGTTGCCATCTGACAAGCACACGAATGGACTGCATGGAATGAGTATGGCATGAAGTCTAAGTAAGTATTACGTTCATACTCTTCTAGAGTCTTTTATGTACGTAAACGAAGAAGAAGAAGAAATGCTTTTTAACTAAAGGGGAAAACGAAGAAGAAACGTAAGTTTTCAAGTATAAGTACGTATCGGCTTTTCCTTGGCAGCCCCTCTTTACGCACCCAAAGTATGTATGTGTATGCATGTGAATGGATGCTATAAGTAGTACGTATTGTATGTATTTTCATGAAAAGGAAACGGACGAATCCTTAAAAGACGCAAGAACAGTTAAGGAACGTAAGGAAGGAAAAGGAAGAAAACGAGATTTTTTAAAATAACTCTCTTTCATTTTATCTCGAGGAAAACTTCTTTCAAAATGACTTTTACAAAACGAAAGAGAGGGAAACCTTTTTCTCAAATAAAACTCTCACGAATCGTAAGAAACGAAAGAATAGTAAGAAATGTAAGAACCGTAAAGAAAGAAAGGACTGTAAAGGAAATGAAAGGACTGTAAATGAAAGAACGGACTGAAATTGATGATGTATGAAGATACGTAAGGGCCACATGGACTGGAACGGAAATTGTACCAAAAGAATGGACTGAACGGGGCAGATTGCAATGCCGGGTAAGTAGTATTGGTAATGCACCCAGTGCTGCACCCTGACGGAATGGATTCCCAAACCCGCGGCCACGGGCGGAATCAGGTCCAAAAGACCTCTAACCCCAGCACATAGGGCATAACAGTGTGCTATGGGCCAAATGAAAGTGAAAAGAAAGAATGGATGCATGTTAAGTATGAATGCATGTATGAATGGATGAACGGAATGCATGAATGTACGTAAGCAAGAAAAGAGGAACGAATGAATGAACGCATGTATGCATGGATGTATGTAAAAGAAAGAATGCATGAAAATATTCTTTAAGAAATGAAGTCAGCGAGGCGTGGGGAACTATTTTAATTAAGAAAGCTTTTTTTAAAAGAAGAAAACCCCCACCTCGCAACGTTTTTAAAAGAAAAGAAAGACGTATGCATGCTTTGTAAGATATGTATGTACGGAATGATGAATGCATGATTGAAAATCTATGTTATGATATTTTAAGTGTATGAAGTAATGCTTACGAGTCATCGACTCATTTTAGTTTTTATGTGTGCCCTCCCAGGCACAAGATGAGCATGACAGGTCAGGACGGACACAGCCAAAGGGGGAAGAGCACGAAGGCCTAGGCAAGATGTTTTTATATGAAAACTTAAATTATGAAAGCTAATATTTTCTGCTAAGTCTTTTAATAAAGAAAAATGAATTTTATTTATAGCATGGAAGTCTTTTGTATCCTGGCATGAATGGAAAAAGAATTTAAAAGGAACAGTAATTCCCATCGATTTTTATCAAAATCGAACATGAAAAGGACCCACCATAAGGATGGGCGTTACATCACAATAACAATAGCGAACATACTGGTGCATTGTTATTTTTTCAGCACAAATCCCATAATAGAGGAAGCTCTGGATTCATTGGAAGAGTATATATCCTTATATAATTTGTTTGTCATCATCCATTGTGCGACTTGTGGATGATCTTGGAACATCTACGGTTTGCAAAACACACTATTCTAATTCTTTTATCAACAATTTTTTGGGCTGCTTCACATGAACTTGGTTTAAGTTTTTTTTTTTATATGTGTTTTGTAACCTAGGATGAATTAAAGAGGGATAATCCTAAATCAATCCAATGCTACATGAATGATACCGGTGCTAGTGAGGAAGATGCTCGTTAATACATGAGGTCCTTGATTAGTGCAACGTGGAAGATAGTTAATGGAGAACGCATTGCAAGTTTTCCCTTCTCTGAAACATTTAACGAGATTGCAATGAACATTGCAAGGGTGCCCCAGTTCATGTACCGGCATGGAGATGGGCATGGCATTGAAAATCGTGAGACTAAGGACCGCATCTTAGCATTGTTTATCCATCCCATTCGCATAACTATGTGCTTGAAGCTTCAATTTCAAAATTTTTAGTGTTACCAAATTACGTACAAATATCTTTCTACTTTTTCCTCTTTCTTTCTTTTATTTGGAGACTAGATCATGAGTCAAAGGTAACTTGTCTTTTATCTCATTAGTAATACCTCTAGTTGCAAAAATAAATGATGTACAAGCCAATCAAAATTCAATATCTCTCAAGAAATGATATATGTAGTTTTAGGGTGGGTAAGTATCATGCACACCCTTTGAAAAAGTTCGTAAATCTGAGACTAATAATATTAAATACAATCATGGGTTATTCAATCGCCACGTATTTATTTTGAAAAAGACAAGGGCCTACTATTAAAAAGTTAATTTTTTAATGAGAGTCTCATATTCATTCAAATTTTTCAAAGGAAGTGTACGACGCTTGCACACTCTATAATTACAAATATAATTTCTTATATGGAACCTATATGAAAAAATTATTTTTTTAATAACCCCCACCTTTTTTCATTGGAAGTGCACGATACTTGCACACCCTAGAACTATATATAGTAGTACTAATAATTCTCTTGTTTCTCTCAAATGAAAAACAAGTTTCCCTATAATAATATTATAGATATATTGCATGCTACATTTCTTTTTCTGTCACTGCATCAGATCAAGCCGAATTGATTTCTGAAACATGGTGCTTGCATGTAACTATGACCACGTTAGCATTGCATCTTTATTTAGATGTTTAAGTCCTTCTCACAAGTTGATTACAATGGGCTAGCTAGGAGCTGAATCTGAGCAGAATTGTTACATTGTATGCGTGATAATTTTTACCATTCATTAAATTATCTTACATGAATGGTGTGTACGTAGTCTGAAGCCCAAGTTTGTTCATGTGTGTGTGCATTTTGCTTTAGTAAGCCCAAGTGGTTGAATAAGTGAGGTTTTTATTTTTGATATGATATGGGTGCAAAATTCAGGTCTAACCCAAGTGCTTGTGAGCCCAAAATCTGAAAACAAGCCCAACACCTCCCTACTCAAATGACGCCGTTTTGCCTTATGAGGGTAAGAACCCTAGCTTCTTTTCCCCTCCCCTTTCTTCTTTCTCCCTCTCTTCTCGTTCACTGCACGACCCCCACAAATCCCCATTCTCTCCATTTTCTTCTTCTAGCCACTGTGACCTAGACACCTCTGCCATCGTCCTACCACCTCCATCGTCCTAGCTCTTCCTCGTCGATAGCTCCTTTGCTCCATCTCCATCTTTCTTCCTCTATTTTTCTATCTCTCTCTCTACCCATATTGAGCTTCCATTTGGGTTGTTCTCTCAGTTTGTTAATGCATGAATTCACACGTACAATTGACCAAAAGGGAGGAAATGATTATTCTTTGCCCACGATAATGATTCGAGTGTTGATTCGGTGCTCTTTGTATTCATCCATAACATAAATAGAAAATAAACAAATAAAAATAAATAAAGAGAGACACATTATTTTACATGGTTCGGCATAAAAATCTACGTTCATGGGTTGTTTAGAGGTGAAATCCCCGGAATGAGTGGTTTTACAATCTCTCATGATCTCACATATCTCTCAATAGAATTGAGAAATTTAGGGGTTCAGGAATTTGAAGGTAATGTCTCCCTTGAGAGATGGTCCTTTGGAGTTGCTATATGTGATGGAGTTTGTACGTAGGGAGCTTTTGTGGAGAGCCTCTTAGATTTGTGGGAATCTCTGCCTTATATAGAGGTCTATTTTTTTAAGTAATTGAGTCCAATTTGCCTTGTGAACCCTATTCTTTCTAGGAGTCTAAATTTCTTTGATTTTAGGAGTATAAGTCTATTTCCTTTTAGAAGTTTGAGTCAACTTATTTTATGTGACGCCACCAACTCCCATGTACGGACACATGGAAATCTAGGTGTCAGGATGATGACAATACGGGTCACACATCCCATTGCAAAGTGCCAAGTATATGTACATGCAACACGTGTAAACAAAAATAACGTAGCGGAAATAAAACATCTTTCAACTAAGTAACAGAATTTTGTTTAAATACAAACTCGCTTAAAAACAAGTGTACTAAAAATATTACAAATAACCAATAAAAATATAATATCAATCAAAAATAGGAAAAATAAACCACAATCCACGAGTGATCCCCGATCACTCCTCCAGCGAAACCACCTCCTCAGGTTCAGCCTCCTCGTCCTCTACATCAAAATCTACGGTACCAAAGACAGTACCGCAGGTAAGTAACAAACCAAACAAACCTCAAGATAAAAATACATTCATGCAATAATCAAATGCATGAACATGATGCCATATGCATATGTCCCGAAAATCCTCATTTTTCCGAGCACGCCAAAATCCCGTTTTGGCCCAAAACATTTTCTATAAAAGATTTTTAGGCCATTATCCCAGATAATGGCCTAAAAATCCAATCTTGTCATTTTTCTAGAAAATGGCCCATTAACTAAACCATCAAAGCACTGTAGGCAAGAATCACAGGCGGGACTCTACCATCATCCATGCTTACCACCATCACTACAAGTCCGTCTGTAGGCGAGAATCGCAAGCGGGACTCTACTATCATCCCTATGTCGCGTGCACCATAGGCGGGAATCGCAAACGAGACTCTACCACCATCCATACAGTACCTCTGAGTCAAACCAATCAATCCAATTTTTCAAATAAACCCAAAAATCATTTCTCGGTTGAAAACCCAGTTTTCAAGTTTCAACACATGAACATGCATGCGGTTACACGAAAACCCAGTTTTCCTTTTTAAACATGAACATGCATGCACTATGCAATGCTTACGACAAGATACCCAAAATAACCAACAACAATATCCAACACCAATCAACATCAAACAAAAATATACACAACTTCGTCCACAAATCCAACTGACCCCTGATTCATCGGACTCAGTTCGGCACAACCAAACAAATCACAATTATTGTTAGTGCAAAAATATATTTAAATCTAAAAGGAACTTTGCAAAATACTTACAGTGCTATAAAATAATTTTTGGAGGATCAACAAGTTGCAAAAGGAGAAGGGAAAGCTACATAATAACGTAAAAACACTGTGGTCATGGGTTGTAAAAATACCCACTCTTGAATGTGGACGTACCAAGGCTTGGGATTGATAGGGAATCACTTAAAAGTGTTTATAAAGGTAGTGGAAGTGAGAGTTGGCCGTGGGTGGTGGTGAAAATGGCAGTGGACGTGAAAAATGGCCAAAACGGAGTTGAGCTCGTGGGGGTTGCTCCGGCGACCGATCGGAGCTGGAAATGGGTGGTTTAGGTCGGCAAGAGGCCAGTGATGAAGTGTTGAAGAAGTGGTGGTTGGAGGTGGAACAACGGTGGCACTGGAGCTCAAGAACACCGCGGCTTAGAGTGGTGCATGCGGCTTAAGGACGGCTCTGATGGGGCTGAGTTTTGGTGGGGACGTTCACCGGCGGGAGGGGAAGAAAATGGGAGGGCTGGTGTACTGCACGGCTGCATGGTTCTGGGCAAACGAAGCAAACGGTGTGGAGGGGGAAGAGAGAGAGGGTGCCGCGCGGGGAGAGAGGGATCGGGGGAGCAAAGAAGAGAAAAGAAAGAAGAAAAAGGAAAAGAAAGAGAGGAGGAAAAGAAAAATGGAAAAAGAAAAAAGGAAGGACAATAAATGAGGTCCAATCCTCACATCTTGGGTCAAGAAACTAATCTAACGAAAACTATTTTCAAAACAAGAAGTTAAATAAAATAATTCAAACGCATTGATTAAATAAAATAAAATAATAAAATCTAAAACACAATAATTTAAAGTCCAAAAATAAACTAATTTAATTTAAAGAACAATTTAAATACAAAACAATAATAAATAACAAGAAAGCATATTAAAATAATTTCACAATTTAAAAATCATAAAATAATATTGCAAAAATCACCTTTAATTTAAAATAGGAAATCACTAATTATAATAATTTAAATAAAATCATCCAATAAAAATACATGTAAAATAGGGATATCGCATCCTCCCCCCCTTAAAAATAAATTTCGTCTTCAAAATTTGTGAGGTCAAACGTCAACGCTCAATAGGATACAGGATACAAATCAGAACACGTTTCGGAAAATCATGCAACCAACTATGGATGATTCCATCATACTCGCATTAGTCTCCCAGTGACCATCACGTCTAGTACTCCTAGGGCCACCATGTAATCCGAAACCTCTATTTCCACAAGAACCTTAATACAACACTCCATAAAATCCAATAATAATTATTTTCCTCCAATAAACTGTACTAACATCAACCGACTCCTATGCTACAACCTCAAAACCTTCATTGTATACTACACCTTGGTAACCTAATAGTCACTTCCAAAGTAAACCATCAATAAGCATAATTTGTACAACCAAATGATTAATCTCCCACCAAAACTCCGAATCACTACTAATTCCTCAAAATCAGCACAAAATTTGAATACCTAATTATCCCCAAAAATCACTCTTTCGTGCGTACTCTGATGACTCTCCAAAATGCAAAAAGACTACGTCCTCATAAATTAACACCTACCAAACCACTTCTTCCAAGCCAAAATGAAACAAGGACCTATACTCTCCAAATCCATACACTCACAACTATGACGCGTCCTTAGTCAAAGTCAATACTTCTCCAACTTACAAGTGATTCCTTCCTATCACATTCATCATCCAGATCTATATCCTTGAAATTAACAAGAATCATCTCCTAAATGCACACCATCTATTATCCTCAAACTTGGTATGGATCAATCCTAAAACTTGCCACTATAACCTCGAGTTATAACAATTATTTTTCAAACTAGATCAACATTTTCAATCCTCAAAAAGACGCACGAAATAGATCAACATCTTCAATCCTAAAAAAAAATACACAAACTAGATCATTGCCTTTAATCCTCAAAGAAAGATTCTCCTTGAATATTCCTATATCCATCATTCAACTATGATCAACCCCATTTTAAAGGTTACACCCTAATCAGTCTCCAAAATAATTCAAACTAGTACACCAAGCCTATGAAACTAAAAGCTGCAATCTCATTATAAATCAGTCCTTCAAGAAGAGATTGCTATATAGTGCGTATAGAACTCCGCACACATACAATGCACATACCTTATTGGAAATCTATTAAATTTTTCAAAGTAGATTGGTTATGAAATCGATATTCTCGCAATAATTGTTTTGTTTTTCAAGTCTGTATGAGATTTTATTAACTTAATTTACTTGGTTGTGTTTTCATGTGCTTTAGTGGCTAGAAGTTTATTAACTTAATTTTTTTCATGCGCAATTCCTTTAGTTGTTGGAAGTTTATTAAAGGAAGTCAAGAGGTATTTTGTACCTTTAGTTTAATTATATTACATGGGAATTTTGGTGTAGAAGAAGTGTTGATATAGTTGATTGTTCAATATGATTGTTGACCTTTCTAATGATTACCTTGTGTTGCTTTATAGCTTTATATCATTCCTGTTGTCATTTGATGGACAAAGTAATGATTTTAATTTGGCTGTTGCACGACATTTAAAGGTATGTAAACAAATAACAACTTTGGTTGGGATATTCATATTTAGATTGATAGATTGGTTGGTTTAATAAACTTAATTACATTTATGATGTTGTCATTTGTGGTGAAAAGTGCCAATCATAGCTAGCCATGTTGTCATTTGTGTTTTGCACCAAGTTTACATGAGTAGTACTAAACCCAAAGGCTTCCAAAAATTGTCAAGGTATATCAATTAAATGAACCAAAACTAAATATCATGCGAATGTTACTATGTAGCATCAACCCTGGGCCTAGCAAAGAAAAATATGTACATAATTACCATGGGGGCATTAGATTGAAGTATGATGCAAATAACAGTATTTTGAGGCCTAGTGTATAGATGGGTTTATGTCACAAAATGTACATGGTTTGACCTTTATTGGTGAAAGCAATGTTTGGGATTAGTGGTATATGCATGGTTTGATAATACTATATGTTCATATCATAGATAAATTTAATAAAGATTGATGGATCTTCACCAAAAAACTTATATTAGTATTATTACCATGCTTGTATCCAGAGACCTTTAAGAAGGCTAAGGAAATTGTGAAGCTATGAAGATGCTGGTTTTGGATATTACATGAAGAAGTTGGGTGGGCTGGTGGACACCATTGAGAAGTTAGTAGATATGGACGTAGATATGGACTTTATATGGATGATGAGCAGCATATGGTTAGAAAGAATTAGCATGATATATATACATATATACGTATTGAGGCTCTTTGGAATATAATTTTTCGTACTTAGGACAAATGGTATCTTGGTGACATTTTCATGAATGTTACAATGGTTTCATGATTATTTGTCAATGTCATGATTAATGTATGCATGGGAAGACATGGATTGACTAATATATTATTTATTGGTTTAGGCTAATCTTTGGAAAATTCAATTGGAATTGTTTTAGAAAAGGCCAAAATCTAAATGATGTTGCAGGTATTTAAAACAAATTTATATCAATAATCACATAATTATGAGAAAAAAAAATCACACAAATATATTTCCAACACTTCAAACCAACAGAAGAGAATTATGTCCAAAGGAATTATTGTTGCATAGAAACTAGTGGAGATTACTGGTCGCGGGTAAAATATTTGGATGGTCGTCACAAATAACTTTGAACGACGAGTATTTATTGAGGCAAAAATATATTAGCCAAACTAAGAAACAGCAGGAAATATTATTTACATCAAAAAATGTTTACTGGCAAGTAAGCTGTCGCAAATACTATTTTTTGGCTGTGACACATTTTAGAAGTTTTTGCCGCTAGGATAATCGCCATAAATAGTTTAGTATTTGCAACATGTTTTGTAAAATCTTTACAATAGAGTAATTCAGGAACTTTCACAACGACCAAGTGGTTACGCTTTAAAATCATTGTGAGTAATCTTTTCTGGCAATTTTTTCTTCTATTTCTAGTATTTTAGGAGCAAGTAAAAGTTTTTTTTCTTGTAGTGATTTACGATGTAAAAATTCTACCCACATCAGCTAGCCCATTGTAACTAATTAATTTGTGAGAAGTTTTTAAACATCTTAACATAGACGCTATGATAACATGATCATAGTTACATGATGCACCCACCATGTTCCAAAAATCTATTTGGCTTGATCTGCATCGATCGTATGTTGCGATGTCAGAAAAGAAATGTAGCATGCAATATATCTGTAATATTATAGAGAAACTTGTATTTCTTTCCAAAAGAGATAAGAGAATTATTGAATTTCCATAAGCTTGTACATCATTTATTTTTGCAAGGAGCGGTATTACTAGTGAGAAAAAGACAAGTTACATTTGACATATGATCTAGTATCAAATAAAAGAGATTCCAAAGAGGAAAAATTAGAAATCTAGATATTTGTGTGTAGTATAGTGACACTAACAATTCGTGTCCCAATCATTCATCAATTCTTAGCTATAGGAATGGGATGACTAAACAACGCTTGCACACGGTCCTTTGTCTCACCGTTTCCAATGCCATGACCATCTCCATTCTGGTACATTAATTGGGACACCCTTGCAATGTTCATTGTGATCTCATTAAATATTCTAGAGAATGGAGAACTTGCAATGCATTCTCCATTAATCGTCTTCCATGTTGCACTAATCAAGAACCTCATGTATTGACGAGCCTCTTCCTCGCTAACACCGGTATCATTCATGTAGCATTGGATTGATTTAGGATTATCCCCCGCCTTTAACTCATCCTGGATTACAAAAAACATAAAAAAAACATGTTATCCTGTGTTCATGTGAAGTAATCCAAAATATTTTTAATAAAATAATTAGGATAATATGTTTTACTAACCGTAGATGTTCCAAGATCATTTGAAAATCGTACAATGAATGATGGCAAGCGAATTATATTGGGATAATCTTCTAATGAATCCAAGGCTTCCTCAGTTATGGGATTTGTGACGAAAAAATAACAATGCCTCAGTATATTTGGTATTGTTACTGTGATCCATGCACATTCAAGGTATTCTTGAAGGCTTGGTGTATATCGGTTGTGAAACCAATTTGCCTCCAACAAATAAGATCTACATATATCTGCCCACTAAAAGATTTATGGTGGATATGAATTAGAAGAGTTATAATAGGAAATAAGTTATGGGGTAAACAGTGATGAATAAAAAAGTCCAGGCCCTACCCCCTTTTTCATGTACGAAATGATGTTGCATCCCTTTTTCTTGAGAGTGTCAAAAGCCATTTCATTAATTGTGTTGTAGACAGAAAGGAAACAAATCTGCAAATAATAAGGAAGTTGTTCCATTCCATCGACATCCCATCTAGATCACATGAAAATAAATTACATATAAGTATTTGCATCAAAGATAAGTAGCCATATTTGAAGTATTAGAGGTGTGCTGCCATTAATACAAACCTCTCAATAGCATTTGTGAAGAGCTCAAGTTCTTCTAAAGTGCCATAGACATCATAGACATCATCTATTGTTGTCAACAATGCACCAAGCTTTGCTAACATTCTCCTCTCATATCCAAATTGAGGTTGAATTATTGCTGCTGTTGCCCATAGGAAATTCTCCTATCCCGTGCAAAGCTCAAATCTCCAAGGCCAGTGCTCCTCCACCACCTTTTGTAGGAGATAAGGAAATAATATCTGTTTTAAAACTGAGCATATATTGCAGATTCTTACCCCTCTAATCTAATATAATATTAAGTAAGGGGATATTTGGCATACATGAGAATTCTCAAAACTTCTCAAAATTTCATACACAAACACTTTTCAATTTTAAAATTTCAACTTTTCCATCTTATCATTACTGAATCATTATTTAAACACAAAAATTAATACTTTTATAAACTACAAAACAAAAATTATAATCAAACAATTTTTTTAACTTTATAATATTTGTATTCAACTTTTTCTCTCTCATTTCATAAAACTCAGTAAAGCATATTCACTCAAACCATTTCACTACTATTTACAAAATTCTGAAATACTAAAAGTAACCAAATATGTCCTAAATCTCCTCATAGCTTTTGAGGCTAGATACAAGTTACAAAATGAGGATAAACATATCTTTTTACCTTGACACTTCTTTTAGATCTTCTTGGTGGACTGCTTGCACCATATTAAAATCCAATTCTGCAAGCTTAAGCAAGGTAGGGTTCATGTCTTCTCTATTCTTATATGCATCAATGAACCACCGTGCTTCCAACCTTATAACTCTCCAATGTAGTGGAAGCTCTAGGGCGTGACTAACCATCGTACAAAAATATTGGTCTTTGCTTTGATCCACACACTCTTTAAGATGTTTGGTTGCAAAATCTCTCGCTTCCTCCAAGATGCTTTCGCCATTTCTCAAGTGGAACGAGGCTTCATACAAAGCCAGTATTCCTTCAGTATCGACACAAAGACATTCTTTGAAAATCCCCTCTTCATTGACAAAATTTTTGAAAGTCTCTGAAACAACAAAGCGCTCCAATTGTTAAAAATAAATGAGGGGTTATGAATATGATATTTATTTATTTATGTTAAAGCATTACTAATATGTTGTTTACCTTGAGGTACATCATATCCATGTTGTCTCAGTAATCTAAACTCAATAGCTGTAGCATACAAACTCTGCTGCTTGCAAAGATCACCACTATTATGAGTATTATGTATATTCTCCAATATCCTCCTTATTTCATCCTCAAAGTGGTAAGATACTCCAAGTCTTTGCAAGATGTCAATCAGCTCCAGTTGCTTTATAGGATCAACCACTTTGTAAAACATCATTGATACTTCTCCTTTCAACTTATTAATTGTTTCGGTGAATGCCTCCCCCTGTAAATTAAACCAGATTTCGGATAATCTAACAACAATTATAAAAACTACTTAGATAAATAATAAGCAAATATACATTGCACACTCCTACCATGTACTCGCTTCTTAATGATTGGAGGTAATCATAATTCCAAATGGTAGGATGGTAATTGGCTGATCGCCGGACAATAATGGAATCAATAGTACTGGAGTTTTTTTCGGGGGCCATGCTTTGTAAAGGATGGGGTACATAGCCACCTTTCTCGCTTGTAAAAGCCGGGACACGTTGTTTAGGTGGGAGCAACGTAGAGGGTTTGCTATTTCGGATTGAATCAAGAATGCTAAAACACTTTGTGTAAGGCATTATTGAAACTTTGCTTTTCTGAATAAATGGATTGTTGTGGAACATAGGCTTCAGCCTTCAAGCATATGACCCTTTTATATAGACCTTGGGGTGGCTATATATCATGCATGATCACTTTGTGAAGGAATCAATGGCGCACATATGTACAAATTTCAAGAATATCGTCAACCAGTCAAGGGCGGCTAATGAGCTGCTACGTCTATATTTATACACACGTTTTTTTTTTACCTGAGAAAAGATCGTGTCCAATTTTGTCAAGAAGTATAAATAAGTATAAAGTACTACTTCTGGCGGTTGGTTATATATTAGTTAGAAAAAATAAATATTTTATAGTATTTAAAATCTATGTCAATATATATATTGGTTGGTTATTTGTAGTTAGAAAAAGAAAATCTTTTATAGCATTTAAAAGCCTGGGTGTTATAAAACTATACCAAATAAAATTATAGAATGATAAATGGCATTCTAAATTATAAATGAGAAAGTCAAGTACTAGGGATGATAATATGTGACATAACCCATAAAGCGAATATGAATACAATACGAAATTAACATGTTTGGATTTCATATAAATAGGTTCGAGTTAAAATGAGTTGACCTGTTAAGACACGATTAATAAACAGGTTAATAATGGGTCAACTCGCAATAACTAGTCTAAATTTTATTTCAAAATTATAAATTTATTATTATTGGTTGTAATATTGGTATTTCTTAATATACTGATATTTTTATTGTAGAGATTGTAACTTTGGACCTTTACTCATATTTTTTATTGTAGGATTTGTAACATTGATTTTATAATAAGTTAAAATTTGAAAAATATTGATATTTTTTGTTTGTAGGTAGTCTTATTATTATTATTATTATTATTATTATTATTATTATTAGATATTGTGGCTACTAATAAATGTATATATTAACTTTTGTTTGAAATTAAATTAGTCAGATCAATTGGATTATGTGTGTTAATTCAACCAATTTATATGACACGGGTTGAAAAGAATTGTGTCGTATTGATTTTTATCTAATTAATTATTAAAAAGATCAAAATAATTGACATAATACAACCAATTATATTATTTAAATAAGTCTAATTAAGATTTGAAGATTTGGTCGTTCTAATTTAACGAATCGGATTTGAATTGATTCATACGGTCGAAAATTTATAACTTGACAGGAACCGTAAACATGGGTAAAAATTGATATATATGTTGTCAAATTGATTTTGATCAAATAGAATTTGTCCAAGATCTTGTACCTATTTTGTAGCATTCGTATCATGCCGATGACTCATGCCAAGAATCAAGATCTTTTCCTTGACTAGCTACTTTTCCCAACATGACAAGAAAAAAGCACGTGTCTAAGTAACCACTGGTCCTGGGGGTTGGTAGCTTATTTTCATGGACTCATATTTGAAGTATGGCGGCAAACTGGCAAAAAGACCAATCAACAACTTTCCGTATCATATTTTTCTTTTTCTCGCCGTCTTACAGATTTGTCTCCATTAAGTTGGAAGAATATGTTTCCTCCAACAGAATAAGTAATATTTTATTATATTTTTAAATCTCTTCTAATAACCCCATGACAAACCACGGACCCCACTAGGACTACCAGCATGCAAATCTTCCCACAACTCCCTTCGGTCATACTGAGAACACTTGGCATACACAAATGGATAACAAATACAAATATCATTCTGTTGCACAAGAACTGTAATAAACTAATTAGAAGCAGCCACCATAGATATTTTCAGATTAATCTCTACAAAAACCATAGCTTTCCTCCTTGCACTGTATTAGACAAACAAACCGGCCCTCAAACTGAAAGTTTTCTTTACTTAGTTTTGGTACATCTTTGTGCTAACTCGCACCTTCTTTCTTCTATAATTATGAGTTTCGTTTTATGTTCCGTATACTAATTACGTGTTTTAAAAGATATCAAGCGGATTTTAAATCAAATTCGATATTTTAAAACTTACGGATATTTTAAATATTCTGAAAATACTTATATGTGATATTTCCATTGTTATTCGACTAAACATGATTTTAAACAGAAACAATGTCATAAGAATATCAAAGAATGCGATGAAGGGCACACTCATTATATATTTTCTTTTGAGAAAAATTACATCTATATATTATCTCTTTGTGACGGTATCAAGGATATATATATATATAGGAAAAATCTAGTTGTAAGTACAACCATACATTAATATGTGTACGTACCAAAATAATGTGATTGGTCAAAAAGTAAATTTTATTAAAATAGTACTAATTTAAATTTTGAATATGAAATAATCAGTATTGGTACGCAGATTAGTATGCATTTTTGTTTGTATGTAGCAAAACTCATATATATATATATATATATATTAGAAAAGCTATATCTATATATTGGTTGGTTATATGTAGTTAGAAAAAGTAAATCTTTTAGAGTATTTAAAAGCTTGGGTGTTATAAGACTATACCAAATAAAATTATATAATTACAAATGACATTTTAAATTATAAATGAGAAAGTCAAGTAGGGGAGATAATATGTGACATAATCTATGAAGTGAATATGAACACAATACGAAATTAGCATATTTAGATTTTATATAAATAGGTTTGAGTCAAAACGGGTTAACCCATTAAAACATGATTAATAAATGGGTTAATAATGCGGGGTCAACTCGCAATATTAACTCGTCTAGATTTTATTTCGAAATTACAAATTTATTATTATTGGTTGTAATATTGATATTTTTTAATATGTTCATGTTTTTATTGTGGAGATTGTAACTCTGGACCTATACTCATATTTTTTTTTGTAAGATTTGTAATATTGATTTTATAATAAGTTAAATTTGAAAAATATTGATATTTTTTATTTGTAGGTAGTCTTATTATTATTATATTTAGATATTGGGACTACTAATAAATATAGTTATTAACTTTTATTTCAAATTAAATTCATCAGATCAACTGGATTATGTGTGCTAATTCAACTTATTTATACAAAAGAAGTTAAAAAGAGTTGTGTCGTATTAATCTATTTCTAATTAATTATTAAACGAATCAAAACATGCGACATGACATGATCTATTATTTAAATAAGGCATCGTTTGTTTTTAGAGATGAGATAAGATAATATAAAATCTTTTGAAATATGTTGAGATGAGATGAGATTAGAAGAAATATGTGTTTGTTTTCAGAGATGATATGATATTAGTTTGAATTTGTTATAATTAGTAATATGATGGGACCCACAAGTACTTGTAATTTTTTTTACAGTATTTTATTTGTTTAATTATTTACAAATGGTGCAATTTTTTTTTCTTCTTTTTTTTTTTGCTGCTTTTATTTTAACCATTTGGTCAAATTTTTTTTTTCTGTTTCCTTTGTTTATTTATTTACCAATAGTGTAATTTGCTTCCTTTTTTTCATTTTTTTTAAGACCATTTGGTCAAATTTTTTTATTTTTTATATTTTTGCTGCTTCCTTTGTTTATTATATTTACCAATTGTCAATTTTTTTTTTTTTTGCTGCTTCCTTTGTTTATTTATTTACCAATGATGCAATTTGTTTTTATTTTTGCTACTTCCTTTGTTTATTTATTTACCAATGGTGCATTTTTTCTATTTTTTTTTTTTTGACTATTTGTTTTTTTCTTTTGTTGGCTGCTTCTTTGTTTATTTATTTAACAAAGGTGCAATTTTTTTATTTTTATTTTTTTTGCTTACATTTTTCTCTTTTTTTAAACCATTTGGTCAATTTTTTTTTTTTTTTGGCTACTTCCTTTGTTTATTTATTTATCAATGGTGTATTTTTTTTTTTTTGCTACTTCTTTTTTTATTTTAAACTATTCGGTCCTTTTTTTTTTTTAACTGCTTCGTTTGTTTATTTATTTATCAATAGTGTAATTTTTTTTTTACTTCTTTTATTTATTTACCTTATGTGTAAATATTTTTATTTTTAATCAAATATTTTGTTGCACATTTGGTACAGCTTTTACTTTTTTGCAGTGTGTATTCATGCAATATATTGTTTATTTAAAATATATTATTAGATGGAATAATATTGAAAAAATGTGAGATCTAAAAAGATGAAAACTTAATAACAAATTTGAGATCTTTTAAGATGAAAATTGGTAAATTAAAACACCTTTTTCGTCGCACTCGTATCATGCCAGTTCCTTTTCCTTGGCTACCTACTTTTCCCAAAACGTGACAAGAAAAAAGTACGTGTCTAATTAAGACTCTAAAGTCCCTTTAGCCACCCCTGCCCCAACATGCATATGTAGTTCCTTCACCGGTACTGGGGGTTGGTAGCTTGTTTTCATAGGCTCAGATCTTAAGTAGGGCGGCAAACTGGCAAAGACCAATTAACCACGTGATGATTGGTATGTAAGTCAAACATTTGCCGTATATATATTGGGGACCAAGTTCCCAATTTCGAAAAAAGAACAAAATGTTAGAGAGTATTATTTAATTTTTTTCATTTATTATGATTTGATCAATGATTATCAAAATTATGTCAAGTCATCATCTATCTATATAATTGGATAGAATATAATAAAAGTTTATTATAATTTTAATACAAGTCAAAATGCTTCAGCCTTCAGTATTTTTAAAAGTTTAGTTTTTTTTAATCAATTGTTTGGTATATAAATAATGACTAAAAAGATTTAATTGGTTTTAAAAAAATAAACTCAAAAAAATAAAAATAAATAAATAAATATTTAATGTGTAGTGAAACTTTTTTTAAAAATGTTAAGAGGCTGTCATGGTTCGAATCATTCAGTAGATTGGTCGTTAATTTTGTCTGTGCTGGGAGTTGTTGAATAAATTTTGTCTGTGCTGGGAGTTAATGTTGAATAAATTTTGTCTGCGCTGGGACTAGTTGTTGCGTGCGTCAGTACCGGCCGCCGTATTAATTAATTATATTAATGGTTAAAGAAGACGTCTGATAGTTATCCTAATATTTTTTTTCTAGTTATTAGATATTTCACGTAGTCGGGTCTGATCATTTGAATTCCACGAAAATCGCCCACGTGACCAGGGGAAGAATGAAGTCAGGATTTTGACCTTGGAGGCAGTACTTTCGGGACTGAAACTTTGAGTTTGAATAATAGTATCTATCTTTGATTAAAAAAATCATCTAACTTAATTTAGGTAGACTGATGATCCGAAGCAAATAGTCCAAGCCTTCATGAGGCTCTATAAAAAGGCGTGCTCAAACATGCATGAGTTGTACAGAATTCAAAAAACCTTCTCCATATTTGTAGAACTCTTGTTCTCAAAGATATTCAAGCTGTGACTTTCGTCCAAAGTTCCAACATGTAAGTCTCTTCATTTATCAGTTCTGAAACTATTTCCTCAAATGTCATTATCTTTTTGCTTGTTTTCTTATATATGTTGTTGTATAGTTTACATTTTGAATCCTTGGTAATAATACTCCATTATCATGGTATTCGATATCTTTTTACAATCACTAATTATAAAGCTAGTTGATATGTGAATGGGGGATGAACAGTAAAAATTTGCCTATCATGCATATATTATCCCTCGAAAAATACCACACAGCTGTATTATTACTGCTCTTTCGTTGTATAATATATAATATATGGCCTCCTAAACTTATTTCATGCTAGACTTTCTTTCTAACAACCTCACAAGATATACCGAAAAATATTCTAATTGACAGAAAATTGGCTTCTAACCCATACAATTATTAGTTATAAGGTTGTCAATTTTTTAACATGATTTGTAAACGGATACGAGAGTAAAGACTTTAATACTTATTGTAAAAAAATTTGGCCAACATGGGCCTACTGATCTGCTCAAAATGATTATAAACATATAATTATCTTGTCAATGTGCTTCACTTGAACAATCTGTATAATTAAACAATTTTTTTAATTATAATTAAACATAACTAGTGTACATTGTAATGGATTCATGGAATATTGTGGTTTTTTGTATTATTGGGGTTGAGAAGTTGGAAATGTATGCTAATTTTGGTTGTGGGCATCAATCTTCATATTGATTTTGTTGCTGATCTAGTTGTGAATACGTACATATATTTTGATACAAGTTATGTTTTTAAAGATATAAAATTATGTTAACAAGTTCAGTTCAATTCATTTAAATTAAAGAATTCAAAAGGATTGATATAAGTATGTCTGTATTAAAAATAGCACACCATGCATCTATATACTATAATGAGTCCAATCAAGATTGATATATTTGACTCATCTAATTAAAATAGTCAAATTAAGATTGAGCAATATATAGCTAAAAAAGATTAATATGTTGTTATGATAGTGAGATGAGTTGAGATAGTTTTAGATAAAAGTTGAATAAAATATTGTTAGAATATTATTTTTTAATATTATTATTGTTTTGAAATTTGAAAAAGTTAAATTGTTTATTATATTTTGTATAAAAATTAAAAAAAATATATTGAAATGATGAGATGAGATGAGATGTTAAAAATAAAAATAAAAAAATAAAAAAGAAGAAGAAGATTGGGGAGAGAGAGGTAGCCCAAACCTCCACAAGCCACCTAACTACCTAAATGAACTGTAAAACGTCCACATGTTGATAAGACTTCTTAAGCCCATGTGACTCAAACTGTAAGTGCCCATGTGATTTCCTTCCCACTAATCAATGGTAAAGCGTAACCCCAGTAATATGTGAGCATTATTTTATGAGAACTTTTTATAAATCTAACACTTCGATTCTCCATATATAACGAAATATTTATGCTAGCTCAAATCCCACCAATAAGTCTCATTCTATCTTTTTTCTTGCCTTCTAGGCCATGCTTCAAACCAACGCACATAATATACATATTCCTGATTTTGGCCATTTTTTTTCACTTTTCCCTACACTTGAAAGCAGCTTCTGCGATGGGATGGTGGAATTCCTATGCTGGTGACGAGAGATTTTCAAGCTCAACTCTCACTATTTTGATTGGTATATTTGCGGTGTTATGGTTGGCTGTCAAGAAACAAAGAAAGGCTACAGTACTAGCTCCATTGCCACCAGGTCCCCGTGGCTTGCCAATAGTCGGGTATCTTCCATTTGTAGGTACAGAACTTCATACGAAATTTGAGCAACTGTGCGGGATCTATGGTCCCATCTATAAGGTTTGGCTTGCAAATAAATTGTGCATTGTGATTAGCTCACCCTCGCTAGTTAAAGAAGTTGTTCGTGACAACGACGCAATATTTTCCAACCGTGATGCTAACATAGTTGCACATACTGTCACGTATGGAGCATCTGATATTGCTTTTTCCCCGAATGGTCCTGATTGGAAGATGTTGCGGAAGATGTTTGTGAGAGAGATGTTAAGTCCAGCAAATCTTGATAGTACCTTCACTTTACGAAGAGAAGAGGTAAGGAACACCATTAGAAATGTGTATAACAAAAAGGGCACCCTCATAGATTTAGGGGACCTAGCGTTTTTAACGGTGATGAATGCCATCATGAATATGTTGTGGGGTGGCACGCTACGTGGAGAGGAAGGGGCTAAGTTTGGAGCAAATTTTAAGCATATCTTTGCGGAATTAGTGATGATTCTCGGAAAACCAAATGTTTCGGACCTTTTCCCAGCTTTAGCAAGTTTTGATTTACAAGGGATCAGAAAGAAAGCAAAGAGAATTTCTGAAACCATTGATGGAGTACTTGATTATGCCATTGAAAAACAGATCAAGAGTTTGGCCAAAGCCAAAGTAGACGGAACGACAAAGACAGGACAAAAGGACTTTCTGCAAGTTCTCTTGGAATTAAGGGAGCAAGACGACGGTGCACCATCAATGAGCATGACCCAAATCAAGGCCGTGGTTTTTGTAAGTATATGTGTGTGTGTGTCTGCTTTTTTACTTTTGTATTTCATTACTACTTTAGGGCCGAACAGGAGGGGTTGATTTTATCGTTAATAACTTTAACTAATTCATAGACATCCAAACTTTATTTTCGTTTGTTTGCTTTTGTTTTTCAATTTTTAGTTGAGTTGATCACCTCACTCTTTTTTAAATAGGACATAGTGATAGCTGCAACTGACACCACGACGACCATGTCAGAATGGGTGATGGCAAGGTTGTTGAAGCATCCAGAGATAATGAAAAAGGTCACTAAAGAATTAACAGAAATCGTGGGGTTGGACAACTTAGTTGAAGAATCTCATTTGCCCAAATTGCATTATTTAGAAGCGGTTATTAAAGAGACATTCCATTTGCACCCACCTGGTCCTTTCCTATTACTTCGTACTCCAAGTGAATCTAGCATCATTGAAGGGTACCATGTACCCAAAGGTTTAAGTATTTTCCTACATACTTGGGCTATACAAAGGGATCCGAAGTATTGGGACAATCCAATGGAATTTAAACCTGAAAGGTTTCTTAATAATGCTAATGGTAGGTTTGATTATTCGGGCAACAATTTTAAGTTTCTTCCATTTGGGTCAGGGAGAAGAATATGCGCAGGGCTTGCACTAGGAGAGAGGACACTTAAATACATATTGGCTTCGTTTTTGCATTCCTATGAGTGGAAATTGCCACAAGGTTCAAAGATAGAATTT
This sequence comes from Carya cathayensis, assembly GCA_011037825.1. NCBI lineage: Eukaryota > Viridiplantae > Streptophyta > Magnoliopsida > Fagales > Juglandaceae > Carya > Carya cathayensis. Next base: position 117,182 of record QGSO01000841.1, read on the forward strand.
TCTGACACTTTCGGTGTTATTACCAAGAAGAAGAATCCAACCGTTGCAATTCCAACTCCAAGGTTATCCAAGTCTGAGCTCTACAAAAAATAGTACAATGCAAGAAATATACTCTATTACTTTCCATATCAGTACCTTGTATAAAGCATTTTTATGCACAATAACTAGGAGGTTTTGATGTTTTTCACTTCCTGTAGTACTATAGACAATTTAATAATGGTTTCCATATCATGCCATTTTGTTTGTTTGCAAAGAGGCTTATATGTACATTCACCTGTATCTAGGTTTGCGCAATTATTGGCCTATGAATAAAATCTTACTTTGGCATTTCCTTTTCTTCTTCTTTGCTCGTCTGACGTGGTTTTATAGTAAACAAAGTATTTTTTGGGCATTTTGTATTGTAATGATCATGTAAATGAAGTCTGCATGCATGATCATCTTCGTCGATTCTGAAACATTGACAGAGATAAAGCGTCTCCATGATTTGGTTTTCTATGCGTATGCCAAAATACGCAGTGCAATTGGAAAAAAGGGATTTGTTTCTTTCATTAGTTGCCAACAACTTCTTTTACGACATTCCAAATATTCAACTAATCAATGTTGGAGATTGTTGAGAGATATCAACCACACTAAATAACATGTGGCATGTGTTATTAATATAGGAACTTTACAAAGTTCTATTAAGAGTATGTTACAATGGAAGCTCTAGTGGAAAACATAACAAAGTCTAATTGAGCATATCTTCTAAACTTGGATGACTTATCACAATCGGGTTCTTTATCCTTAACATCCCCCCACAAGTCCAATGAAGTGGAAACTACATTGAGCTTGGAATGGACTGTTGTAAATTTTGATGAAGATGGGGTCTTGGTAAAGATATCTGCTAGAAGGCAAAAACTTGGTCTCAATGAGTTTATGAGCAACCATGTCCCTAACAAAGTGAAAATCAATTTATACATGCTTTGTACGAGCATGGAAAAATAGATTTGTTGGCAAATACATTGCATACTCTTATGTTGTCACACCATAAGATAGGAAATTGTGAGAGTTTAATACCAAGTTCCTAGAGTAAGGATTGAAGCCAATGAATTTCAGCTGTTATATTGGCCTAGGCCTTATACTCAACCTTGGTGCTCAGCCAAGCCACTGTAGCCTACCTCTTTAAGTTACCTAAAATCAGATTATATCTTAATAAAATACAAAATCCTCTAGTTGATCATCTATCATCATGGGAGTCCGCCAAGTCAACATTCGAAAATTCTTGTAGAATAGTATTTATAGATTTCAAATATAGAGACCATAACTAATTGTCTTTTTTAAACAACGAAGAATATGCTTTGTCACCTACCAATGTGACAATTTTGGTTTATGCATGAACTAAGATAATTCTTTGAATGTGAAAGCAATATATGGATGAGTTACTAATAAATATTGTAAGGCCCCAACTATAATACGAAATAGAGTAGTGTCACTGAAACCCTTACCATCAAAGGCACTTAGATTGGTGGAACTAGCCATTGGCGTGCCAATTAGCTTGGTTTCATGCATTTTATGTTTTTTAGAATATCCATGATATACTAGCGTTGTTCAGATAATAGGATTTGGTCATTGGAGTTAAGTGCCTTATTACCCTAGAAAAAAAATTCAAACTACCCAAGTCCTTTGATTTCAAAATCCCAATGCAGAGTATTCGATAAGTCATCAACGGCATGCTTGTATGAGCAAATAATCAGTATGTCTTCGACATAGATTGTGGTATATACAAGTGAACTTAGTAGAGTTGTGAATAAATAGGGAAGTATCTAGACGTAAGCCATGAAAGCACAACTCTAATAAATCAATACTTAGATAGGAAAAGTAGGCTTGGGACCTGTTTTAGTCTATACAATGCTTTGTCCAGCTTGCAAATGTTATTTGGAAAGTGTGGATAATGATAACTAGGATGTTGAGTAATGAAAACCTTCTTTGATAGTGTACCATGCAAAAATACATTAAGCACATCAATTTTTCTAATTGACCAACCTGAAGGCACAACAACGGAGATAATTGGTTTGATAATCGAACTATTGGTGTCGGAGAAATCAATACCAAATTGATGAAGATATCCCTTGGAAACCAAACATGCCTTATATAATTCGACGTCATTATTAGCTTTCCTTTTTATCCTTTATACTCATTTTGGTCAACCAATGACATTTCAAGTTGCAATGGGCGGAACTAAACTCTAGGTGCCATTTTTTAATACGGCATCAAACTTTTAATTCATGACAGCTCTCCATTCAGGGTGTCTGACTGCAATAGAATAGCACGTTGGTTCAACCATGATTGAATCAGTTTTAGCAAGGAAGGCTTTGGGAAGGGGATGTTGAATGGTACCATCAATGTGGTGTTTGGGTTTAGAGATATTGTTTTTGACTAAGTGACCATAGGGTGTAGGAAGGGCAGAGGATCTACAAGTGGTTGAGTGGAAGGCTTAGATGATGACAAAGAGGTTTCAAGAGGATTCGAGAATGAAGGAGGAGACGTTTGAGTTGAGGATATGGGTTTCGGTGAAGTTGAGAGTGAGGAAGTGGATGATTGATCAGTAGGATATATACACCTACAGAGCATTTTATTCTTCCCCATTAATGTTTGAATCTAGACTTTTATGCTTTCAGCTACTATATTAGAAGCTCTCCAGCTTGAAGATCGTATGATATTGAATATTACCCAAAGAAACATTTTGCAAAGCACCTTAAAACAATTAATTTTTTAGTTGACTAATTTTGCAATGCTTGATTTTGTCTGGTTAAACACGCTTTCATGGATATTGGTCTTTGTTTTTTGGTCCAAAAGACTGATAAGATTGTTTTTTGTTTTTTGTTTTTTGTTTTTGTTCCACCCAATCATTATACATATAACCTGTTACGCTTTTTTCCTTTAACATATATTACTCTCTCTATTAATTTAGTATAACTTTTTTGATCTTTTCTAGGCTCAACAATTGCATGACAATTTCAAAGAACTATTGGATAAATGTGAAGAAGAACTACCCAGGAAAGAAATGGTCCTAAAACTAATGACAAACACAATGTAAAGAAGAATTATCCATGAAGAACTTTCATGTGCTTTGATTTGTAATTTCTTTTATTATATGAATAATGACCCATTATATTATATTTATTATTAATTGATATATTATATTTTTTTGATTGTGGGATATCATATTTAATGGTACGTTCTAAATGTCGTTAATTAATGCAATGCACCAGTAACGTATTCCTAGCAGCGTTTATATTAATGTCATTAATTTAAAAAATATGCCGACAACGAATTAGTGGCGGCATTTACAATAAGCCGCATTCTAGAAAAAACAAACTGTGGCATACTATTAATGTGTTGTCAACGTACTATTAATGGTATTTAAATAAATGCGGCTAATTTATATGATACCCTGGCAATGTAATGTGGTGGCGTTTATGTTAATGCTGCTATTTTAACAATTGGCGTTGTTTAGATAAATGTTGTTAATAAATTAGCTAAAGTACTATTAGTCGCATTTAAATAAATGTTGCCAAATTTTAAGATGAGCCGGCAACGTACTAGTAGCGGCGTTTAGATAATCTTTTAAATTAGGTCATTGGCGGTGTTTAGATAAACCCAGTAAATTATTCAATGTGCCCGCCCACATCCTATTAGTGGCATTTAAATAAATGCCACCAATTTATATGATGTGTCGGCAAATTACTAGTTGTGGCGCCCCCAAAATCCCCACGTACGGATACGGGGAATTCGAGGCGCCCGGATGGTGACATCACGGGTCACCACCCTATCGAAGAGTGCCAAGTGTGTGCAAGCGACAAATGTGCACAAGAAGATACGCAGCGGATAGCAAAGTCAAATACTAAGTACCAGAATTTTTCTTAAATAAAATACAAAACGGTTCAAAGGTACATAATAAAATATTACATGATATAAATATTGTTTCAAACCAAACATAAAGCATGAACTCCAACTCAGATCTCCGGCGGAGCCGCATCCTCGGGCTCAGCCTCCTCCTCCTCCTCGAACACTGCATCAAAATCTACGGTACCAAAAATGGTGCCGCAGGTAAGTAAAATCCAAACACCACTAGATAAAAGCATATTAAACTCAACCAATATGCATGAATGAATGTCAATGCTCCAAAACTCATAAATCATATTTTTCCACACACACCAAGAACCCAATTGGCTTAAAAACATAACCTTTAAAACGAGCCTCGCCATTATCCCAGATAATGGCCCAAACCACCATTTTCCCAGAAAATGGATCACAAGACCATCGCCATTTTCCAGAAAATGGCCCATATCCGAAAACCATGAAAACCAACCAATTATGCATGCACCATGATCTCCCCTAGGGATCATCCGCACACTCTGGCTCTGTGCCACACCGCAGGTAACGTCTACGCGTGTGACACCTACACGAGTGATGCCCAGACTCGCGCCTCCACTCGCGCGTACCTGGCCAGGCCATCCTCTAGTCCCCGCCACTAAAAGGACCACGGAGTCGACACGACAGCGTTACCGTATCGTGCGATCCGGTCGTCGCCCGGCGACAACCCAGGGGATGTCACTCAGTATTATCCACTCCCGAGTGACCAGAGGAGCTCCACCGAGATAATAACCCATCCCGGCTTGGGCTCGTGATACGCACACTCCCAAAAACCATTTACGCCAATAAAACATGATTTTATCCAATAAAATAAAATACAAGTGCATGCATCATGTAAATGCCAATTTCAATGCTCGACAAATAAATTCAACCATAGCACAACAAATCAAGCAACTCCGTCCTCCATCCATCCGACCCCCGAACTCCTCGGACTCAGTCCGGAATCAGCGAACCAACCAAATAATTTATTGAAAGAGTAAAATACATTTAAATCTAAAAGTAGGTTTGGAAAATACTTACAGCGCTAAATAGGATTTTTAGAAGGTTCGGCGCGAAGCGAACGGCGATGCGAAAGCAACGTAACAGTGCAAATGCACTGTTCCCGTGGGTCGCAAAATACCCACTTTTGACCGGGGACAAACCAAGACACCAAATTGATAGGGAATGGTCTAGGGATGTTTATGAAGCTAGTGGAAGTGAGTTTTGGCCGTGGGTGGCGGCGAAAACGCCGGTAGGGGCGGAAAAAGGGCAAATCGGAGTTGAGCTCGTGGGAGCCGCTCCGGTGACCGTTTGAGGCCGGGGATGGGTGGGTTAGGTCGGCAAGGAGTAGGGGAAGAAGTGGTGAAGAGGTGGTGGCCGGAGGTGGAGCGACGGCGGCGGATCGAGCCACAAACCGTGCGGCTTTTTGGGCGTTTTCCGGCCAAACGGCCGGCCGGTTGGGGCTGGGAGTTGGGGGGAGTGATCACCGGCCGGAGGGGAGTCGACCGGCAGGGGTGGCGTCGGGCACGACGCCGGCGAACGGCGGACCTGGGCGGTGGGAGCCTCACGGCGTGGGTGAGGAGAGAGAGAGAAAGAGGGACGCGGGGAGAGAGAGAGAACCGAACGGGAGAGGGAGAAAAAAGGAAAAAAAAGAAAAAAGAGAAAAAGAAAAAGAAGAGGAAAAGAAAAGAAAAAGAAAAAAGATGAAGGAAATTAATGAGGTCCAGTCCTCACGTCGGAAGTCCGAAGACTGATCAGCCGAAAACGGTAAAAAAACATAAAACGATTAAAATAAATTAACACTACATCAAATAAATAAATAAACACCAATAAAATATTTTAAACACATCAATAAGCTAAAATAAAATAAATAACTAGTAAAACCAATTATTTAAATTTTTAAAACCAAAAACAAGCCAAAATAAATTAAATCACAATTTAAATTCAACAGCCAATAAAATCTATTTAAAACTCGATAATTTAAAATAAAAGCACTATAAAATATTTAATTAAATTAAAATATTCTTTCAGTGAAAATACACATAAAAGCGGGTCATCACACTAGTAGCGGCATTTATCATAACGCTGCTATTTTAAAAAGTGGCAGCGGTCAAATAAACACTGTTAACAAACTCAATATGCCGCCACCAACGTACTATTAGCAGCATTTATTTAAATGCTGCCAATTTATATGATGCGTCGGCAATGTAGTAGTAGCGGCATTTATAGTAACGCCGCTAGTATATGCCAGAGGATGGCAACGATAAAGTGGTGGCGTTTCAAGAAATGCTATTAATGTAGGTACTGTGGCGACATTTCAAAAACTACCACTAAATTGTATACAAACGCCGCTAATGAGACGTACAAATACCGGCATTTGTGCAAATGTCGAAACATCTAAAATAGCGACCCTTCATTAGTGGTGGATGGTTATGCCGGTATAAAAACGCCGCAAATTAAGTAGTGGCATTTGTTTGAACTGTTGCCGGTATCCATGAAGAACTTTCATGTGCTTTGATTTGTAATTTCATTTATTATTTGAATAATGACCCATTATATTATATTTATTATTAATTGATATATTATATTTTTTTGATTATGGGATATCATATTTATTGGTGCGTTCTAAATGTTGCTAATTAATGCAATGCGCCAGTAACGTATTCCTAGCGGCGTTTATATTAATGTCGTTAATTTAAAAAATATGCCGGCAATGAATTAGTGGTGGCATTTACAATAAGCCGCATTCCAGAAAGAACAAACCGTGGCATACTATTAATGTGCCGTCAACAAACTATCAATGATATTTAAACAAATGCCGCTAATTTATATGATGCCCTGGCAATGTAATGTGGTGGCATTTATGTTAATATCGCTATTTTAACAATTGGCGTTGTTTAGATAAATGCTGTTAATAAATTAGCTAAAGTACTATTAGTGGCATTTAAATAAATGTCGCCAAATTTTATGATGAGCCGGTAACGTACTAGTAGCGGCGTTTAGATAATCGTTGTTAAATTAGGTCATTAGCGGCATTTAGATAAGCGCCAGTGAATTATTCAATGTGCCGTTGCCCACATCCTATTAGTGGCATTTAAATAAATGCCACCAATTTATATGATGTGTCGGCAAATTACTAGTAGCGGCATTTATCGTAACGCTGCTATTTTAAAAAGTGGCAGCGGTCAAATAAAAGTCGTTAACAAATTCAATGTGCCGCCACCAACGTACTATTAGCAGCATTTATTTAAATGCTGTCAATTTATATGATGCGTCAGCAATGTAGTAGTAGCGGCGTTTATGGTAACGCCGCTAGTACATGCCAGGGGATGGCAACGATAAAGTAGCGGCGTTTCGAGAAATGCTATTAATGTAGGTACTGTGGGGACATTTCAAAAACTACCACTAAATTGTATACAAACGCTGCTAATGAGACGTACAAATACCAACATTTGTGCAAATGTCGAAACATCTAAAATACCGACCCTTCATTAGCGGTGGACGGTTATGCCGGTATAAAAACGCCGCAAATTAAGTAGTGGCATTTGTTTGAACTGTTGCCGGCGCATAACCAACACCTGGAATTGTGTCTTTTTTTGTAGTGGGCCATTACCGTCTTTGAAGTCCCAACCCATACTAGTTTGGTTCATTAGATCAGTTAACGGACAATGTAGGCCCTTCAACCTCTGGAGTTTGCCCCGAAACTGGTTAGCGTCAAACACCTTTACACAAATAGCAGTGAGCCACTCAACATATTCTGTATGCTCTCTATTCGTTATTTTTTCATCCCTTAATCTATCGTGAAGGGCATCCTGGTACAGCAAGTCAATAAATACCTCCTCCATACCATTGCCCCAAATTTCACGATCTCGGGTTGTGTTTTTCGAATCATCCATATTGAATAGCTAAGAAATTGATAATATGGAAATGCAAGTATTTGTTTGTAATATATGCAAAACTACAACCACAGTCAAGTACAAACATTTCTTTTCGTAGTGGAGACATGAAAAATACAGCTAGCAACTTAACAACAATGCAAAATATGTTCTTTATTGAACATCATTATAACTTTGGTACCAAAAGCAATTCCATGAAAAAAAAAATTAATAAAGGTAATGAATGTGCATTAAAATAGTTCATACCTGTTGAGATAGACGATGTGTACGGAAGGAGTGTAACGAGTACTGCTACAACAACAGAAAATACCAAAGTGCAAAATAGGAAAAATTAAAACTACATGCATGTTTTAGATACATAACACATACCTAAACCGGAATATTAAATAATTATATCAAAAACCAATTCTGTAAAAAAGAAATGGGTTTAACAAATAGGGACCAGAGGAGACTCTCTCAGATCATGGGGTCCCAACCAGACTAAAGGCATGTTTCTAAGTTGTTTGTGTTTGCACATTCTAAAGAGAACCTTATAAAAGTAGTCCAATGTCAAAGGGTGTTCATGACTAGCATTACAAAGTAACTTAATCCAATGTAGAGATTACATACTATTTTCATCTCCACTGCAGGATAATGCCATTGAACCTCAACGTTCTTAATTATATTTTCAAAGACACGTACCATTTCTTTTGGTAATAGTAGGTAGGCCAATATTTAAAACATTTTTTAACATTTCAAAAATGCATAACAATAGTTGAGGCATTTTTGTTTGGAACCAGTAGTTGATGGAATTAGAGTACAAATTTTGTCTAATTGTGTGGAACCAATGGAAGAAGGATATTTGGAGAAGCTTGAATAGGTGTTGAACATATGGGCTTTTATTTCCATTAGGACTCTTTCTCTCTGCTGTGAAGAAAATTTGAACTGAAATATACCACTAGTAAACAAAACTGCATAACAGCTAACTAATGAGGATTGGCCTGTAACATCCACATAAGGCACTAACCATAATTCCCACATTTATACATAATAGTATATGTATAAAAAGTTCCAGAAAAGGACCATAATCAAAAACCAAGGATATGAGAATGCAGGCTAAAGTTTTTTAATGAATAAGAATGATGCACGTCGAAGCATGCATCATGCAGTCTTCTAGCTAAACATTCTACAGATTTCAAAAATAGAAAGTTTCAGGTTCTTCTCCTAATTATTACAAAAGAGCTCTCTCGTTTCAAAATTACATAGCATAAAAGATCATATGACAAAGCTAGCTTAAGAGACACATGCACGCGCATAGAAAGTTAGTAATAAGTTGTGACTATTCACACATGAAGAAGCCATTAGATGTCCCTGGCAAATATCAAGTTGGCTTTGTCTGGCATCTTCTCTGGAATATAATATAAACCTAAAGAAGGCTATCTTCCAATTTATCTATATATTCCTTGCATCAGAGAAGGGAAAAAAAATTGAACACTGATTTTTAGATATTGGGACAACGACCAATAAAAAGCGAATGCTATACTTCCTTTGTTCTAAACTTTGAAGCTACTTTTTAGCAATTAAAATGTTTTAACTTTGGTAAGAACAGGTTCCTGATTGGGCTCAAAGACATAGACGAGAAGCATAAGGTGATGCTAGAAAGTCCTTGGTCGTTTGACAAGAACCTTGTATGCTTACAAGATTGCTTTGGTTGCCTGAATCTCCAAGATATAAACTTTACAATGGAACCATTCTAGATCCAGTTCCATAGCTTGCCTTTTGAGGGTATGAATAACAAAATGGGTGAAAGGTTGGGTGCTACCATTGGTCAAGTCCTGCTGGTTGATGTTGATGACCTGGGAATGGGTTGGAGGCAATTCCTGAGAGTCAAAGTGTTAGTTGACACTACCAAACCTCTACTAAGAGGTCGTTTTCTCAACATGGGGGAAAGTAAAACCTAAATATCATTCAAATATGAGAGACTGCCCAATTTCTGCTTCCATTATGAGGCTATCCAACACACAAAGATGAAGTCTTCTAAGCCTGCATGGGATGAAAGATTACAAGATGAACAACAACTCCAGTATGATACCTAGCTCAAGGCAAGCCCTGAGTCGAGTTCTTACTAGGCCAAGCCAAGGAACAAGGAAGGTCAAGGGGGATAAAGAAGAGTTCAGGAAAAGCACCTCTGATGGCAAGGGAGCTGGTTTGGGCGGGAAAGGTTTTGACTCTTCTGTAGAATAAAAGTAGGGACGGGAAGATTGCGACCTCAGGATTTCAATTCTTTACCAGCAAGTTGACTCCACTTTTTGTCATACTACCAGTGCAGGCAATAAAGGATAGGATAGCTTGCCAAATGGGGAAATTTCCTCAACACTCAAGGCTCCAAACAAGATAACTAACTTCTGTGTTGAGGACACATGTTTGTCCAAAAATCATGTTCTTAGCAACCTACAAACACCTTTTCAGCTAATAGACCACCCTATGGACCTTGCACAAGATGACATACAGCCCCATCTTCCTGTAGGTGTCATGGTTGCTGAGATGGAAGCACCTTTCTTTAAAAGTTACAAGGCTGTGAGGTGGCATAGGTGGTAGACCAAGTGGAGGGTCTTAATAATATGGAGTAGGAAGGGTATAATAGGGAGCTATAGTCGATTGTTGAGCACAACTAGAAATTCCCCTGGAGGGATGGAAGTGGTGAACGTGCTTCCAATTGCAAGCTAGAGGACCCTCAAGATAGTTCTAAATGGAAAAGGAGGGCCAGACTAAAACATTCTTAGGTCGAGGGTTGTATGATCACTAGGAAGGCAAGTAAGAAAAGAGCCTCCCTAATAGTTTCTAATGGCTCTCACGTGGGCTCTGTGAGTGATAATAGCAGGTGCAAGAAAAAAGGCAAGAAATCTGAAGTAGGTGAAAATGAAGAGCAAATGGTATTGGTGGATGCTGCCAGGCAACCCTGCCAACAGACATGATCCTAATAAGTTGGAACTATAGAGAGCTTGGGAAGCCTCAGACAGTTGTTAACTTCCTTAACCTCCTAATTAAAGATAAGCACCCATAAATGGTATTTCTTATGGAGACGAAGTGTTCAAAAGAGTGATGAAGGTTAGCAGCAAGTTAAAACTTGATTCTTATTTGGTGGTAGAAAGCAGAGGTAGCAGTGGAGGACTTGCACTAATGTGGAAGAGTCATGTTAAAGTAGTCATTTACAACTACTCAAGGTGGCATATTAATGCCCATGTGACAAGTGACCCTAATGCACTAACCTAACTCCTCACAGGCTTTTATGTCCATCATGAGACTTTTAAAAGAAGCAGGAGTTGGGAATTCTTAACGGCCATCAAACCAGTGGCCTCCACACCATGGCTATGTTGTGGTGATTTTAATGAAATAACTTGTCAAGGTGAAAAGGAGGGAGGCTGCCCTAGGCCATACAAACATATGGAAATTTTTAGAGATGCCCCTGAATGTTGCTCATTAAACTTGATTCAGACTAGAGGCTCAAAGTACACTTAGGTTAACAATAGAAAAGGCAAAAATTTTACCGAAGAAAAATTGGATTGAGCTCTAGCTAATCCATATTGGAGGCAAATGTTTAAGGATGGCTGCTACTCTATGGAACCTGTTGTAAAATCAGATCACTCATCATGACTTATCTTTATAGGTAATAAAAAGATTCATGGTAGCCCAAAGACAAAATGCTTCAGGTTTGAAGCTGCTTGGACACTAAAGGAAGACTGTTAAAACTGTAAAGGAGGCTTGGGGGAAGGCTGCTTGTGGTGAGGATTATGCTACCATTATGAATAGAAGACTTCTCAATTATAGGTCTGCTCTAAAAACATGGTATGCTAAAGCTAACAGAAAGATCCTTGTTGTTATCTAGCATAAACTGGAAAGGATGAGGGTGTTGCAAGAAAATGGAAGAGGAGATCATGTAGATTCTCTTTCAAAGCTGCAAAGTGAAATTGACCAAACTTTAGCTGAGAAGAAACTTAAATGGAAACAAAGGGAAAAACAATATTGGCTACAAATAGGTGACAGAAACACAAAATTTTATCATATGCAAGCCACTCACAGAAGGAAAATCAGTAAGATCTCTCAAATACTGGACAATAGAAATATAATGGTGACTAAGAACCAACATATTGGGGCTACCTTCTCCAAATTCTTCTCTGAACTATTCTCAACCTCCCATCCCTCTGTTATTGAAGAATGTCTCATGGATATGGCCCAAAGAGTGCCACCTGAGATGAATGACATTCTGCTACAGGATTTCACTGAGGAATAGGTCAAGATGGCTGTGTTCTAGATGAAAGAATTAAGTTCACCAAGACTTGATGGGTTCCCAACTTTATTTTATCAAACCAATTGGGAGTTACTTGACAAGGATGCTAGCAGCTTTGTACTCAAGATTATAAACAAGGGAGGGATTGGAGGGTGTCAATGACACCTTCATTACTTTAATCCCAAAGGTTAAGGAGCCCAAGAAAGTTTCTAATTTTAGGACTATAAGCCTATGTAATGTTATTTACAAAATTGTTGCAAAAGTAATTTCGAATAGGCTTTGAGAAGAGGACTATTTTGCAAATTGTTGGAGAATTATCAACAAGCTCCTTTGAGAAGTACCTTGGTCTACCTACCATGGTTGGAGAGCCAAAACTGCATCCTTTCATGGACTAATTGATGGAGTGTGGTCTTGGATCACAAACTGGAAGACAAATAGTCTATCTGCTGTTGGAAAAGAAGTTATGCTCAAGTCTGTCCTGCAGGCCATTCCTACTTATTCCATGGGGATTTTTCTTCTACCTCAGTCCATTACCAATAGATTGGACCAGCTACTAAGGAAATTTTTCACTGAGGACTAGTCAAAACTTCATTGGGTCAAATGGAGCACACTTAGCAAGTCAAAGGACCAAGGGAGATTGGGGTTTAGAAACTTCAACTTCAATATTGCCCTTCTAGCAAAGCAATGGTGGAAAGTTCTTACAAGCCCTGAGTCTCTGCCTAGTCTCATCCTAAAACAAATGTAGTTTCCATATGGATCTATTTTGGATGCTAAAATGGGGTGTAGACCTTCACTAGCTTGGAGGAGTATGCAAGCTGGCCTGAACCTATTAGAGGAAGGCCTACCATGGAGAATTGGCAATGGTCTATAGGTAAAGGTTTGAGAAGACAGATGGATGCCAAGACCTCATTTCCTAGTTCCTCACTCAAACAGCAATGATATAATTGAAGTGACATGGGTAATCGAGTTAATTGACCCTATTCTCTGGAAATGGGACAACACTCAGGTAACTAAGCTATTCCCTCAGACTATGGTGGACATCATAAAAACCATCCCCATCAGTTTCGGCCAAATAGGAGATCGATTGACTTGGGAAGGCACTAGCAATGGCATCTTCTCAGTGAAGAGTGCATAACATCTTCACAGGGAACTACAATCTAGTCAAGAAGGTGGAACCTCAAATGCTCAAGCATAATCTGATTCTTGAAATGACTTCTGGAAACTGCAGGTGCCTAATGGAGTATGGATGTTTCTTTGGAGGGCATGTAATGAGTCACTACCCACTTTTAAAAATCTGCAGAATAGGAAGCTTAGAGATGGTACTATGTGCCCTATTTTTCACCTAGAGGAGGAAACTGCAAGGCATGTGTTGTGGAGTTGTGGGGTGGCTCAAGACGTGTGGTGTCAAGCAAGTAGACCATTACAAAAACTATCCCGGGATGGTGCCTATTTTAAATCCATCTGGGACCAAATGTCAAAAAGACTGCCAAAGCATGCATTGGAAGAAGCTGGGATGATACTAAGACTAATCTAGTCTAGAAGGAATGAGTTCGTGCATGGGAGAGAGTTTAGACACCCTAATGCTATTATTAACAATGTTTATGAAGACCTGAGATGCTTTAGGGCCACTAAAACTACTGTCCCTACTGCTACAGCTCTTCTATGTTCCCATAGTTCTCAGTGTTGGAAAAAACCACCAGAGGGTTGTTACAAAATGAACCGAGATGCCTCTGCCAATGATTCAATGAGTTTAATTGGAATTGGAGCACTTCTAAAGGACTGAAATGGAAGGATTCTTGGAACACTTGGAGCTAGAAGGAACCCCAGACTCTCTCCATACACTGATGAGGCATATACTATAATGATGGCAGTCCTTTTCTACAAAAAGGCTTGGATTCATGATATTATCCTTGAAAGTGACTCAAAGCAGGTGGTCAAGAGGCTGTAGAAATCCTTGGAGGACTGCATTCCATGAGGCTTAATCATAAAGGACACTAAAGTTGTAATAAGATCCTTTATTTCTTGGAGTGTTTGTCATACTAAAAGGGAAGCTAATATGTCTGCTCACTTATTAGCCAAGGATGCCCTTTTAAGTGAATCTAATCTTTATGATCTTGAGGAGATACTTGTTTGTATTAAGTAGTAGATGTTGAATCCTTGTAATCTATTTGCTTATGCAATAAAGCTATCTTGAGTTCAAAAAAAAGAAGAAAAGAGTTGCATTTTCATGGACCCACACTTAGCACCTGGCTTGCAACCCACTTGTAATTCTAACTCAATTGTTACTATAAATATGGTTGCCAAATGAATTGTTTGGTGAGGTTCTAATCATTAGAGGTTGAAGTTACAAAGCTGAAAGTTTTATGATTATTGTCAATTTTTCTGTCATATTTTGGTTTCTGCAGAAAGCTTTGTTTTTTTCATTTCCCAATCTGACTATGCAACTCCTATTTATACTTGTAAAAAAATTTATGCAACTCCTATTTAGAAATTCATTTGTATATAGCAATATATATGTGAGCTAAACAATTCCGTCAGAATTTTCAAACATGCTTCCTCAGTTCATTACAACCTGAGGAAGCAAAATCATTGAGCATATAAATTTACATCCAACATCAAAGCATATCAATACACAGAATTTGGCTCACATTATAGCATATCCAACATCAAAGCATATCAACATCAAAGCATCAATACATTTACATCCAACATAGCAATGCAACTCATACGGTAATAACGAGATTTTGTATAGAATGCTAGATTAAATTCACATACTTGGAAGGAGAGCGTCTTTGGAGCCGTTGCGGTGACAGAATGAGACCAATGGAATCTATGGATTGGGGTGCGATGTTTGCAACGAACTAGAGTGGTGGGTTCGTATGTGTCAGCATGGTGTATTTGTAATGGAAATTGGCATATAACATGCCAATTTGCACACTAAGTATGTGCACATGCAACACGTGTAAGACAAAAGACGTAGCGGATAAGTTAAAGTCAATCAACTAAGTACTATAATTTTTTTAAATACAGATTCGCTTAAATACTGGCATTTCAAAAAGTAATATAGTTGTCCAATAAAAACATGATAAAGCCAAAATACAATAACAAAAAGGGGAGATAAATCCCAACACTCAAAAAAGTGATCCCCAATCACTCCTCCGATAGAGCCGTATCCTCAAGCTCTACCTCATCAACTGCATCAAAATCTACAGTACCATGAAATGATATCGTAGGGTGTCGAATACCGTCAAATTGTGAATCTCAGTAAGTAACAACACAAACAACCCAAGAGATAAAAATGTTTTAATGCAACCAACAATTATTTATGCATATGATGAAATATGCATGATACCCAAAACATCATTTCCTCCAAAAATGAATATTTTTCAACGCACACCAAAATCCTATTTTGGCCCAAAAACCAACTTCATTAATTAAAAATATCATCCACCATTTTCCTAGAAAATAGTTCACATAAATTCATTTATAATATCAACTTTCCACTGTGTTTCCAATTTATACGTACCCAATTCATATTAACTTTCCACTGTGTTTCCATAAATTAAGAATTATATTAAAATTAAGCTTATAAAATAAAGATATCATAGCTGAGATTAAAGACTTATTCGACAAACCTAATTACATACAAACAAAGGTGAACTGCTAACATACCTAATTGATACTAAAACCGTGGCTTCAATACAACCATGTTATTAACAATCAAGCAAACTAGTAACGTGATATGCAAACTAGTTAAATGTAGAAAAAACTTCTTATCAAAGCGCCAACACTTGTATGCTTGAGTGGAGCAAAACTCAAAAGAAACTCAAAGAAATAGTTTGTATAACATTGCTTGCAAAATCCTAGAGACAGAGGATAGGGTGGTTAGTTAAAAAAGAGCATCCTTTAATTTTTGACAAATATAAGCAATAACTACCTTATTTCATAATAAGTAAATGCTCTTTTGTTTCTTACAAAAATGCTTCAAGTCCTACCCTTCGTTACTTGACAACCTCAGAAGAAAACATACAAGAAGACGAGTGAAATAAATATATTGTTTAATACTTAGGTTCAGGTAATACCAATTGTTGGGGTGAATTCAGTCCGGTCCAGGGGTGATGAACCGAAATTTTCAATCCATTATTTATTCCTTACTAGACCAGACCAAACATCTAGTCGGTCCTGTCTGCTATCGGAATGGTTCAGTTTGGTTCAGTCAGTTCAGACCATTTTTTTTTCTTCTCTTTTTTCGCAAATAAATTTATAAAAAAATTTATTTAAATTACTAAATTAAAATTAAGTGAATTATTAATTTAGATTATGTAACTAACTCATTAAAAAATATTTTATATGGTCAATGATAATAAATTAGATGAAAATTACATCATTAACTTATATAATTACTATATAAAAATAATATATTAAATTATTAAAAATATTTTTAAAAGATATATAGGAGTTCGGCCCAGTCTGGTCCAAAATTTATAGACCCCGGGATCAGACCGAATGGTTTCGGTCCACATTTTTTAGGACTGAGACCTACAGGACTAGAGTTTAGTCCAGTCCGGTCTATTCCGTTCAGTCCTGTTGGTTTTTTTTTTACAACCCTAACCAATTGTTATACGCAGCTACATTGTACTCCCTAAATCAGATAAAGAGATATATCTAAAATTTGAAGAAAAAGAAATAAGAGAGGAAAAATAACACAAACTTATTAGCAAGGAAATTTCAAGCTTTTCCATCTAGTAACAATTGGTGGTACAGTGTTCAATTCATATCTCCTCTAAAAAGTACAACCTAAATCAGTCGACATGGAACTATTTAGAAAAAAATAATTATGTACAAATCCATAAATAAATAAAAACTAAGTATTGAGGTAAATGTAAATATTAGAAAGGACATTAGAAAAAGCCATCATGTAGTGCTACAACTATCAAATACATATACAAAGTCTGAAATTACTTGACACAAACTACTCGTGAAATGAAAAGCACACCTAATTGTTTTTAGCCCTGCATATGAAAAGCAAAGTGTATGCAAGTAACCCTGCTTTTACAAGCACAGCATAATAGAATTTGGAAACAAAGTCTACTATTGTTATAGTGAGTCTATACGATGCAAATTTAGAGAAATATAGGGCAAATTGAGAAAAAAAATTAATTTCCATATTAACTTAGAAAATAAGTATAATTATATATACTCAAATAAGAGACAATTATACAGTCCATTTAAAACTCCCTACTAAAGGACAACAATATAGACATACCATATGCTAAGGCTAAGAGATAGCAAAAGCTTATACGACAAAACTACCAAAAGATAGCTACAACAATGGACATTACATTGTGGTCACAATATAAGCAGTGTATAAATCTTGGAAGAATCTTTAAAAAAAATTGCACCTAGGTAACAATTTATTTTCCTCATTTAAAATCCACAAATATATATTGAACCAGCTCCTACTTCATTTATGGTCTAGTTTTATAGCCTAAATGTCCAAGCAACAATTACTGGAGTCACAACAACATATGGATTCCAGTAGTTCACACACTTTTAACAACTAAGCAAGAGAATCATTCAGACAAATTTCACCCAATACAAATCTCACCTAAGAACATGAAATTGAAGAGAAAGAGAGGGAGAGAACACGAAACTTGTGGGCAGCAGAGCAAAATGCTTCCTAATAAAATCTCGAAGTGCAAACTCTAGTAGTCAAAATTCTCAACGAGCAAATCTTGAAATGAAATTTACTAAGCTATTTATAGAAATAGCAAAAAATGGATGGCAAATGAAAGAAGAAGAGAGCTTACTCAAATGTAGATTGGGCGGAGGAGGTGGTGGAATTGTGAGAGAGAGAGAGAGAGATGGGGAGAGAGAGAGAGAGAGAGAGAGAGAGAGACTCATGGGTTAGCATGGTGGCAACGGCGTGGTAGTAGGCTGATAGCATTAGGAGGGCTCAGAAAACTCATAGAAAAGAGAGGGAGGCAGAGCATTGGGTGAGGGAGAAAAGTAAAGGGCAAAAGGTTTTAAGTTTTAAGTTTTGACTTTTTGCAGGCCTCAAATAGTTTAGTAGAACAATCATCTTTAGCTACAAACAAATGTCGCCATAAAATATTAATAAAAACCTTACAATTGATTTTTTCCGTCCAAGATATTTTCGACAACGTTATTTCGACGCAAAAAGTAGATTTTCGTGACTTCTTCACTGGAAATAAAATGATGCCAATGCACAAATTAGCTTTTTGCGTCCAATATAACGGGCACATCAAAATTTGTCACAATAATTAAAAAATCGTTGCAACAAATTAAAGAATTAATGCACGCGTAATATATATCACCTTCACCCTGGAATTCAATGATGAAATTAATATCATTGCAATTAGTTACTATTAGTGACAATTTCTTTTGCGACAAAAATTACATCCCCGTAATAGGCCCCTTTCCTTGCAGTGGTACATGAGAGGAGAATGCTTGCAAAGCTTGGTGCATTATGACAATAGTAGATAATGTCTATGCCACCTAAAAGAACTTGAGCTCTTCACAGATGTTATTGAGAGGTTTGTATTAATGTTAGCACACCTCCAATACTTACATGATGTAATTTTTTCATGTGGTCTCGGTGGTATGTCAATGCAATGGGATAACTCAACTTCCTTACTATTTGCAAATTTGTTTTCTTTCCATCTACATCACAGTTAATGAAATTGATTTTGACACTCTCAAGGAAAAGAGATGTAACATCGTTTGGTACATGAAAAAGGCTAGAACTTTTTTTTATTCGTCACTATTTATCCTAGAACTTATTCTCTATTATAACTCTTCTAATTCATTGATCCACCATATATCTTTTAGTGGATAGATATATGTAGATCTTTTTTGTTAGAGGCAAATTGGTTTTACAACAGACATATACTAAGCCTTCAAGAATATCTTGAATGTGGATGGATCACAATAACAATAGCAAACATACTGGTGCATTGTTATTTTTTCAGCACAAATCCCATGATAGAGGAAGCTTTGGATTCATTGGAAGAGTATATATCCTTATATAATTTGTTTGTCATCATTCATTGTGAGACTTGTGGATGATCTCGGAACATCTACGGTTTGCAAAACACACTGTTCTAATTCTTTTATCAACAATTTTTTGGGCCGCTTCACATGAACTTGGTTTAACTTTTTTTTTTATATGTGTTTTGTAACCTAGGATGAATTAAAGAGGGATAATCCTAAATCAATCCAATGCTACATGAATGATGCCGGTGCTAGTGAGGAAGATGCTCGTTAATACATGAGGTCCTTGATTAGTGCAAATAACTACGTGCTTGAAGCTTCAATTTCAAAATTTTTAGTGTTACCAAATTACGTACAAATATCTTTCTACTTTTTCCTCTTTCTTTCTTTTATTTGGAGACTAGATCATGAGTCAAAGGTAACTTCTCTTTTACCTCATTAGTAATACCTCTAGTTGCTAAAATAAATGATGTACAAGCCAATCGAAATTCAATATCTCTCGAGAAATGATATATGTAGTTTTAGGGTGGGTAAGTATCATGCACACCCTTTGAAAAAGTTCGTAAATCTGAGACTAATAATATTAGATACAATCATGGGTTATTCAACTGCCACCTATTTATTTTAAGAAAGACAAGGGTCTACTATTAAAAAATTAATTTTTTAATGAGAGTCTCATATTCATTCAAATTTTTCAAATGAAGTGTACAACGCTTGCACACTCTATAATTACAAATATCATTTCTTATCTGGAACCTATATGAAAAAATATTTTTTTTAATAACCCCCACCTTTTTTCATTGGAAGTGCATGATACTTGCACACCCTAGAACTATATATAGTATTACTAATAATTCTCTTGTTTCTCTCAAATGAAAAACAAGTTTCCCTATAATAATATTATAGATATATATTGCATGCTACAATTCTTTTTCTGTCACTGCATCAGATCAAGCCGAATTGATTTCTGAAACATGGTGCTTGCATGTAACTATGACCACGTTAGCATTGCATCTTTATTTAAATGTTTAAGTCCTTCTCACAAGTTGACTACAATGGGCTAGCTAGGAGTTGAATCTGAGCAGAATTGTTACATTGTATGCGTGATATTTTTTACCATTCATTAAATTATCTTACATGAATGGTGTGTACGTAGTGTGAAGCCCAAGTTTGTTCATGTGTGTGTGCATTTTCCTTTAGTAAGCCCAAGTGGTTGAATAAGTGGGATTTTATTTTTGATATGATATGGGTGCAAAATTCAGGTCTAACCCAAGTGCATGTGAGCCCAAAATCTGAAAACAAGCCCAACACCTCCCTACTCAAATGACGCCGTTTTGCCTTATAAGGGTAAGAACCCTAGTTTCTTTTCCCCTCCCCTTTTTTCTTTCGCCCTCCCTTCTCCTTCACTGCACCACCCCCACAAATCCCCATTCTCTCCATTTTCTTCTTCTAGCCACTGTGACCTTGACACCTTTGCCATCGTTCGACCAACATAGCTCTTCCTCGTCGATAGCTCCTTTGCTCCATCTCCATCTTTCTTCCTCTATTTGTCTATCTCTCTCTCTACCCATATTGAGCTTCCCTTTGGGTTGTTCTCTCAGTTTGTTAATGCGTGTATTCGCACGTACAATTGACCAAAAGGGAGGAAATGATTATTCTTTGTCCACGATAATGATTCGAGTGTTGATTCGGTACTCTTCGTGTTCATCCATAACATAAATAGAAAATAAAAAAATAAAAATAAATAAAGAGAGACACATTATTTTACATGGTTCGGCATAAAAACCTAAGTTTATGGGTTGTTTAGAGGTGAAATCCACGAAATGAGTGGTTTTACAATCTCTCATGACCTCACATATCTCTCAATAGAATTGAGAAATTTAGGGGTTTCAGAATTTGAAGGTAATGCCTCCCTTGAGAGATGGTCTTTTGGAGTCGCTATATGTGATGGATTTTGTACGTAGGGAGCTTTTGTGGAGAGCCTCTTAGATTTGTGGGAATCTCTGCCTTATATAGAGGTCTATTTTTTTAAGTAATTGAGTCCAATTTGCCTTATGAACCCTATTTTTTTTTGGAGTCTAAATCTCTTTGATTTTAGGAGTATAAGTCTATTTCCTTTTAGAAGTTTGAGTCAACTTGTCTTATGTGACACCCCCAACTCCCATGTACGGACATATGAAAATCGAGGCGTCGGTATGATGACAACACGGGTCATACATCTCATTGCCAAGTGCCAAGTGTATGTACATGTAACACGTGTACAACAAAAATAACGTAGTGGAAATAAAAAGTCTTTCAACTAAGTACCAGAATTTTGTTTAAATACAAACTTGCTTAAAAACAAGCATACTAAAAATATTACAAATAACCAGCAAAAATATAATACCAATCAAAAATAGGAAAAATAAACCATAATCCACGAGTGATCCCCGATCACTCTTTCAGCGAAACCGCCTCCTTGGGTTCAGCCTCCTCGTCCTCTACATCAAAATCTACAGTACCAAAGACGGTACCGCAGGTAAGTAACAAACCAAACAAACCTCAAGATAAAAATACATTCATGCAATAATTAAATACATGAACATGATGCCATATGCATATGTCCCAAAAATCCTCATTTTTCCAAGCACGCCAAAATCCCGTTTTGACCCAAAACATTTTCTATAAAAAATTTCCTCGCCATTATCCCATATAATGGCCCAAAAATCAAATCTTGTCATTTTTCCAGAAAATGACCCATTAACTAAACCATAAGAGCACTATAGGCAAGAATCACAGGCGGGACTTTACCATCATCCCTACGTGTGCACCATAGGTGAGAATCACAGGCGGGACTCTACCATCGTCCCTACTTACCACCATCCCTATGAGTCCATCTGTAGATGGGAATAGCAAGCTGGACTCTATTACCATCCCTATGTCGCATGTACCGTAGGCAGAAATTGCAAACGAGACTCTACCACCATCCATACAGTACCTCTGACTCAAACCAGTCAATCCAATTTTTCAAATAAACTTAAAAATCATTTCTCGCTTGAAAACCCAATTTTCAAGTTTCAACACATGAACATGCATGCGATTACACGAAAACCCAGTTTTCCTTTTTAAACATCAACATGCATGCACTATGCAATGCTTACAACAAGATACTCAAAATAACCAACAACAATATCCAACACCAATCAACATCAAACAAAAATATACACAACTCTGTCCACAAATCCAACTGACCCCTGACTCCTCGGACTCAGTTCGGCACAACCAAACAAATCACAATTATTGTTAATGCAAAAATATATTTAAATCTAAAAGGAAGTTTTCAAAATACTTACAGTGCTATAAAAAAATTTTCGGAGGATTAACAAGTTGCAAAAGGAGAAGGGAAAGCTACATAACAACGTAAAAACATTATGGTCATGGGTTGTAAAAATACCCACTTTTGAATGTGGACGAACCAAGGCTTGAAATTGATAGGGAATCACTTAGAATTGTTTATGAAGGTAGTGGAAGTGAGAGTTGGCCGTGAGTGGCGGCGAAAACGGTAGTGGAAGTGAAAAATGGCCAAAACAGAGTTGAGCTCGTGGGGGTTGCTTCGGCGACCGATCGGAGCTAGAAATGGGTGGTTTAGGTCGGCAAGAGTTCAGTGATGAAGTGGTGAAGAAGTGGTGGTTGGAGGTGGAATGACGGTGGCGCTAGAGCTCAAGAACGCCGCGGCTTAGAGTGGTGCATGCTGCTTAACGACGGCTCCGATGGGGTTGAGTTTTGGTGGGGAGGTTCACCAGTGGGAGGGAAAGAAAATGGAAGGGGTGGTGTACTGCACGGCTGCGACAGGCAATGGTTTTGGGCAGACGAAGCAAACGGCGTGGAGGGGGAAGCGAGAGAGGGTGCTGCGTGGGGAGAGAGGGACCGGGGGAGGAAAGAAGAGAAAAGAAACAAGAAAAAGGAAAAGAAAGAGAGGAGGAAAAGAAAAAGGGAAAAAGAAAAAAGGAATGACAATAAATGAGGTCCAATCCTCACATCTTGGGTCAAGAAACTAATCCAATGAAAACTATTTTCAAAACAAGAAGTTAAATAAAATAATTCAAACGCATTGATTAAATAAAATAAAATAATAAAATCTAAAACACAATAATTTAAAGTCCAAAAATAAACTAATTTAATTTAAATACAAAACAATAATAAATAACAAGAAAGCATATTAAAATAATTTCACAATTTAAAAATCATAAAATAATATTGCAAAAATACCTTTAATTTAAAATAAGAAATCACTAATTATAATAATTTAAGTAAAATCACTCAATAAAACTACACGTAAAATAGGGATATCACATCCACCCCCCCTTAAAAATAAATTTCGTCCTCAAAATTTGTGAGGTCAAATGTCAACGCTCAACAGGATACAAGATACAGCCCACAACACACTTAGGAAAATCATGCAACCAACTATGGATGATTCCATCATACTTGCATTAGTCTCCCAGTGACCATCACGTCTAGTACTCCTAGGGCCACCATGTAATCCGAAACCTCTACTTCCACAAGAACCTTAATACAACACTCCATAAAATCCAATAATAATTATTTTCCTACAATAAACTATACTAACATCAACCGACTCCTATGCTATAACCTCAAAACCTTCATTGTATACTACACCTTGGTAACCTAATAGTCACTTCCAAAGTAAACCATCAATAAGCATAATTTGTACAACCAAATGATTAATCTCCCACCAAAACTCCGAATCACTACTAATTCCTCAAAATCAGCGCAAAATTTGAATACCTAACTATCCCCAAAAATCACTCTTTCGTGCATACTCTGATGACTTGCCAAAATGCAAAAAGATTACGTCCTCATAAATTAATACCTACCAAACCACTTTTTCCAAGCCAAAATGAAACAAGGACCTATACTCTCCAAATCCATACACTCACAACTATTACGTGTCCTTAGTCAAAGCCAATACTTCTCCAACTTACAAGTGATTCATTCCTATCACATTCATCATCTAGATCTATATCCTTGAAATTAACAAGAATCATCTCCTAAATTCGCGCAATCTATTATCCTCAAACTTGGTATGGATCAATCCTAAAACTTGCCACTATAACCTCGAGTTATAACAATTATTTTTCAAACTAGATTGATATTTTCAATCCTCAAAAAGACGCACGAACT